>UESW01003959.1:177546-491677 GCA_900491605.1 Calamus simplicifolius
CGATCATGGCTTTGATCGATCGCAACTGTTAGATCGTCGCATCGGATTGATTGCAACGGTCCGAGATCGGTCGTCCCCGACCGGGATCAATCATGGCTTCGATCGATTGCAACCATCGGATCGTCGCCGATTGGATAGATCGCGACGGTCCGAGATCGATCGTCGCCGATCGGGATCGATCATGGCTTCGATCGATCGTAACTATTGGATCATCACCGATCGAATAGATCGCGATGGTCTGAGATCGATCATCGCCGAACGGGATAGATCATGGCTTCAATCGATTGCAACCATCAGATTTTTGCCGATCGAATCGATCGCAACGGTCCGAGATCGGTCGTCGCCGACCGGGATCGATCATGGCTTTGATCGATCGCAACCGTTGGATCGTCGCCGATCGGATCGATTGTGATGGTCCGAGATCCATCGTTGCTATCCAGATCGATCATGGCTTCGATCGATCGCAACCGTCAGATCATCGCCGATCGAAATCGATCGCGACGGTCCGATCGATCACCGCCGATCAGGATCGATCATGGCTTCGATCGATCGCAACCGTTGAATCTTTGCGATGGGATCGATCGCGACAGTCAGAGATCCATCATCGCCGACCGAGATCGATCATGGCTTCGATCGATCGCAACCATCGGATCGTCGCGATCGAATCGATCGCGATGGTCCGAGATCGGTCGTTGCCCACCGGGATCGATCATGGCTTCGATCGATCGCAACCGTCAGATTGTCACCGATCGATCGATCACGACGGTCCAAGATCGTCGTCGCCAACCGGGATCAATCATGGCTTCGATCGATCGCAACCATCGGATCATCACCGATCGGATCGATCGCGACGGTCCGAGATCCGTTGTCACCGACCGAGATCAATCATGGCTTCGATCAATCACAACCGTTGGATCGTCACCGATCGGATTGATCGCGATGGTCCAAGATCGGTCGTCCCCGACCGGGATCGATCATGGCTTCGATCGATTGCAACCATCGGATCGTCGCCGATCGGATCGATCGCGATGGTCCGAGATCGGTCGTCCCCGATCGGGATCGATCATGGCTTCGATCGATCGCAACCGTCGGATCGTCGCCCATCGGATCGATCACGACAGTCCGAGATCGGTCATCCCCAACCGGGATTGATCATGGCTTCGATCGATCGCAACCGTTAGATCATCGCTGATCGGATCGATTGTGATGGTCCGAGATCGGTCGTCGCCGACCGGGATCAATCATGGCTTCGATCGATCGCAACCATCGGATCGTCACCGATCGGATCGATCGCGGCGGTCCGAGATCCGTCATCGCCGATCGGGATCAATCATGGCTTCAATCGATTGCAACCGTTAGATCGTCGCCGATCAGATCAATTGCGATGGTTCGAGATCGGTCGTCCCCGACCGGGATCGATCATGGCTTCGATCGATCACAACCATCGGAACGTCGCCGATCGGATCAATCACGATGGTTTGAGATCGGTCGTCATCGACCGGGATCGATCGTGGCTTTGATCGATCGCAACGTTGGATTGTCACCGATCGGATCGATCGCGACGGTCCGAGATCGGTCGTTCCCGATCGGGATCGGTCATGGCTTTGATCAATCGCAACCGTCGGATCGTCGCTAATCGGATCGATCACGACGGTCCGAGATCGGTCGTCCTTGACCGGGATCGATCATGGCTTCGATCGATCAAACCGTCGGATCATCACCGATTGGATCGATCGCGACGGTCGCCGGATCATCAGATACAATCTTGCAACCAAGTTCGCCGAGGTGGCCGAGTTCGTCGTGGCGACGATACAAGATATGCATGACCGCGTGCCGAACGCGTGGATGAACCCGTAATATTTTTAAAATACTAAAATTGCGACGCATATATTGCGTCACAATGATTTTTAGAAAAAAAATATTGTAAAAAATTTTTAAAAATATAATTTTTATCGGTTATAATTATTTAAAAAATATTGCAATGCATTAAGCGACCGAAACGGTTCGGTTTCATTTCGATGATAATGAAACTGAATCGCAGTCCGATACAGCATCAGATGTTGAACCAACATTTCACGAAACAAATGACACCAATTAAACATAGAGGTTTTTTTAAATTCAACTTTAATTTATAGGTGTTAAATTTTTACATAGTCAATCATTAATCGTAATTTAATTACATGAATCTTTAGTATTTTCAGTATAATGGGCAGAGGTAGATCTATCGATGACATACGGAGTGAGCAGGGACGTAGCCCTGCTGCATCAGATCAGACAAGCTTTGGAGATAGAGAGTTCGGATCTCCATACATCGCACAGCCTTCGGGTGATCCTGCATTGGTATTACCATCCAGCCGATCGGTACATACCTCCGAGTTCTTCCACCATCGGCCGCACGTACTTCGATTGGATGCTCATGGGCTGTAAGTATATACTAATTAAAAATATATGTTTTTTTTTAAGTCAATTACTTATAAACATGTATTTTTTTAACAGATTTATTGAGCGCATCATGTATCCAGCCACATCAGCTCCGTATTTCAGAGGCATGCAGATCTCAGTGGCTACGATTGGCGCCACGTATCTACAGCCACGAGGGAGTTTTATTTTTCTGAGTTTCATGTAAACTTATTAAATACAATTTATCACTGATATAAAATTTCTTAATCATAATAAATTCTGAAACTAACTATTTTTTTTAATACAGAAAAAGTTTACGTGGGACCCTGCCAGCCATGATGCCATTAGGGCAGCGTGGGAGGCTCTTACGGGACGACGATACTCCGACATGCTTCATCGTTGCAGGTCATCGGGTCAACGTTCTGCGCATATGCCAGAGGGTATTTGGTACGAGTGGCAACAGGCCTGGCAGTCGATGGCTGGCGCAGGAGGTCCGCATCAGCTAGTACGAACTGCTGATCCGAGAGGGGCGGTCCTGGCACGGATCTCTCCCACCACACTTCGGGCTCCATTTCAATTCAGGAGCACAGACGCCGTATGGTAAGAAAATATAAATAATTTAATTACTAATTTAGTTATTTACAAATATTTGCATTAATATCAATTTTTTATTGTTATAGTCTAAGCAAGAGGGCGGAGATCCTGGTGCGTTTCGTCTATTCAGGGCGACACACCAGGAGGGACAGTTCCTGGGTCGATACGCGATCACGGGAGGTTGCTGTAAGAAATTAGCTTTATATAGTATATGTTTAATTTCTAAATTTTATTTAGAGAATTTATTTATTCATTTATTGTTGATTTATAATTCAAAGACACGAGTCGAGGAGCTTCGCTCCCAGGCATCGCAGGTTGACTCCACTGATGGGGAGATGCCCGTCGAACTCTCAGCAGAGGAGAGTCGACATATGTTTTTGGAGGCTATTGGTGCCCAGCCACGAGACCGTAGGGTCTATGGTCTGGGCACTAGAGCTTCTGCATATTTTCTCCATCAGGCCTCCAGCTCGCGATATTCTGGTGATATTCCTGCCGAGCGTTTAGACAACATTCGGAGATCTATTACGAAGGAGGTTCGGCAGGACGTTCGTCAGGAGGTTCGGTAGGAGGTCGAGCAAGAGTTCGAGCAGTGTATGCGAGGCCATCAGCAGAGCTTGCAGACGTGCGAGATCAGATGCGTCAGTTCCAGGATATGGTTAGCCACATGTCATAGGATTTCCAGCCTTCATGTGATCGCGTGGATTCTTGATGTATTTTTTTTACTTTTTATATTTTGTACATTAAAACTTTAATTTTATATATTAATTATTTTTAGAAATTGAATGATTATTGTTTGGATCAATATGAGTGAAGAATGTTTTGATCAATATTTAAATGTAACGAAATTGTATTAACCATTTTAATTTTTTAATATTTTATTTTTTTAAAAAAAATAATTAGCGACGCATTAGCGACTAAAATTGCATCGCTAATATTTTTAAAATATTATTATTAAATATTGTGATGCAATGATCTGGCGTCGCAATATTTTTTAAAAAAAATTAATTAGCAACGCATTAGCGACTGAAATTATGTCGCTAATATATCTAAAATATATTATTATTAAATATTGTGACGCAATGACCTGGTGTCGCAATATTTAAAAAAAAAATTAATTAGCAACACATTAGCGACTCAAATTGTGTCACTAATATATCTAAATATTATTATTAAATATTACGACGCAATGATCTGGCATCGCAATATTTAAAAAAAATTAATTAGCGACGCATTAGCGAAGCAAATTGCGTCCCTATTATATCTAAAATATTATTATTAAATATTACGATGCAACTAAATGTGTCACAATATTTCGATGCAATTAAATGCGTCATAATATTTAATAATATTATTAAATATTAAAAATTAGTTTTAAAATTAGCGATGCATTTAGGATGCATCGCAATATTGCGACGCATTGATGCATCGCAGAGAGTCGCTGTGAAGCGATGCAATTGCGACAAATTGACATTGCGATGATCATATGAGCGACGCCGTCATTGCGTCGCTATTGCATCGTAATAGCACGTTTAGCGATGCATTTGGGCGTCGCAATATTTTTTTCTCTTGTAGTGAAAAAACCACATATTCCTAATGTTGGCAGCGGCTTGTAGTATTACGTCTTCTTTCAGACCTATGAATTATGCCCATAACATTAATGTAAAATTGAATCCAAGATCTTTCTCGAAGAATCTTGTTCATTCTCTGAAAGAACAGCAAATGAACAACACCTTCAATGATATTAATGAAAAATTAATTTCAAGCTCACTCTTGAAGCTTCGTTCATGAACGCAAAGTAAATGAAAAACCAACTAGTTTAATATGAAACAAAAAAATCACATATTCCTAATATTGGCAGCGGCCTGTAGTATTATGTCTTCTTTCATACATGTGAATTATGCCCATAACATTAATGCAGAATTGAATTCAACATCTTTCTCGAAGAATCAGGTTCATTCTGTGAAAGAACAACAAATGAGTAGCACCATCAATAATATTAATGAAAAATTGATTTCAAGCCCACTCTTGAAGCTTCGGTTCGCAAAGTAAATGAAAAACCAACTAGTTTAATATGAAACAAAAACCATATATTCCTAATACTGGCAACGACCGTGAATTATGCCCATAACATTAATGTGAAATAGACTTCAAGATCTTTATCAGAGAATCAGGTTCATTCTCTGAAAGAACAACAAATGAATAGCTAGCTCTATCAAGGCAACCAGGGATTCAGAAGCTCACCAGACCAAGCTACCACAATAGCCACCTCAAGAAGCCAAAAGAGCCGCCACCATCCTCCTTCCGAGCGTCTACAAAGCCGAAGCCATTAGATGAGATTCCATACCAGAATAGCCAACCTCATGAAACCAAAGAGTGGCCACCATGCCCCTTCGGCCGTCTACCAGGCTAAAGCCATTAGAGGGGATCCCATCCATGCCCTCAACATCTGTTCCATACCACCCGTACCTAAGAAACGGGCCTCTCCACAGCTTCGTCTTTAACAGCGGCTTGCTGCCAGGGTCGGATACGTTCCTGAGGACTGGGAACCTCTGGCGCTCCAAAAGTTGGGATCCATCCATTGAGTCAGCATGGAGATCGTCTGGCAGAGCCATGGGTCGCCTTGAAATGCTAGGTAGGCACCTCGGTGGAAGGGAACGCCTGCCTGCCGGAGGTCTAATGCATCCAAATGTGCCTAATGTAATTTAAATCAACATGGTACTTCAAAAACAAAGTAAAGCAGCGGAAATAATATCAAGAATTACCTCCCACCAATGTTCCGCCTCGGGATGAAGAAACGACTTTGAATTCCGGTTCTTCTGGTCCTTTCTCTACCCAATTAGATGGTGTGTGGTTTTTTTTATGATAGAGCAGGTACCAGGGACCAATTTTATACACAAAACTTCTCCAAAAATTTCTGCCATCATAGAGATTTTCGGAGCACGTTCGGGCGATGGTTACGGAACTGTTTTGCATGTTCTCATATTTAAAAAATACATAAACCACAAATATAGGTTGGTTATTCCCCTTACCAGTAGGAATCTAAATTAACCAATATTCTCCCACTTGGTCTATGTATTTTCACCATACAACGATATTAACATACGGATCATGGCGACAGTTCCTCGAAATATGAGTATTGTCTTCCATGTATCACAATATGTTATACTTCTCAACATAGCCCAAATAACTTAATGAATAAACCCTATGTTTATTCGTGGTCCAAACATAATGATATTCCTCAAAACAAACAAATATGTATACAACTTAAAGGAGAAATATCCAAACTGAATAAGAGTTTTATTGAAGAACAAGTATATACAATGACATTACATCACGGAACTAAGTCCCATTCGCGCTACATGATCCTTGAAACCTTTTGATGGCATGCCTTTAGTCAGAGGATCCGCGATCATCAATTCAGTGCTGATGTGTTCAATAACCACTTTCTTTTCTTTAACACGCTCTCTTATGGCTAAGTATTTAATATCGATATGTTTACTACGACTACCACTCCTATTGTTCTTAGCCATAAAAATAGCAGCTGAATTATCATAGTACAATGTCAAAGGCCTCGAAATAGAGTCCACAACTTTAAGCCCAAATATGAAATTCTTCAACCATACACCGTGCGAGGTAGCTTCAAAACAGGAGACGAACTCAGCCTCCATAGTGGAAGTAGCAATCAAGGTCTGCTTGGCACTCTTCCATGATACAGCTCCATCAGCTAACATAAACACGTAACTTGACGTTGATTTACCTGAATCAATACAGCCAACAAAGTCTGCATCGCTATACCCAATGACTTCCAACTTCTCAGTCCGCCTATACAGGAGCATGTAATCCTTAGTTCCTTGAAGGTATCTCATAACCTTCTTTGTAGCCCGCCAGTGGTCAACACCTGGATTACTCTGATATCTCCCAAGCATTCCAACAACAAATGCAATGTCAGGCCTGGTACAAACCTGAGCATACATAAGGCTTCTAACAGCTGAAGCATATGGAATGGGTTTCATCTGTTCGCATTCGAGCTCATTTTTGGACACTGATTCAAGCTGAATCTATCACCTTTCACAATGGGTGCTACACTCGGTGAACAATCTTTCATGCGAAACCTCTCTAGAACCTTGTTGATATAGGTCTCTTGAGATAAGCCCAAAATGCCTCTAGATCTATCTCTATGGATCTTTATGCCAATGACATAAGATGTCTTACCCATATCCTTCATATCAAAGTTCTTTAAGAGAAATTGTTTCACCTCATATAGCAAACCCTTGTCATTAGTCGCAAGCAAAATCATCCACATATAACACAAGAAAGCAAATCTTGCTCTCACTGATCTTTTGGTATATACAAACATCCATGATGTTTTCTTCAAAGCCAAATGAAGTAATAACATCATGAAATTTCAAATACCATTGACGGGAGGCTTGCTTTAATCCATATATGGATTTATTCAGCTTACAAACTAAATTCTCACCACTACTAGAGGAAAATCCTTCTAGTTGTTTCATGTAAACCTCTTCTTCTAGATCACCATTGAGGAACACCGTTTTCACATCCATCTGGTGTAACTCTAAATCAAAATGAGCCACCAATGCCATGATTACACGGAAGGAGTCCTTTTTAGATACAGGAGAAAAGGTCTCCATGTAATCTATTCCTTCCCTCTGAGTAAATCCTTTGGCAACAAGTCTAGCCTTATGTCTCTCAATGTTGCCTTCTGAGTCTTTCTTAGTTTTAAAGATCCACTTACAACCAATGGCTTTTACACCATCAGGCAACTTGACAAGATCCCTGACTTTGTTAGATGCCATAGAATCCATCTCTTCTTTCATGGCTTTGTACCATAAGTCAGATACATTAGAACTCATGGCCAGTGAAAACGTTTCAGGATCATTTTGGCTCCAATATTGTAGTCACATTCTTGCAGATACACAACATAATCACTAGGAATTGTTGGTCTCCTAGTCCTAGTAGACCTCCTCAATGTTGCCTCAACATTCTCCTGTGAAGCAGGATCATGTTGCTCAATAGGTTGTTCAACAATTTTAGGTATTTGCTGAACTTCAAGGTCTACTGGATTTGGATCAGCAGTTTGTTGAATCTCTTGGACCTGTTGCTCAACATGTGGATGAACACAAGGCGCACTGCGAACTACAACAATCGGTCCACTGCTTGAAGTGGAGCATTGAGCATCTTGATGACCTTTCCCAAGACCAAGGTCTTGAAAATGATCGCTCCCACTGATTAAGTCATTTTCAAGAAATTTGGCATTTCTTGATTCCACAAATCTAGTGCTATGAGAAGGACAATAAAATCTATATCCCTTGGATCTTTGGCATAACCAACAAAATATGCACTTAAGGTCCTCGGGTCCAACTTCCTTTCATGTGGATTATAAATCCTCACCTCAGTTGGGCAACCCCAAACACGTACATGTTGCAAACTCAGTTTCCAACCTTTAAACAACTCAAAAGGCATCTTTTGGATAGCCTTGGTTGGAACCCGGTTTAATATGTACACCGCCGTCTTAAGGCCTTCAGTCCATAAGGATCGAGGAAGTTTGGAGCTAGCGCTCCTTACCATGTTCATTAATGTTCGGTTTCTTCTTTCAGCTACACCATTATGATCCGAAGAACCAGTAAGGTGTATTGGGCAACAATCCACAATCTTGAAGAAACTTTGTAAATGGACCGGTAGCTTGTCCACTCTCAGTGTATCTACCATAGTATTCTCCTCCCCTATCAGATCTTACGATCTTAATTCGTTTGTCACATTGTTTCTCTACTTCAGCCTTAAAAATTTTGAAAGCATCAAGTGCCTCACTTTTGCTGTTCAATAAGTAAAGATACATGTAATGTAAATAATCATCAATAAAGGAGATGAAATACTTATCACGGTATGCATCTATATCAGGACTACAAATGTCGTATGAATTATTTCTAACAATTGAGAACTCCTCTTTGCACCTTTCTTTGACTTGTTAGTCTGCTTACCTTTAATGCAGTCTATACAAGTACTAAAGTCAGTCCAATCAAGAGTACTAAGTACTCCATCATGTACCAACCTCTTGATTCTATCAATGGAGATATGACCTAATCTCCTATGCCACAAATTAAGGAATTCTCATTAACAACACATCTTTTAACACCAACATGCATAGAAGAATAGTGATTGTCATTTTCTAAATTAAGACGAAAAAGACCATCAGACAATGTACCACATCCAATAATCTCAGATCCATAAGAAATACTGAAAGATGAATCCAAAAATTTAAAGGAATATCCACAAGATACAAGTCTTGAAACAGAAACTAAATTCCTAGCAAAACCAGGAATATAAAATGTCTTTTCCAAACTTAAAATAAAACCACTATCTAAAACAAGTTTGCAAGTTCCAATGGCTTCCACATGTGAGGACATCTTATTTCCAGAATAATGCAACATTCACTTCCCACTGGTTTCCGCAGGTCTTGCAAGCCCTGCAAGGAGTTGGTAACATGAATTGAAGAACCAGAGTCAATCCACCATGTGTTTTGAGTAACATCAATCATGTTGGATTCATAACAAACAAAAGAGAGTTGAGTACCTTTCTTGTCAAGCCACTGTTTGAACTTGGCACAATCCTTCTTCAAATGCCCTTTCTTCTTGTAGAAGAAACATTTGGAACTTTTCTAAATGTCCCCTTTGGCAGAATCTTGCCCTTGTCCTTAACTTGAAATTTCTTTTTCTTTCCTGGTGTTGTCAAATTCACCTTCTCACCCTCTTCCACAACAAGTCTACCCTCCTCTTGAATACACATGGTCATAAGTTCATTAATTGACTATTTATCCTTATGTGTGTTATAAGAGATCTTAAATGGGGCATATTGCGGTGGTAGAGTGTTGAGAATGTAATGCACTAGAAAAGAATCAGACATCTCAACTTCAAGTCTCTTCAATTGAGCCGCAATGTCCCTCATCCTCATAATGTGGTCACGTACACGCGTATACCACTCAGCTTTATGGATGCGAACTGGTGAATTAGGGTGCTTGCTAAAGCCTTGTCTGAAGACACAAATTGATCATCGATCGCTTTCAGCAAGTCACGGACATTGTATAATGCTCAAGGGAACCCCTGATGCCATCTGAGATCTTGGTCTTTATGAACATTATTGAGAGACGATTAGATTGCTCCCATTTTTCATAAAGAATAGTATCTACAGAAGGCGGTTCATCCTTCCTTATGGCGTAATCAATGTCCTAGCACCCTAGATGAAGGAGAGTTTCTCCTTCCAAATTTTATAATTGTCCCCTCGGAGCTCAGGACATCACAAATCATATCAGAGAAATTAACAGGCTAACAAACTGCAAAAATTAAATAACCATACTCATGTTACAAAAATTTGAAGCTATTTAAATAATATGACATATCTACCAATGTAAATACATCAAAATATGAATCTACTGACATAAAACTTGCCTGTGGGCTGAAGTATTAATTCAATTAGATTCACATTTAAACTATATGATAAAAAAATTATCAAATTATGCCCTTAATTTCTAATCCCTGTGGGTAAATTAGAAAACATGAATTTGATATTTTATCCAAATTAATCATATAAGATACAATAAATTTTCCTATGGGATAAAATTTATTACATCCTATTAATCAATTAATATTACAATGTGATCCTACAATTAAATATAATTTTAATTTTCCAAGGATGTTGTGGCTACTCCTTAAAAATTAAAACTATTAGGATCAATTACTTGAAATATTCAAGTTCAAAATTATTGGCAAACTAAATGTAATAATTTTAACATTAATTAATTTTATGTGTCATCATAAATTGCATCATAAAATTAATACAGAGACCACAATCAAATTTGTAGAAATTAATCAATTGCCAATTATTCATAATATCAAAATTTCAAATTTTGATTTTTTTTGCTAACATTAATAATGAATTTTAAAACAATATAATAATAATAAACGTGCAAATAAACGAACACGAGCAAAATGGTGAATTGAATCGTAAGAAAGTCAATTAGCATAAATCAAGAGAAAATTGCCCAGAAACAATGGATCATCACATAAACGATAGGTCATCTGCCCAGAAGCTTTGTCGCTCAACATGGGAAGTGGGCCTATCCTGCAAGACGCAGACGACCTGTCGTTTGGTGTAAAGGTCGCGTGCCTAGCCATAAGGGCAATCAGCATGAGCAGACGACCGATCGTCACATGACAACAGACAAATGAAGCCTCATACGAGAACGACTGTCATTCATCTCTATATGCCTCTTAGATGACAGACAAATGCACGTGACAATTGATAGGGCAGACAACTGGTCATTTGAAACTTCATTTCTCTTTAAATAATAGGTAAATTTGACAACAGTTAAGGCGGACGACTGGTCGTTTGATAAACTCACTAAACAAAATCATCGTCTCCTACCTCTAGTCGGATCTAAAAGATATGTATTACGACCCGATTTTCGACCCGTTTTTTTTGTCAATTTGATCGGGATAAAAATTTAAGTAGATCTTTTCCAAAATTTAAAATAAAATCCAACATAAAGAAGAGCCTAAAAGCAGAAAGCATTCGGCCAAAACGAGATAGAGGCGTTCAGCTCTGATACCATATGTAATGCATCCAAAACGTGCCTAATGTAATTTAAATCAACATGGCACTTCAAAAACAAAAAAAGTAAAGCAGTGGAAATAATATCAAGAATTACCTCCCGCCATCGTTCTGGCCTTGGGATGAAGAAACATCTTTGAATTCCAATTCTTCTGGTCCTTTCTCTACCCAATTAGATGGTGTGTGGTTTTTCTTATGATAGAGCAGGTACCAAGGACCAATTTTATACACAAAACTTCTCCAAAAATTTCTGCCATCATAGAGATTTTTGGAGCACGTTCGGGCGACGGTTACGGAACTATTTTGCACGTTCTCATTTTTAAAAATACATAAACCAAAAATGTAGGTTGGTTATTCCCCTGGCCAGTAGGAATCTAAATTAACCAATAGGAGGTCCTCAGGGACAGCGATGGCTCCAAATCGAGCCATGATCAACTCGAAGATGAAGTTATTTAAAGAGAAGAGTCGAGGAAGTTCTTTAAAGGAAAGAGTCGAGGACCATGGAGGGGGAGGGAGGGAACCTGAGACGTCTACATGGGCCACCGGTGAGCCGATAACCATGGCGCTTCGGTTGGGTAGCTATGGCGACACAGGTAACGTCTTGATTTTTTTTAATTTTTATTTCTTGATCTTGGATTTCTTTCTCACGCTTCCTTTCACCCGTGAGATTTCTTGATCTTGTTGAGATCACGTCCTTAGAGTTGAGAAGTTGAGAAGCGGCTGGGATTCGATGGAAGAGAGGGAAGGGAGGAAATCACGGAAGAAAGGGAAGGGAGGCGCCTCCTTTCACCCGTGAGGAGAGAGGAAAAAAAGACCGAGAAGAAAAAAGAGAAGGATGATTAAAAACTTGGAAGGCAAAAGAGGGAGAGTGAAGCAACGCTGCACCTTCGCTTCATTACCTTTAAACTATATATATATATATATATATATATATATATATATATATATATATATATATATATATATATATTATAATCATTCTTAGGTAGGAGGATAGAAACCATTTCTTTCCTTATTTTTTTCTCTTTTTTTTTCTCTTATTATCCTTTAAATCCTTGGCTTCTTAATGAAAGTTTATATTTCTAGCATCGGCATCGTATTCTCTGGATGCGCTCAGATCCCTTCTTCTCTCACCGTTTCTCGGTTCTAGATCCCTCTTCATTCCAAGCCCTGATCGTAACGGTGGAATATGATTTATCCCAATCTAATTGGATTTTTTCGATTGCTTTCTTTTGATCTCGCAAGCTCGAAAAATTATAATCCCAATCTAATTCCGAGCCTGATCATTGCAGTCTTCGATTGTAAGAGGGTGGTGAAGAAGATGCCGAGCAAATAGGCTTCGGAGCAGGCAATGAATTGATTGGCCTTGGGGTATTGTCATGCCCCAGACCCAATGTGGGATCCAGGGGTGGCAACCCACCGCATGCCTGGCATGCAAGGCATCCTGTAATAGTCCAATTTATTCAAGGAAGGATATTACCACTATGTCATTCAGAGTCAAACATTTTAGTACAAGCCATAATTATTTGTTTTGGCTATATGCCCATCATACATAAATCAATGGGGTTACAACAAAATGTTGGATCTTAATTTCCTCTGATCGAAGCTCCAACTACCCCAAATCCCATTCTTTAGTCCTGTGGCTCTAAAAAACTTTGTAAGATTTATATGAGCTTACACTCAATAAGTAAGCCTACTATTATATAATCATTTCGTCAAGATATTATCAAACCACATTTTTATGTATAAAACTTCCAATTTCAAATACATTCATCATGTTATCAAAACATATATGTCATTAGCTCAAATAATTTTGAAAGCTTAATTATACAATAAATGCTGAGATATGCAATGTAAACAAACCCACTATATTCATATTATCATTTCCTTATGTATCCCATGGCCCTACAACACCCATCTGGTGTATCACTCTTTAATGTCCCCTAAGAGGAAGGGTCCTGGTACCAGCGTTATGCCATATATCATAATCAATCACAACACATCCTCTAGATGTGTGTGCGTTATGCAATATATCAATCACATCACATCCTCTAGATGTGTGTCCTCCACATATCTCTCCCTGTGGAGGTGAGTCCTGTATCACTTGGCATTTCACATCATTTTACATCATATGAGAACCATGACGATACATATCATCATCATATTTGCATGTAGCATAACAGCATCATCATGAGCATAATCTCCTCATATTACATATATAGTGGTTTGTACATTCGTAGCATAAAATATATCAATAGTACCAGTATTTTGCAAAGCCAGAATAATCACATCAATCAATTTTTGCACATTTATAATCCATTACTTTGCAAAATATTAGTAATCACATATAATTATAACAGATACCCAATTGTATAACAAAATTCCATTTTATGTTATTTTTCCAAATAATGCAATATATCTCAATATAGCATTTAAATACATAATTTTTATATTTTAATAATTTATGAAAATTATGATAAATGACTTATTTACCTCAGTACGCTAATCTCAAACTGTAAATCAGCTATGTGGACATCTGGTTACCTACAGCATTAATTTTCATAATTAAATCTTAAAAATTGGAATAATGAAGCATCCCCTAAGGTCTACCAGTCTAATTGTGGGCCCAACTTTGGGCTCGAATATCTCCCAATATATAAGCCCGAATGGGGAAATAAAAATATCTCAAGAAACTAGAATTAATGTCGAATCAGGTCATATTTTTATTTTTTCATTTCCAGCCCAATACGGGGTCCAAAACGTAGCCCCAAAATAGCTCACGAGCCGGCCAAATAGGGCCCAAAGGGGGATGGCTCGGCCCGCTGAGCCATCTCCCTCCTCCCGCCTCCCCTGTTTCACCCGAAATAGGGGAAGTGAGTGTCGATGGCCAGGGCCACCGCCGCCTCTCCCCAGGGGGCCCGGTTGCCGTCGACCGGCCCGGAGCCGGCCACCGCGCGGCCAAGCTCCCCTTCTCTCTCTTTCTCCCCATTTCTCTCTCGTTCTTCCGCATGGCACGATCCATGCCTGTGGCACGGCCGGCCTGTTGACCCAATTATTGATTTTGATGATTAATAAAAAGATATGAGTATATTCATTTTGTTACTAATAAATTTAACTATTGTTTTAGGGCTTAAAAAATCTTTGATCAATCAAAAGGCATAAAGAAACGTGTTTTGAATCAAATGCCTAAAGTAAGTTTTAAAATTCAGAGCCTGGAGTCGACACCCAGAAGGTCTGGAGCCGACCCCATGGCCAATTAAATATCTTTCTGATTTTTGGCATGGTCTGGAGTCGACACCCAGAGTTTCGGAGCCGACACCCAAAGTTTTGGAGTCGACACTTACAGTGTCTGGAGCCAACTCCAATGCGAAACAGAACACATGTTTTTGGACTTCTCTGGAGCCGACACTTACAGTTTTTCCAGAGCCGACACCCGAATGCGGCGAGCCGACACTCAACTTTTTTGGAGCCAACTCCTCAACAAACTTTGTACTTTCTATTTTTGGTTACCCAACTTCGAGCCGACAACTAAAAAGTTGGAGCCGACTCCAACATGTCAGGAACGGATTTTCAAAATGCCAGATCAGCTCAAACGATAATATTTTCTTTACCTAACTTCTAACGGCTATTTTCTGTATGGACAATCTATCCAGGTACATTCCAATGGCTATATTTCACCTATGGATCTATAAAAAGGGGGATTCATCCGTTTGAAAAAAAATAACAAAAAAAAAGAGACAAAAATAGAGAAAAATCAAATTGAAAAATCTAAGAAGTCTTGAGCAAGACATCTAGAGGAAAGAATCAAAGTTCAAATCCATCAACTCCAGAAAGCTCAAAGAGAAATCTAAGGCATTCAAAGTCAAAAATCGGAGGATTTCCCAAAAAGAAGAAAAAGGAGCCAAAAGCTCTGTTCTATGATTTTCCAACTTCTCATCTGCAATATTTGTAAAAAATCGAAGCTGAGGCCTGATTCAACATCTCAAAGGAGAAGAGGAAAAGAAGAAGAAGAAAAGCTCAAATCCAATCTGCTTCAAATAGGCTTTTCTAACCTTGTTTATTTACATTGAATATTTGCTCATTTAAGGGGTTGTTTGTTATTGTAAACTCTATTGTTATTTGTTTTTGCTAATTTAATCAGGGGGATTGAATTAGTGGAGGTAGTATACCTCGGGATAAGTTAGATTAGCTTGGGTTTGGGTTTTGTGCTGGTGAGCCCAGAAAAAACCAGCTGGGTTCGTTGTTATCCCAGGAAAACAACAAGTTTTGAGTTGTGAGCTTGTAAAATAACTCGACTATAATCTAGTAGATTATAGTGTGGACCCAAGTGAAACTTGGGAGTGGATGTAGGTGTTGGATACACCGAACCACTATAAAATCCTTATGTTTGCCGTGCTTCGATTGTCTCACTCTATTTTCTTGTTTGTGGCTATTATTATCCTACACTTAATCTTGTTGATTCCAAAGCCAATCGTTTTAAAAGGTTAAAATTTAGACGATCCAACGGTTGCGATCGATCCAAGCCATGATCAATCCCGGTCGGCGACGATCCGACGGTTGCGATCGATCCAAGCCATGATCGATCCCGGTCGGCAACGATCCGACGGTTGCCATCGATCCAAGCCATGATCGATCCCGTTCGGCGATGATCCGACGGTTGCGATCAATCCAAGCCATGATCGATCCCGGTAGGCGATGAACTATCTCGGACCGTGGTGATCGATCGGATCGGCAACGATCCGACGGTTGCGATCGATCCAAGCCATGATCGATCCCGATCGGCGAGTATGCGACGGTTGCGATCGATCCAAGCCATGATCGATCCCGGTCGGCGATGATCCGACGGTTGCGATCGATCCAAGCCGTGATCCCGATTGGCCATGACCTATCTCGGACCGTTGCAATCCGTCCGAGATCGGTGACGATCCAACGGTTGCGATCGATCAAAGCTATGATCCCGATCGGTCACGACCGATCTCGACCGTGACGATCGGTCCGATCGGCAACGATCCGATGGTTGCGATCGATCCAAGCCCTGATCCTGATCGGCCACAACCGATCCCGGACCGTTGTGATCGGTGCAAGATCGCTGGCGATCCGACGGTTGCAATCGATCCAAGCCCTGATCCTGATCGGCCACGACCGATCCCAGACCGTTGCGATCCGTCCAAGATCGCTGGCGATCCGACGTTGCGATCGATCCAAGCACTAATCCCGATCGTCCACGACCGATCTAGGACCGTGGCGATCGGACCGGTCGGCATTGATTCGATGGTTGCCATCGCTCCAGCCCTGATCCTGATCCGCCACGACCGATCTCGAACCACGGCGATCGATCCGATCGGCGATGATCCGACGATTGCGATCGATCCAAGCCCTGATCCCGATCGGCCACGACCGATCCTGGACCATTGCAATCGGTCCGAGATCTTTATGAATCGACGGTTGCGATCAAACCAAGCCCTGATCCCGATCGGCCACGACTGATCTCGGACCGTGGCGATCGGTCCGATCGGTGATGATCCGACGGTTGCGATCGATCCAAGCCCTGATCCCGATCGTCCATGACCGATCTCGGACCATGGCGATCGCATCGATCGGCGTTGATCCGACGGTTGCCATCGATCGAAGCCCTGATCAATCCCGGTCGGCGATCAACGATCTCGAACCGTCGCGATCGATCCGATAGGCGACAATCCGACGGTTGCAATCGATCCAAGCCGTGATCCCGATCAGCCACGACCGATCTCGGACCGTGGCGATCGGTCCGATCGGCGACGACACGATGGTTGCGATCGATCCAAGCCCTCATCCCGATCGGCCATGACCGATCCCAGACCAATGCGATCGGTCCGAGATCGCTGACGATCCGACGGTTGCGATCGATCCAAGCCCTGATCCCGATCGGCCATGACCGATCTCGAACCGTGGCGATTGGTCCGATCGGCGACGATCCGAGGGTTGCGATAGATCCAAGCCCTTATTCCGATCGGTCACAATCGATTTTGGACCGATCGCTATTTAACATAATTAATTTTTTTAAATACATTGCGATGCAAAGGATTGCATCGTAATTTTTGAATATGATAATTATATTATATAAAAATTAATTTTATTTAATAATTACGATGCAATAAGTGTGTCGCTAAATTAAAACATAATTTTCCTAATTAATTTTTTGGTTTATTGCGTCGCTAATGCGTCGCTATTTAACATAATTAATTTTTTAAAACATTGCAACGCACTGTGTTACGTCGCAATTATTTTTTCTCATATTTATACTTTATAAAATTTAATTTTATTTAAAATAATTGCGACGCAGTTATTGCGTCGCTAAATTAAAAAATAATTTTTCTAATTTTTGGTTTATTGCATCGCTAATGCGTCGCTATTTAATATATTTAATTTTTTTTTAAAACATTGCGATGCACTGAGTTGCGTAGCAATATTTTTCCTAATATTTATACTTTATAAAATTTAATTTTATTTAAATTATTTGCGATGCAATTGGTGCGTCGCTAAATTAAAAATAATTTTTTTAATTTTGGATTTATTGTGTCGCTAATGCATCGCTATTTAATATATTTAATTTTTTTAAAAACATTGTGACGCACTGATTTGCGTCGCAATATTTTTTTTTAATATTTATATTTTATAAAATTTAATTTTATTTAAATTATTTGCGATGCAATTGGTGGGTCGCTAAATTAAAAATATTTTTTCTAATTTTTGGTTTATTGCGTCGCTAATGCGTCGCTATTTAACATATTTAAATCTTTTAAAAATATTGCGACCCACTGTGTTGCATCGCAATATTTTTTTTCCAATATTTATATTTTATAAAAAATTAATTTAAAAATATTGCAACGCATTATTTGCGTCGCTAAATAAAAAATTAATTTTTTTAATTTTCTGGTTAATTGAGTCGCTAATGCGTCGCTAAGGCCGTTGCAATATTTTATTGTCACAGAGGTCTCGTAAAGTGGTCGCAATTTAGCGACGCATAATTGCGTCGCTAAATTTGTGTCGCTATTTCAGTATTTTCTTGTAGTGTCTTGGGCCAAAGACATGATCGTTCGGACGGAGGGCATCATGGGCGACTCAGGACAAAGACGAGGATGGATCACGGAGGACCGATGGTCTGATGAGAGGGAGCGAAGGACTCGCAGCTCGACGAGATGGAGCTTAAGCGAAGAGGCGGGCGACAGAGTGGGGTCCTGGGAGCAATGTCAGGCTCCTGGGAGTAGGTGTAAAACCGAGAAAAGTGCCACTCGGTGTGGCATTTTCTCTGCTAAAATCACCACTTGAAGTGGCAATTTTAGTATACAGAAATTGCCACTTGAAGTGGCAATTTCAATAGAGTAGAAATCGCCACTCCAAGTGGCAATTTCCACTTTGACCTTCGCCATGCCAGCGGAAGCTTTCCACTGACGGGGCGAAGCAGGGAGGGATGAGGTGGAAGTGAAAAATACCATTTCAAATAGCATTTTTTACTTTAACATTATTTTTATAAAAAACTTTATTTCCCATCCTCTTTTTATAAAATCGGTGCCAAAAGATACCAGTTTAAAAAATGACTCATAATAACTCTCCTCCACTGATTGACCGTGCACGATGGAAATGTTTCCACATTGTAATCCCACTGAAAAGCTAAGGATGATAGATGGATGGGTTCATGGGTATATAAGCACCACTGTATGGAACCATTCCCTTAACATGAGTGACCTACATGAAATGTAAAGAATATTTGGAGATATTATTGAAAATCGTCACAATTCATCTAATCCAAGTCAGCAATGGCTACAAAAATAAATTGATCCCAATGGTTTCTTGTGTTTGAAGACACTGCTTTTGAAACATCTTAGTTGATACCAATTAAAAAACTATATTAAAATAAAGCAGCATGCATGTTCTATAGTTTGATACCAATAAGAAATATATTCAGATCATTGCATCATATACGAGTTGATACCAGTTACATACATTGAAGCATTTATTACAATAAGATATTAATGCTCAATACATCACAGTGCTTAATGCATCAAAGTATCTAATTATTTCAAACAAATTCATTCTCTTCCTTTCTAATTTAAAAATATGTTGAGATACAATGTTAACAGATACCACAAAAAATGTTTGAGTTCATATGCTTACATTGTTCTCTTCCTAAATATTTCAAATTTTATATATATGTAAAAAAAAAAATTTATACATCACAGTCCTCTTTCTCTTCCAAGGTGAGCTTCTTGATTTGATCTTCAATTTTATCTGCATCATTTAAAACCTTTCTCTTTCTTGATGGAAGATCATTAGACTCATTAAATATAACATAAATTTAAGGTCCTATCATTTCTTTGTACTATGCTCATTACAAAAATTTTCAAGAAGATGATTTTCAAATTCTTTTCTATGATCACTTCTAATAGATAAAACAGAAAAACCTTTTTCATTTGAAATGCTTCTAAAGAATTTTTGAAATGCAGAAAAAGCTTTATCTTTACTAGTCAAAAACAAAATCCATGTAAATCGAGAAAATCATCAAAAATTATAAATTCATATGCAAAAGTTTTAATAGTCTAGAAGTTAAAAATCATATTTTCGGACTTGAAAGAAATTCTAGTTTTTTCAAATTGACAAGCGTCACAAATTATATCTTTTTAAAATTAAGTTTTAGCAAACCTTTTACTAAATTCTTTTTGAATAATTAGAACGCAAATCCATGCTAACATGAGTAAGTTTACGATGCCATAATCAACTAAATTCATCTATCATAGCATTCAAAGTGATGAAATAAGATTCATCACCCATCATGTGTCTTGAACACTCGCTATTCAAGTACCATTTTCTTTTTGCTCTATGGGTTGCAAGACACACCTGCATCCAAAAATCAAGTCTTGCATCTAGGTGCCCAAGCTTTCTTGGATCCTTTGGGGTTAGTCAAGATAGTTTCTTTGAAACCCAAATCTTTTTAATACACTACAAGAAAATAAAAATATAGCGACGCCCAAATGCATCGCTATAGCTTGTTTAGCGATGCATTAGCGATGCAATTAAGGCATCGCTAAAATGGTCGACACAATCTCAATTTGTCGCAGTTGCGACGCTTAACAGCGACTCTCTGCGACGCATGAAATGTGTCGCAATATATTGTGACGCAACAAAATGCATCGCAATTTGCGACTCATACTGAATGCATCGCTAATTAAAAAATAATTTTTTTAAAAAATAGTTGCGACGGACATTCTCGTCGCAATTGAGTCACTAATTAATAAATTTATTTAAATTTTTTTTTAAAAATCTATTTTTTAATTTTTTTAAATTAATTGCAACAAAAAATAGTCGCTAATTAATGAATTTATATTTTAAAAAAATAAATTAAATTAATTTTTGATTTTTTTTAAAAAAAATTGCGACGCATACTAATGCGTCGCTACATTAAAAATAACTTTTTAAAAAATATTTGCGACGTAAAATCTTGTCACAATTACGTCGCTAACTAGTTAATTTAATTTTTTAAAAATTAAAATAACATAATTATTAATTTTTTTAATTAATTGCGATGAAAAATAGCATCGCTAATTAATTTATTTATTTTTTTAAAAAAAGCAAAATAAATTAATTTTTAATATTTAAAGGAAATTAATATATTAATTTAAAAAAATTAATATTATAAATTAAACTTGCTAATACAATGTAATTGCCAATACAATTGACCAAAACAACCATTACAAAATTTTCAAAATAGATAAAAATTTATTTTATTAATTATTTAAAACTTTCATATACAAAACAGAAAAAATAAAAAAATACATCAAGTAGTGAAAAAAAAATATATCATGTGTTTGCAGGAGGCTGTGGAGGCTGCGGAGGCTGGGATGAACCATGCGATAGGTGACGAACTAAATCCTGCAACTGACGCATCTGCTCTCTCATCTCTGAGAGCTCCTCCCGAACCTCCTCGCGAACTTCCTCCTTGATAGATCTCCGGATGTCATCTATCTGCTCAGGAGGAATATCGCAGAACCACGCGAACTGGAGTCCTGATGAAAAAATATCTAGAAGCTCTGGTGCCCAAACCATAGACCCTACGGTCTCGCGGCTGGGCACCAACAGCCTCCAAAAACACACGTCGACTCTCTTCTGGTGAGAGTTCGATGGGCGGCCCCCCATCAGTAGAGTCGACCTGCGAAGCCTGAGACTGCAGCTCCTCGACTCGTGCCTTTGAGTTATAAAATTAATGACAAATGAATCAATATATAAAGCTGAATAAATATTAGAAATTAAATAAATAAAATATAAATCTAATTTCTTACCCCAATCTTCGTGATCGTGTATCGACCCAGGAACCGTCCTTCCTGGTGTGTGTCGCCCTAAATAGACAAAACTCACCAGAATCTCTGCCCTCCTGCTCGGACTACAAAAGCAGAAGAAAAATATAAATGCAAGTATTTGTTAATGACTAAATTAGTATTTAAATTATTTATGGTTTCTTACCATACGACGCCTGTGCTCCTGAATAGAAATGAAACCAGCAGTGTGACAGGAGAGGACCATGCCACGACCGCCCTTCTCAGATCGGCGGTTCGTGCTGGCTGATGCGAACCTCTTGATCCATGCCTTGAACTGCCATGCCAGCTGCCAGCTGGCCCAAATACCCTCCGGAACATGCCCTGGACGGTCACCCAAACTCCTCCAACGATAAAGCATGTCGGAGTATCGGCGTGCCGCAAGAGCATTCCATGCTGCCCTAATGGCATCATGGATAGTAGGGTCCCACGTAAACTTTTTCTGCATTAAAATAAACAGTTAGTTTCAGAATATATTAAGATTAGAAAATTTTATATCAGTTATAAAATGTATTTAAAAAGTTTACCTGAAACTCTGAAAAATAAAACTCCCTCATGGTCATAGATACATGGTGCCAATCATAGCCACTAGGATCAGCACGGCTCTGAAATATAGAGCTGATCCGGCTCGATACAGTATGCTACTCAATAAAGCTATTAAAAAAACTAATTAAAATAAGTAATTAACTTAAAAACATAAACATATAGTTACAATTAGTATATACTTACATCCTATCGGCATCCAATCGAAGTACGGTGCGACCGACCATAGAAGAACTCTCAAAGGTCTGCGCCGATCGGGTAGAGAAAATACAGGGTGAGCGTCGATGCCTGGAGAGGTAGAAGTCTGTGCGTCAGGCCTGGTAGTGGGATGTGACGCAGCAGGGCTATGTCTGTCAGGGGTAGATCTACCTCGGTCCGTCATACTGTAAATACTAAAGATTAATGCAATGCAATATAATTATGAATAATTAATAAACATACAAAAATTAAACACTTATAAAAATAAATCAAAATTGAATGAACCTATATCTTTAATCAGTGTCATTTGTTTCGTGAAATGTTGGTTTAACATCCGATGCTGTATCAGACTGTGATTCAGTTTCATTATCAATGGAAGGAAACCAAACGTTTGCATCCTCAATTTCTTGGACATCACCATTTGGATCTCTAAGTGATGTTTCAGGAGCCTTTATGTCGTCCTCAATTGCATGCATTTCCATCTCATCATCTTAAAATGCGGGGCACTCAGTTGATTGACTTGATGAACTCTCATCTAATATGATTGTTGAACGTGGAACGATTTTAGAAACAACCCATCAATCTCGCTTGTCGTTGCGCAAACTTGGATATCTGCAGTAAAACACTTGCTGAGCTTGGGATGCAAGAATGAATGGTTCATATTTCTACAATCTTCGTCGATGGTTTACTTCAACTAGATTGTAGTCGTTATGAACCCTTTTACTGATAGAAATTGTCGGATCAAACCAATCACAACAAAACAATACAGTTCGTTTCATAGGCTAACCAGGATATTCAACTTCGACCACCTCTACTAACTTTCCATAATAATCTTGCATATTTTCTCCATCACTTTCTTCTTTAACACATACGCCCCAATTCTGCGTCCCTCTTGAAGATGCTAGTCTTTCAATTTGAAATTTGTATCCATTAACAAAATAGCCAGTATAGGTAGTTACGGTCTTCAATGGCCACTGTGCTAGGCATTTAATGAAAATATTGTCGGTTGTGAACCATGGACCGTTTACCTATAAATTAATAAGCTATTAACAATAAATTCAAAAAATAAAAGCCATTATTATAATTGATTGAGTAATAGTACTCACAAATTCATAAAACTAATAAGCGAACTCCGTTTCTAACTTTTGCCTAATGGCAATTTGACTGAAGCTGGGATCCATCTGTCGTTGTCTATCACAATATATCCTTAAAAGGATTATAACAATTAAAACTTCTGTTAGCAATTAAATAGTATGGTATTTTATAATTTAAAGTAGAAGTTCTAATTAAGCAATTAATGAACTGTACATATACTTACTCAATGTATGGGTCGACTTCTCTACAGTTCATTAGGATGTAATAATGTGCTGCATTATACTCCACATCGCATAATTATCTTGACTTCTGCCTCCCAAATGAACGGCCGATATTTTTAAATATTGATATTCTACCATCAGTAGGTTCTCCTTCGTCCACACATATGTCATCGTTACGACCAAGATTACGGGTCCTCGTATGAACGTGACCCTCAAAGTAATGCAAGGCAAAAGCTGAAACTTCTTCAACCAAGTGTGCATTGCATATAGAACCTTCAACCCTTGCCTTATTCCGCACATTATTTTTTAACTTCTTAATATACCTATATGTAAAGTTGAAAATATAAATAAACCAACTTCCTCGCATAAATAAAATAATATTTGAAATGTCAACATGTATAACTGATTTGGGTGTTTACCTCTCGAAAGGATACATCCAGCGATACTGTACGGGACCAGCTATACGTGCTTCATATGGCAAGTGAATGGGCAAATACTCCATTGAGTCAAAAAAACTTGGAGGAAATATTCGCTCCAGCTTGCATAAAATAATTAGAATTTCCTTCTCAAGCCTTTCCATGGATGCAGAAGTAATGACTGCGGCAGATAACTTCTTAAAGAACATGCTGAGCTCTGTCAATGCCTTCCGCATATGTTGCGGAAGCAACTCACGAAAAGCTATGGGCAATAACCGTTGCATGAAAACATGACAGTCATGACTCTTCATGCCAAACAACTTGAGCTTATGCATGTCCACACACCTACCGATATTTGAAGCATAACCATCAGGAAATTTTAATCCTCTAATCCAGTTACATAAAACTTCTAGTAGATTTTTGTCAAGAGTGTAACAGGCTTTAGGATAGGTCCCGTCAGCATTCCTTCTCAAATCACCTCTTCTGCAATACTGATTAAGCTCTTCTCTCGACTTTGCAGTGTCTTTGGTTTTTCCTGGGATGTTTAGTACCGTGTTAAATATGTTATCAAAGAAATTTTCTCAATATGCATAACATCCAAGTTGTGCCGGATGAGATTTGTGCTCCAATACGGTAAAAACCCAGCCCGACTTTCTTTTTTTAAAAAAAACGATGGCGTGGCCATGGAGTCAGGGGTGGGGGATTTTCCCCCACCCTGACTTCCTTTTTTTTTAAACGGTGGCCTGGCCACCTTGGCCAGGCCACCGCCGACCACGGCGGCGGCCGTGGCCGTCGTCGGCCGAAGACGACGGCCACGACCGCCGCCGTGGCCGTGGAGTCAGGGGTGGGGGAAAAACCCCACCCCGACTTCCTTTTTTTTAAACGGTGGCCTGGCCACCGTGGCCAGGCCACCGCCGGCCACGGTAGCGGCCGTGGCCGTTGTCTTCGGCCACTGTCGCGCCGTGGCCTGAGATGATGGCCACGGCCGCCGCCGTGGCCGTGGAGTCAGGGGTGGGGAAAAAACCCCACCCGACTTCCTTTTTTTTAAACGGTGGCCTGGCCACCGTGGCCATGCCACTGCCGGCCACGGCGGCTGCCGTGGCCGTCATCTCCGGCCACTGCAGCGCCGTGGCCTGAGACGACGGCAACAGCCACCGCCGTGGCCGTGGAGTCAGGGGTGGAGGAAAAACCCCACCCCGACTTCTTTTTGTTTTTAACGGTGGCCTGGCCACGGTGGCCAGGCCACCGCCGAAGGAGGAAAAACCCCACAGTGGCCAGGCCACCGCCGGCCACGGCGGCGGCTGTGGCCAGAAACGGGAGGGCGGGGAGAGGGGGAGGGGCCGGTGGGGGCTCACCTTGCGAACTCGGGGACACCGCCGGGGGGATGAGCGCCGGGGGGGGCAGGGGCGTCGCCGCCGGTAGGCTGCTTGCACTAGGGGAGGGGGCGGAGGGAGCCAGAGGAGGGGACGGCAGCTAGGGTTTAGGGAGAGGAAGAAGAAGAGGCCGTGGGGGGGGGTCAAGCGCGAGAGCATATATATTAGGGATTAGCGACGCAATGTTGCGTCGCTAATCCCTCGCTATTTTTTAAAAAAATATAATAAGGCTTAGCAACGCAACATTGCGTCGCTAATCCGTTGCTAACAAATTTTTTTTTTTTTATTGAGAAAAATAGCGACGCCAATAATTGCATCGCTATTTTGGCGGCAATATCCAGCATGATATTTTTTTATTTTCTGGGAAAATGCGTCGCTAATGCATCGCAATATTTTTATTCCATAATTAAATTTGATAAAATTTAATTTCTCAAAAAATAATAGTGATGCACGAAGTCACGTCGCAATGTTTTATTTTTAACTTTTTTATAAAATTTATTTTTTTAAAACAATTGCGACGCAATATATGCGTCGCAACGTGAAAATTAATTTTTTTAATTTTCTGATTTATTACGTCGCTAATGCATCGCTATTTAAAAAAAAATTATTAATTTACAACACATTTAATAGCGTCGCAATATTTTTATTTCATAATTAAATTTCATAAAAATTAAATTCTCTAAAAATAATTACGACGCAAAAAGTTACATCGCAATGTTTTATTTTTAATTTTTTTAATAAAATTTATTTTTTTAAAAAAATTTGCGATGCAATTACTGTATCGCTAAGTTAAAATTTATTTTTTTAATTTTTTGATTTATTTGTCACTAATGCGTCGCTATTTAACAAAATTAAATTTTTTAAAAACCTTGCGATGCATTTAGTTGCGTCGCAATATTTTTTTATAATTAAATTTGATCAAAATTAATTTATCTAAAAATAATAGCAACGCAAGAAGTTACGTCGCAATGTTTTATTTTTAATTTTTTTATAAATTTTTTTAAAAAAAAATATTGCGACGCAATACATGCGTCGCAACGTTAAAATTTATTTTTTTTAATTTTTTGGTTTATTGCATCGCTAATGCGTCGCTATTTAAAATAATTAATTTTTTTAATTAATTTGCGATGCATTTAATGGCATCGCAATATTTTAATTTAATAATTAAATTTTATAAAATTAAATTCTCTAAAAATAATTACGATGCAAAAAGTTACGTCGCAATGTTATATTTTTAATTTTTTTTATAAAATTTATTTTTTAAAAAAATGTTGCGACGTAATTCTTGCGTCGCAACATTATAAATTAATTTTTTATAACGATCTGATGGTTGCGATCAATCCAAGCCGTGATCCCGATCGGCGAAGATCGAACTCGGACCGTTGCGATCGATCCGATCGGCGATGATCCGACGGTTGCGATCGATCCAAGCCCTGATCCCGATCGGCGATGATCGATCTCGGACCGTTGCTATTGATCCATTTGGCGACGATCCGATGGTTGCAATCGATCCAAGACGTGATCTCGATCAGCGTGGATCGATCTCGGACCATTGCGATCAATCTGATCGGCGACGATCCGATGGTTGCGATCGATCCAAGCCCTGATCCTGATCGGCAAGGATCGATCTCGGACCGTTGCGATCAATTCGATCGGTGACGATCCACCGGGTGTAATCGATCCAAGCCCTGATCCCGATCGGCGACGATCGATCTTGGACCGTTGCAATCGATCCGTTCGGCGACAATTTGACGGTCCGAGATCGATCATCGCCGATCGAGATCATGGCTTGGATTGATCATCGCCGATCGATCCAAGCCATGATCCCGATCGGCGATGATCGATCTTGGACCATTGCGATCGATCTGATCGGCGATGATCCGACGGTTGCAATCGATCCAAGCCTTGATCCCGATCGGCGACGATCGATCTCGAACCATTGCGATCGATCCCTTTGGCGACGATCTGACGATTGCGATAGATCCAAGACGTGATCCCGATCGGCGATGATCGATCTCGGACCGTTGCTATCCATCTGATCGGCGATGATCCGATGGTTGCGATCGATCCAAGCCCTGATCCCGATCGGCGACGATCGATCTCAGACCATTGCAATCGATCCGTTCAGCGATGATCCGATGGTTGCGATCAATCCAAGCCATGATCCCGATCGACGAGGATCGATCTCGGACCGTTGCCATCGATCCGATCGGCGACGATCCGACGGTTGTGATCGATCCAAGCCCTGATCCCGATCAGCGAGGATCGATCTCGGACCGTTACGATCGATCCGATGGCGACGATCCGACGGTTGAGATCGATCCAAGCCCTGATCCCGATCGGCGACGATCGATCTCGGACAGTTGCGATCGATCCGTTCGACGATGATTCGATGGTTGCGATCGATCCAAGATGTGATCTCGATCAGCGAGGATCGATCTCGGACCGTTGTGATCGATCCAATCGGCGACGATCCGACGGTTGCGATCGATCCAAGCCCTGATCCTGATCAGCAAGGATCGATCTCGGACCGTTGCGATCGATCCGATCGGTGATGATCCGATAGGTGCGATCGATCCAAGCCCTGATCCCGATCGGCGACGATCGATCTCGAACCATTGCGATCGATCCGTTCGGCGACAATCTGACGGTGGCGATCGATCCAAGCCGTGATCCCGATTGGCGATGATCGATCTCGGACCGTTGCGATCAATCCGATTGGCGACGATCCGACGATTGCGATCAATCCAAGCCCTGATCCCGATCGGCGACGATCGATCTCGGACCGTTGCGATCGATCCCTTCGGCGACGATCCGACGGTTGCGATAGATCCAAGACGTGATCCCGATCGGCGATGATCGATCTCGGACCGTTGCAATCCATCTGATCGGCGATGATCCGACGGTTGCGATCGATCCAATCCCTGATCTCGATTGGCGATGATCGATCTCGGACCATTGCAATCGATCCGTTCGGCGAAGATCCGATGGTTGCGATCAATCCAAGCCATGATCTTGATCGACGAGGATCGATCTCGGACCGTTGCGATCGATCCGATCGGCAACGATCCGACGGTTGCGATCGATCCAAGCCTTGATCCCGATCGGCGAGGATCGATCTCGGACCATTACGATCGATCCGATTGGCGACGATCCGACGGTTGCGATCGATCCAAGCCCTGATCTCGATCGGTGACGATTGATCTCGGACAGTTGTGATCGATCCGTTCGACGATGATTCGATGGTTTCGATCGATCCAAGCTGTGATCCCGATCGGTGACGATCGATCTCGGACCGTTGCGATCGATCCGATCAGCGACGATCTGACGGTTGCGATCGATCCAAGCCCTGATCCCGATCGGCGACGATCGATCTCGGACCGTTGCGATCGATCCATTCGGCAAAAATCTGACGGTTGCGATCGATCCAAGACATGATCCCATCGGCGACGATCGATCTCGGACTGTTGCTATCCATCCGATCGGCGACAATCCGACGGTTGCGATCGATCCAAGCCCTGATCGATCTTGGACCGTTGCGATCCATCCGATAGGCGACGATCCGATGGTTGCGATCGACCCAAGCCATGATCCCGATCGGCGAGGATGAATCTCGGACCGTTGCGATCGATCCGATCGGTGACGATCAAACGGTTGCGATTTATTTATTTAATTTTCTGATTTATTGCATCACTAATGTGTCGCTATTTAACATAATTAATTTTTTAAAAAATATTGCGATGCATCAAAATTAATTTTCATAAAAAATATTGCGACACAATACTGGTGTCGCTAAATAAAAAAAATTTTTATGAATTTTCTGTTTTATTGCATCGCTATTGAGTTGCTATTTAATAATTAATTTTTTAAAAAACATTACGACGTACTGAATTGCATCGCAATATTTTTATTTTATAATTATATTTTATAAAAATTAATTTTATTTATAATAATTGCAATGCAATGCCTGCGTCGCTAAATTAAAAATTATTTTTTTAATTTTTTGATTTATTACGTCGCTATTGCATCGCTATTTAACATTATTAATTTTTTTAAAACTTTGCGACGCACTGTGTTGCGTCCTAATATTTTAATTTTATATATTTTATAAAAATTAAATTTAAAAATATTACGACGCATTACTTGCGTCGCTAAATTAAAAATTTAATTTTTATAATTATCTGGTTTATTGAGTCGCGAATGCGTCGCTAACTGCGTCGCAATTTTTTTTGTCGCGGTGGCATCGCAATGTGGTCGCAATTTAGCGACGCAATGATGCGTTACTAATTTTGCGTCGCTATTTCAAGATTTTCTTGTAGTGATAATATGGCATGCATATGACTTATGACCTTTCAAACGACATTTAAAACATGTAATATTTGGAAAGTCATTTTGAGAAACAAAAATATTTTTCAAAAGCTTTTGTTTCTTGAAAGGATTATATCCTAAGCCTGCTTTATCAAAAATGCTTTTTAATTTTCAAGAACTATATTAAGTTTTATTGAGCTTAAAGTAAATTTATCAACAATGGGTTTAAGCTTATTTACTTCATTTTTTAAATCTTTATTTTCTTGTTTTAAAAATTATTTTCTTTTAAAACCTTTTCCTTTTTCAAAGATAAGTTTTTAACTTAATTTTTTAATTCTTTATTCTTAGAACTAAGTTTTGCAAAATCATCTATCAATTCATAAAATGCACCATGCAATTCATCATATATAAAATCATCTAAAATGCTAGAACTTACCTTATCATCATTTGCCATGAAACAAAGATTAGCCTTTTTATTTTCCTCTTCTTCTTCTTCAGAGCTTGATGTATCACTATCGCTCCAAGTGGCCATCATAGCTTTCTTCTTGAATTTCTTGGGACCTTCTTTAAATATGGACAATCTGACTTGTAGTGTCCCGGCTCATTATATTCAAAACAAATTATTTTATTTTATTTTTCATAGCTTGGTTGTCCTTTCATTAATGCCCTTTTTCTTCCATCAAATTTCTTTCTCATAAATTTCTTAATTTTTTTTTAATGAGAGCTAGATCATTATCTTCATCACTATCACTTGAGAAGCCCTCATTCTCATTCTTTTGGGCTGCACACTTTAGTGCTATAAATCTCTTATTTTTGGACTCATCTTCATCAAAATGTTGACTTTGTTGAAATTCGTGAGTCATCAATGAACCAATCAATTCTTCAAGAGATAGAATGTTAAGGTCTTTGGCTTCTTATATAGTGGTGACTTTACCTTTTCAAGACCTAGGCAATGATCTCAATACCTTTCTCACAAGATCAGCATTAGTGTAAGATTTACTAAGGCTTTTAAGCCCATTAATAATTTTAGTAAATCTTGTGAATATATCAGAAATACTTTCATAAGATTTTATTTTAAACAATTCATATTTATGCACAAGCATATTTATTTTTGACTCTTTGACTTGATTGTACCCTCATGGGTAACTTCAAGTCTATCCCAAATTTTTTAGCAGATATGCTGTAGAAACATGATTGAATTCATTTGCATCTAAAGAACAATATAAAACATTAATGGCTTTAGCATTGAGCTGAGCCATTTTCTTGTCAATCACATCCCATTTCGTTTTCGGTTTGGGAACAACAATATTATCAGATTTAATAGTGGGTGTGTGAGGTCCATTGACTATGATGCTCCATAAATCATAATCAAGTGCTTGAATGAAAATTTTTATTCGTTCTTTCCGATATGTGTAATTAGTGCCATTAAATAAGGATGGTCTATTTGTGGATTGCCCCTCACTCAAAATGGAACTCATTTGGGTTGCCATGATCTTTGGCTCAAAGATTTTTAAGGATTAAAAATTAAGAGCACCTACTTTGATATCACTTGTTGCCCAGATATAGCAATCCAAGAGGGAGGGATGAATTGGATTTCTCAAAAATAATAGACTAACTAGCAGGTATGTGCACTTAAATATTTTTCATAAATAAACTAATTGTAGTGTGGTGAAGATAATATGCAAGCAATACAACAAATAGAACAAACAAACATAAGATATTTATAGTGGTTCGGTGCCAACCTTGCATTTACATCCACTCCCCAAGAATCCCTTGAAAATTTCACTATCACCACTAGCCTATCTGGCTAACAAATTTATTTATGGGCACAAGCAAGCCTTAGACACTAGCCTTTCGAGCTAGTTTTCTTATTTACGAGTACAAGGGAACCTTACACACTAGCCTTTGAGCTAGACTTCTTGTTTATGGGTACATGGAGACCTTTCACAATACTTATTTCTGAGCACAAGCGAGCCTTAGAAGATCAAGCATAATAATATCAAGTTAATATAATAAGCTCCTAAAAATGAGCAGATATTCAATAATATGCTTTACAAATTTTGAAAAACACTCCACAAGAGGGCTTCTTGCTTTAAGCACGTTGGAGCAACAATGAAGCCTTTGATTGAAGCTTGAATGCTCTTCAAAGAAGGTTGTTGAAGCTTTAACACTACAACAAGAATAAGTAGTAAATGCACTTTGGTGGCTTTGAAACAATCAATGCAGCACTCCAATAAACCAAGAATAAATCTCTCTTTCAAATGATATTTTCTCTCTTTTTCTACACGATTTTTCTCACAATTTTTCTTTCTATTTTTCACTCTTTTTCTTTTTTCTTTTCTACTCAAGAATCACTGATCAATAGCTCAATATATAACCAACACAGAAAAATATAGCCATTGTATGACCGTTGTAAAATAGAGAAGAGAGAGAGAGAAACACTTGGCAAGCTTAGCCAAGGAGTCCGGCCATCCAAGATGAAAATCTGATTGCCTAACTCAGAGTTTAGATGCCCAAGTGAAGAAATTTGAAGCCCCAAATAATAAAATCAATGGATTGAAAAATCGAAATAAGAATTAGCCAACAAACGTCTAAGCATCAAGAAGAAATAGCATCCCAAATCCAAAAACTGATAAGCAAGGGAAAAAGTAGCAGGTTGAACACAAAACCAGTAGCCTAACATTAAAATCCAGTAGACCAACTCATAGTAGCATACCAATCCTCAAAACCGACAGCCTAGTTTTTAAGAGCCACGCAATCAACCGAAGTGTTTGAGAAACTAGCAAGCCAACAATCCAAAATGGCATTCCAACTTTTTGACAAAATATCAGCTAGGGACATAACTAAAAGCATAGAAATTCTGGCATTCCAAATCTTAAAACTAGCAAGCCAACTTTGAAGCCATAAAATCTCAGGAAAATTCAAACCGAAAGCATTGAAAAATTAGCAGGCCAACAAATCAAATTAGCATGCCAGAAATAAGCACAGGAAGTCAGCCGAGTGCATTGAAAAATTAGCATGCCAACACATCAAACTAGCATACCAAAATTAGCACAGGGAACCAATTTGAAAGCAAAATGAAATTGGCATTCCAACATAAAAACCATCAAGCCAAGTTTGAACACTAAAAGTCATGGAGCCTTAAGAAATTCGGTCGTTTTATGCCAAGAAGAAAAGAATGACTTCCAGGAAATGTTCAAAGCAACATAGAGTTTAAGTAGATATTTGTAAGATTATTAAATTCAGTTCGAGACAATGCAAATATAATTAAACTTGAAAGTCATTTTGTCAACTGAACCGTCCAAACATAAAACATATGAAAATCGTCAGTGATTTCAAAATCCAAGTTCATTGAAAAATAATTTAATCGCTCCAAACCTTTTGAAAACAATTTAAATTGTAAAGCACATCCATAGAATTAATACATTACCTTTCATTTTACCTTTGCAATTTACCTTGATTTGAAGTAACACCATCTTCTTGATGTTCATATGAAATTCGTTTAGCTCAACCACAAGATCATTAGTAAAATTCTCGTAATGCCCCCCAGGTTTTAGGATCAAGCCCCTTACCATCTTACAAAAAGCTATAGCTATTAGTAGAGGTAGTACTTTATTTCCTTAAGCCCCAAGGCTAATTCCTGCAAGACACCCCCCACAGTTCACAACGATAGAGCAGAGCCCACGCTAAGTGGTGGACAGACATGAGGGGTTTGTAGTGCATACACATGGCACGCACCGGTTGGTTGGGCTATCAAGCACCGAAGTCATGTGTTGGCCCCCATAAGCCAACAATCTCCCCCCTCCCCAAGTGACACCCGGGAATTCAAACCAACAATCTCGCTCTGATATCAGGTTTTAAGATCAAGCCTCTTACTATCTTACCAAAAGCTATAGCTATTAGTAAAGGCGATACTTTATTTTCTTAAGCCCCAAGGCTGATTCCTGTAGGGCACCCTCTATAGTTCACAATGGCAAAGCAAAGCTCCATGCTAAGCAGCGGGCGAACATGAGGGGCCTTGCGGTGCGTACATATGGCATGCACCGGTTGGTTGGGCTGTCAAGCACCGAGGTTATGTGTTGGCCCCATAAGCCCACACATGACAACGAATCCCTAAGAGAGATGCTGGCCCCAATAAGCCAACAGTTTTCTTTTAACCTCTTTTGCATATCGTAAAGTAGTTCCTAAATATTCATATTCTCAAAAAAAATAATTTTATCCTCACCTAGGAGTGAGTGAGCATCTAATCGGTTAAGTTCAAAATTTTATAAAACCAAACAAACTGAATTTTTTGAAATTGATAACCAAATCAAACTGATTTTTGTAAAAAAAAAAAAACCTGAATTGTTCAAATCAAATTATGTTAATTTAATTCAACCTGTTTCGATTTTTGGATTATTATTTTGAAATTTAAGCTCAAAAACCCAAAAATACAAGAAATAAAGCTTTTTGTTTAGAATTTAAACCTAAAAATCTAAAAAAAAGAAGTCTAAAACCGTTAAAGATATATTATTTAGGCTTCAAGCCAAAAATTAAGCATAATTTAAATTTAAAATAATTTCATATAATTTCAAATTCAGCATAAACTTTGTTGATACGGCTGACCATCTCCTCTGGGCGGTTTATAACCTCATGCACAATTTTCGGAATTAATGATGTGATAGCTCGTTCTCGGGATTTTGGAATCCTTGTCCCGGCCTTTGGCCCGGCCTACAGCGTCGGCTCCGGCCTCCAGCGTCAGCTCCGGCCTTCAGCTCCGACCTTCCGGCTGGCTCCGCCTTGGCTTTGGCCTTTGGCTTCGGCCTCAGCGTCGGCTCCGGCCTACAGCATCGGCTCCGGCCTCCAGCTCCGGCCTTTGGCTCCGGCCTACGGCTTTGGTCTGGTTCTAACCATAACTTGGTGTCATTCTTTCCAAAATACACTGAAACCCACTTCAAGTAACGGACCCTGAGATTCGAGACATCTGTTATCATGTATCTCATTCGCTGAAATCACGGGCAGGTACTAGCGCATCCCGCAGTTACCAGCATACACTGCGCCCATTCAGCAACGGCTCACCCACTCGCCGTTGAGGAGAATGTGGCTCCCCAGAGAGGTATAAGAAGAGGACCCAAGCTCAACGCGAGGGGACTCTTCTCTGAAAAACTCTATTGATATATAAAACTTTCCTATTCTATCAACCCACTGACTTGGGCGTCAGAGGGTCCCCACCGGAACCACCGGTCCAGGACTTTTTGCAGGCCCCTGAAGGAAGACGGTGACCTTTCTGTACTCTTGAAGGCCTGCGGAGATCCCAGCTCATCCGACGGTCATTGCAAGTGGTTTGGCAGTAACATTTGTCAATAATAATAAAAAAATAAATTTTCATAATTTAAAGCATATATAAATAAGTACAACTCTTAAATAAAAAATTATTCACTTACAAGTAAATTTTAGGATTAAAAAAAGCAAATAAGTATATAGAAAGAAATCCTTATTATGCTCTTCTTTATTATTAATATAAAAAAAAAGGTCTCGGCAACGAAAGTCTTATTCCTCTCCTCTTTGCTTCTTTTCCCTCTCATGTTGAGAAAGCTGAGGGTTCATGTTCTCGCCCCTTTCCTTCTTCACTGGAGCCAACTGAGGAAAGCTGGCATCATTATGCCACCACCTCCCATTTGGGGTCCATTCAAATAAGAAGAGGTTGGCATCTTGTATTTGTCGCGCCGTGAAAGATTGAGGTCAGCACAATTATTGGAACCCTGACGCTTTCCTTCATCTTGGAAACAAATTCATCATTCGAGTGAGTTAGCATGGATGGAGGCGAGATAAACCACTGCATAGACTCTTCTTTCCTCTTATGATATGTAGCACAATTTGTGGGCCATAAAAATTAATGAAAATAAATAGTTTAGAACACTATTTTCTAACATTCAATTATTTATTTTTTATTTAAGAAAATCGATTTGAGTAAGTTGAATAAAATCTTGCCTTCTTAGTTTAAAGGAGTCCAAGAGCTACAAGGAGCTCTAAATAGAAGAGATCCCATTTTAGGTCTCTAAGGAGAGGAGCTTATGTTGAGCATGGAAAGACATTATTAGAGAAGAATTCTTTCCCCTTTCTTCTTCAATTTTGCTTAAATGATGCAGTCCAGGAAGAAGAAAGTGAATTATAGTCAAGTAGGAACTTTTAATAAATTTTTCTCTAGATTTATTATTTTAATTAATTTTAGGATTGTTTTCGATTAGCTTTATTATTAATTAATATTTATTTTAATAAGTTTAGGTTTTTGTTTTAGAATATGATTTGAATTGGACCAATCTCACTCAATAAATAAGCTAGTAGTTTTTTAATATAAAGTATTCTTCAATAAATAATTAATAAAATTTAGTATTTGATTTTTAAAAAATCTTGCTTTTCATTTTTATTTTCATAGGAAACATAAAACACTAGTAAAAATCCATTTAATAAGCAAGAATAAAAATAGTTTTTTAAAAAAAAACGATAGTAGAAAATCAAAAATAGTTTAAAATATTTTCATCATTTTTCATTGAAATAGAGAAAAGAATAAAAGTTAAAAGTTAAAAAATTTGATAGCATGCAGTGTATAGTATCCCCTTTATTTTTTCACCTCACCATTTAAAAGGCATCTTTTATAATGAAAATAAAAATCAAAAACAAATTTTATTTTCGCCTATCAAACACATTTTCTAAAGATTAGAAAGTAAAAAAAATCAAAATTATTTTAAAAAATAAGAAAAAATATTCTTAAAAACCAAATACAATCCAAATTTTCTTCCTTCACGTATTTGGAGGGTTTCTTACTTGTTATAGCGTGAGACTATAATCCTACAAGACATGATATATGCAAGACCATTATAAATCTGGAGTATTTTCTAGAGAGATTAGAAATGTTTAATCAAATATTCCTAAGGAGTTGGTGTGAAGATAATAGTTTTCTTCATATAAGCTTGCCTACATTAACTTTAGTACCAAAGTTTAAGATCCTCTAATTCTACATTAAATATTCTTCTAATCCTACATATAATTTTGGTCCTATTATACTACTTTAATCTTGTGCGTGATAAAAAATCCTATGAAATTTCTTGCCTACATATTTAAATCTTATGATCTTGAAGTCTAGTATATGATTTCCCACTTAATCTAAGGATTTTTTCTCCTACATAGGTTGCTTCTCTGTTATTATCTATAATTCTAGTCAGTAGCCTATTGGTCTTTACTTTCTTTCAAAGTTGGGTATCTAAAAGGGAGGATAAGGTACAAAAACCCTTTGATCTATCCCCCTTAGAGGTCTTTGAGCATCTAGATACAAGCACATAAAGCTGTGGTCAAGCATCAAACTTTCAATTTCTAGAACCCTGTTTCCATAAATCTATTGGATAGGTGCATAGCTCAGATGCCCTAATTTAGTCACATGAGAGTATGAGCCTAAATTTTTGTACCTAAAGCTAAAAAGATGCCTTATTCATTAAGCTTTATCCACTTCCTTTCCCTTTAGCAATTCCAAACCACAACTATTTCCTGTGTCCATCTCTCCTTGGGATGTTTGTATCATGGGGACATCAACCTTAAACTTGAAAATTCATGTGCTATGCAGTCACTAGATTTAGGATTTTCTGTTCCTTCTTTAGCTTGTTGCTTCGCTTTCTTGCTTTGTTTGCTTCATATTTTCTTCTTCATTTTTCAGATCAAAAAAAAGAAAAGCTTCAAAAGCCATGGAACTCACATACTCCTAACTTTCAGAATTGTATGCTTGGGATTATCTTTTTGGCTTTGTATTGTTTATTCTTGATTGATCTTTACTCTTATATATGCTATTAACTTTCTTTTGTGGATCCCTGATCTGATTTCATGCATGCTTAGATCTATGGATTTTTTATTCTTATATGATGCTTAGTTGTAGATACGTGTTTGACTTGCTTAGATCTAGCATGTCATTGTACATCTAGGATTCTATTATGCTTTGGTTTGTACTTTATTGCTTCACTTTATTTAGATCTACCTTAGTTTAGCATGCTTTTGAATAGATTTAGTTTTTCCTTATTCTTTTTATCTCGTTCATACCTAACTTCCCTTTTCCTTGTTCTTGCTTTATTTTGGGTAGAACTTGCTTTCATTTTTCCTTTGCTGACATCATTTGCTTAGATCTAATATCTTTCTTCTTTTCTTCATGCTAATTATAATGCAAACATGCTAAGTTCCTGGATATAGAGTGCACGCATGCTTAGCTAGCATGCTTGCTTACATTACCGTTTTTCTCAATTTGCATCTCCTTTTCTTTCTTGTTTGCTATATATTACTTACAAGCTACCAAAATAATGAAAATGAAAAAAATCTACAAACTGCCAAGCAACAAAAATACCAATCTGTTTAGGTTATAATTTGCCTTGCATTGCCTCCATTCCTCAAAACTAAGAAAAGCTCTTTCTGCACTGCACGCGGTGCAGAAACACGTTCATCATGCACGATGATTGATTGTCTGTACACATGGCCGTATGTATGGTATAAAAATAATAAAAATGCCTTTGGCGCACGCATGGTCACATGTGCACAGTCAATCATCGCGCATGATGCATAAATATTTTTTTCAAAAATAATGGGCTATGAGTAAATGAACTCATTGGGCCTTAGGTTGGCGGCGCAGACCTTGAAATTAATGTATCCTTGCTCCATTCCTGCACTCACATTTCGCATTGTGAAACACTAGGAGCAGCTTTGGGAGAGCTCAGATACTCACAAGTCAGTCCATTTTTACCTTCTTGAGGCATCTCTAATACTTGAATGGTTGTTTTTTTTAGGTTGGGCATATTGTTGTGCTGGCCACTTATTCTCCTTTTTTTTTTTTAAGTGCAAACGGATAATCACATCAATATAGAATGAGTCGAGTCCAAAATATCACAATACAAAATCTGGATAAGAACAGAAGGGCATGAATCTTCCTACTGTTAGCTCCAAGCTTCAGAATGGTAAGCCACTCTAGATGCGATCCAATCTATCGCAGAGTTGACTAGCTTCTCAATAGATATGTCGAATCTGAATGCTATTAACTTCATAGCTCAAATGTCGGCCACTCATCCCCTTTAGTCTTTATGCTTTATGGGGCTCCGGTAGGTGCGCATATCCACTTGGTGCATGGTACAAACTGCAGCAAAGCTATTTGCTGACTATTTTTGACCACCTTGGACTATTACATGATTTCATGGCTTTCCAGCGCCGTGTGACATGAGCTTTAGCCTCGCACCCCAGTTTGGTGACTTAGATTACACAGGCCATTCAGCCCACACGGTTCGGTGACCATGTTATGACCACTTTGCACTATTGCAAACTGTAACAACTTTTCAATCTTCTATCTGTTTTGACAAATTTCAGTGTGATGAAAGATGTTAGGAGCTGTTTTTCTAATCAGTGTCTTTTGACATTTGTTTTACGCAATGGGTGCGAGGAAAAAAGAATTTACGGGGTTAGTGTTAAAGGAAAAAGCGTCACTTCAAGTGGCACTTTTTTTATCCACCGTGGCAAGATAAAAACGCCACTTGAAATGGTACTTTTAAAAAGCATTTTTTTCTCAATTCATGCAAAGTCCGGATCTATATGAAAAATAATGCTTCTTAAAAATGCCATTTCAAATGGAGCTTTTAAGAAGTGCCACTTGAAATGACGCTTCTTAAAAGCACCATTTCAAGTGGAGTTTTCATCTTGCTACGGTGGATGAGAAAAGTGCCACTTGAAGTGGCGTTTTTTTCGTAAAATCTTTTGCGTTATGAATCCTTCAACCCTCTGTGATGCATCATTTTTTTTCTTGATTCGGACTTGTAGCTATGTCAAACTTGATTGTGAATCCTTCAACGAACTGTAACACTTCATATCAGATTCACATGATCTTAAAAATTCAAGTTTAAGTTAATTGATACAGATGAACTCGTCTTATATCCTTCCTAATCCATTCTTTTCTATATGAATTGGACTACTTTTTTGAGTATTTTTATACCCAATATTCTCATCATATGCTACACAGTCAGAAATGATTTAAGCAGCGTTATTGGTGCTATAAAGATGAGTCCATATCACCACGAGATTCTTTCTATCATTGCATCATAGATAATTCTTTTCTTTTACTTATTAACTTTCGCACATGAAAATTACACCAGTTCTTTCATCCATCCTTTCTCCATTAATGCTGAAGGGCCCTTGCATACAAGGAGCTTAATTAGAGGCCTACTATGCAAGCCTCCACTTTACTTCTCTCCACCATGCCCACTTCTTTCAAGCAGGCGGCGCCTACACAATTCACTAAAGTGCCCAACATTTCTTTTCCTTGGATGAGTCCTTTTTCTGTGCTATATGCTGATGGAATCATCCTCAATCAAATTTTACACCAAACAATTAATCCGTGTGATGTCTGCCTTTCAAAAAATTTCTATCTTCGGTTCCAATACATCATCAATATGTCCAAATTTTACATCTAACAATATTGGGATGACATATTGTAACGATTCGGACTCCGGGCCAGCAGCATTCACGAGCTTGTTTCGTTACAAGAATGCAAGATTGATACCAACTTGGATCATCACAGTCCAAAAGGGATCCAATTGGTACCTTGTTCTTCTTGCTTTATCGTAACGAAACGGGCTCATGGATGCTGCGGATCCGGAGCTCAGATCGTTACACATATACTTCTCAAACCTTAGGATCCAAGGTGCTGACGGAGCATTTTCAAAATTTTGCCCCTAGTGACCTTGGATGACTTCTTCATGCCAAATTTACAATATTTCTTAGCCTATAAGCATTGTTCACTTTTCCAAATTTAGTCATGATAACCTCAAGATGATATCTCCATAATGAAAATTCAGATCTAGCAATCCCATAAAAATATCTTTTACTCCTTAACCCAACAATGATATTTCTTTTCCAAAACTTGAACTCATGCGGTCTTGAAATGAATGGAACCAAGAACAGCTATAAGGTTTTGAACCATATAATTCGAATTGTATCATACCGAATCATTCCATAATCAATACGTACGGTTTAGTATAGAAATTGAATTGCTTTGAACCATCATATTAATCCCATATGAATCTTATATTGATCTTATACCAATCTCAAATCCTATCGAACTGTTCGGCTTGGTACAAAATGATTTATAAGTTGAGACCTTCCGATTCACCTTTCACCTAACCAGTATATTGTCAATTTGGTAAAATTCATATCATATCAAATAATATTGGTCTGATATCAAAATGGTACTAATTTATGCTACGATGAAACTTCAGTCAAACTTGCTCTAATTTACCTCTCAACAATCCTAGGATCTTTATTCAGAATTTCATCTCTAGCGGATCTACTACTAATCCATCCTCATTATCAAGCTATTACTTCAAGCTTCACTAATGCATCTCCTCTTCCACAGGCAACAAATCAAAGCCATTCCAACAATCTTCCACAGGATCAAATATACCAAAATAGCATGGTCATGATGACTGTGTATTGTAAAACGCCATGACATGAGAGATGAGCAACAAAAGATCGGAATAAGATTCATCTTTCAAGAGCCTATCCATGTTCCTGGGGCGGGCGCTCCGTCTCAACTTTAAGGTAGGTTGGGCCCTGAGCCCAGCCCATGATTGGCAGTGCTTTTGAGGTAGAAAAAAGTTTGTACGCGCGGTGAAAAAACGCACGCATTGCGTGCGATGTAAGAGGTGTGCATCGCGTATGATGATTAATTATACATACATGATCGTATAATTATCAAAAGTATGCTTATATTTTTTTTGCATTGCATGTGCAATTACATGCAGAGAGTTAATTACTGTGCAATGGGTGCATTTCTGCACCGAGCATAGTGAAAAAAAAAAAAATTCCGTCAGTGCACTCCATATCGTGCAAGCATTTCCATCAGTTTGCTCCATCTCTCACTCCCTCTCTTCCTCTGTCTTCTCTCCCCCTCTCTCTCATCTGTCTCATTCTCTCAACCTCTCCCATGTTCCCTCTTAATATCTCTTTCTTACTCTCCTTTGTTTTGCTCTCTCTCTCTCTCTCTCTCTTTTTATTATTTCACTCCCTCCTCAGGAAGGAAAAAAAAAAGGTTAATGAAACAGTAAATTTTTAGTTATGATGGACAATATTTTAGAACTTAAAGTGTGCAGATTTTTAAAAATTATTTTTCATTATTAATGTGGCAATATTTTGATAATACTATGATTTTGAATTATTAGATTCCAAGAGATCTCTATGATGCAATTGATTTAATTAATTATCAAAAGTTGTGACATAAGTAACACTCTACACCATAAATTATTTATTACAAATTAATAGAATGTTTTATTATACTAAATAATGTGTACGTTATCATGATTTCAAATTTAATTCCATGAGAATATCTTTTCAATTATGTGAATCTAATTATAAATTGTTTTACTATTAAACTTATTTTGTAAGTGATCATAATTTGTAAATAGTGCATATTACACCATATATCTCTTAAATTAGCTACACTATTTTTTATAAATTGCTGTGAGTATCCTATATTTATGTAAATTGGATCTAATAATTAATTTCTTATTTGTTAGGAGATTTTTTTGTTAAATCAATTGACACGTTTGGAATGTTCTACATATGTATATTTTAGAAACATTGAACCCCTACACTACAAGGGGAAAAAATATTGCGACCCCAAATGCATCGCAATTGCATCGCTAAACGTGCTATTGTAACGCAATAGTGACGTAATGACGGCGTCGCTCAGATGTCCGTCGCAATCTTCATTTATCGCAATTGCATCGCAAAATTGCGACTCTCTGTAACGCAACAATGCGTCATAATATTGCGACGCATCCAAATGCGTCGCTAAATTTAAAACTAATTTTTAATATTTAAAATTATTATTAAATATTGCGATGCATTCAATTGCATCGCATATTGCGATGCATTTAGTTGCATCGTAATATTTAATAATAATATTTTTAATATAATAACGACGCAATTTGAGTCGCTAATGCGTCGCCAAGAAAATTTTTTTTTAAAATATTGCGACGCAAGGACATTGCATCGCAATATTTAATAATAATATTTTAAATATAATAGCGACGCAATTTGAGTCGCTAATGCGTCACTATTAAATTTTTTTTTAAATTATTGCGACGCCAGGTCATTGCGTCGCAATATTTAATAATAGAATTTTAAAAATATTAGCAATGCAATTTCAGTCGCTAATGCGTCGCTAATTAAATTTTTAAAAAAATATAAAAAATTAAAAATTAAAACGGTTAATACAATTTCATTACATTTAAATATTGATAGAAACATTCTTCACTCATATTGATCCAAACAATAATCATTTAATTTTAAAAATAATTAATATATTAAAATTTTGAAGTTTTCATGTACAACATATAAAAAGAAAAAAAATACATCAAGAATCTGAGCGATCACGTGGAGGATGGAGACCCTGCGATAAGCGGCTAACCATATCCTGCAAATGACGCATCTGATCTCGCACGTCTGCAAGCTCCTGATCCCGGCCTCGCATATGCTGCTCGAACTCGCGCTCAACCTCCTGCCGAACCTCCTGCCGAACCTCCTGACGAACGTCCTGCCGAACCTCCTCCGTAATGGATCTCCGAATGTCGTCTAAACGCTCGGCAGGAATATCACCAGAAAATCGCGAGCTGGAGGCCTGATGGGAAAAATATGCAGAAGCTCTAGTGCCCAGACCATAGACCATGCGGTCTCGTGGCTGGGCACCAACAGCCTCCAAAAACACGCCGACTCTCCTCTACTGAGAGTTCGACGGGCGTCTCCCCATCAGTGGAGTCGACCTGCGATGCCTGGGAGCGAAGCTCCTCAACTCGTGTCTTTGAATTATAAAATCAATAATAAATGAGTTAATAAATTTCTCGAAATAAAATTTTAGAAATTAAACAAATACATAAAGCTAATTTCTTACCGCAACCTCCCGTGATCACGTGTCGACCCAGGAACCATCCCTCCTGGTGTGTGTCGCCCTGAATAGACGAAACTCACCAGGATCTCCATCCTCCTGCTCAGACTATAACAATAAAAAAATTAATAATATAAATATTTATAAATAACTAAATTAGTAATTAAATTATTTATGTTTTCTTACCATACGGCGTCTATACTCCTGAATCGAAATGGAGCCCAAAGTATGGCGGGAGAGACCCATGCCAGGACCGCCCTTCTCGGATCGGTGGTTCGTGCTGGCTGATGCGGACCTCCTGCACCAGCCATCGGACTGCCGGGCCTACTGCCACTCGTGCCAAATACCCTCTGGCACATGCGCAGGACGCTGACCCGATGACCTCCAACGATGAAGCATGTCGGAGTATCGGCGTCCCGTAAGAGCCTCCCATGCTGCCCTAATGGCATTATGGCTGGCAGGGTCCCACGTAAACTTTTTCTGCATTAAAATAAACAATTAGTTTCAAATTTTATTAAGATTAAGAAATTTTATATCAGTGATAAAATGTATTTAATAAGTTTACCTGAAACTCAGAAAAATAAAACTCCCTCGTGGCTGGAGATACGTGGCGCCAATCGTAGCCACTGGGATCTGCACGCCTCTGAAATACGCGCTGATGTGGCTGGATACATGATGCTGCTCAATAAATCTGTTAAAAAAATGCATGTTTATAAGTAATTGACATAAAAACATAAACATATATTTTTAATTAGTATATACTTACAGCCCATGAGCATCAAGTCAAAGTACGTGCGGCCGATGGTGGAAGAACTCTCGGAGGTATGTGCCGATCGGCTGGATGGTAATACCAATGCAGGATCACCGCCAACTGCTGGAGAGATCGAAGGTTGTACGATGTGTGGAGATCCGAACTCTCCATCTCCAAAGCTCATGTGATCTGATGCAGCAGAGCTACGTCCCTGCTCACTCCGTATGTCGTCGGTAGATCTACCTCTGCCCGTCATACTGAAAATACTAAAGATTCATGCAATTAAATTACGATTAATGATTGACTATGTAAAAATTTACCACTTATAAAATAAAGTTGAATTTAAGAAAACCTCTATGTTTAATCGGTGTCATTTGTTTCGTGAAATGTTGGTTTAACATCCGATGCATATCGGACTGCGATTCAGTTTCATTATCATCGGAAGGAAACCGAACATTTGCATCGCAATTTCTTGGACATCACCATTTGGATCTCTAAGTGATGTTTCAGGAGCCCTTGTGTCATCCTCAATTGCATGCATTTCCATCTCATCCTCTTGAAATGCAGGCACTCGGCTGATTGACTTGATGAACTCTCCTCTAATAAGATTGTTGAATGTGGGATGATTTTAGAAATAGCCCACCAATCTCGCTTGTCATTGCGCAAACTTGGATATCCGCAGTAAAACACTTGCTGAGAGCTTGGGATGCAAGGATGAATGGGTCATATTTCTGCAATATTCGTCGATGGTTCACTTCAACCAAATTGTAGTCATTATGAACCCTTTTTCCCACAGGAACTGTCGATCGAACCAATCGCAACGAAACAATACGGTTCGTTTCATAGGCCAACTGGGATATTCAACTTCAACCACCTCTACTAACTTTCCGTAATAATCCTGCATATTTGCTCCAACACTTTCTCCTTTAACACACACGCCCCAGTTCTGCGTGCCTCTTGAAGCTGCTAATCGTTCAATCTGAAATTTGTACCCATTAACAAAATAGCCAGTAGAGGTTGTTACGGTCTTCAATGGCCATTGCGATAGACATTTAATGAAAATATTATCGGTTGGGGACCATGGACCGTTTACCTATAAATTAATAAGCTATTCACAACCAATTCAAAAAATTAAAGCCATTACTGAAATTGATTGAGTGATACTACTCACAAATTCATAAAACCAGTAAGTGAACTCCGTTTCTAACTTCTGTCCAATTGCAACTTGACTGATGTCGGGATTCATCTGTCGTTGTCTATCACAATACATCCTTATGGGATGATAAGGATTAAAACTGATGTTAGCAATTAAATATTATGGTATATTGTAATTTAAATTAGAAGTTCCAATTAAGCATTGAAGTATACACTTACTCAATATATGGATCGACTTCTCTACAGTTCATTAGGATATAATAATGTGCTGCATTATACTCCATATCGCTAAGATTTCTTGACTTCTGCCCCCCAAATGAACGGCCGATACCTTTAAAAATTGATATTCTATCGTCATTAGGTTCTCCTTCGTCCACACATACGTCATCGTTACGACCAAGATTTTGGCTCCTTGTGTGGACGTGACCCTCAAAGTAATGCGAGGCAAAAGCTGAAACTTCTTCGACCAAGTGTGCATTGCATATAGAACCTTCAACCCTTGCCTTATTACGTACATTATTTTTTAACTTCTTAAGGTACCTATATGTAAAGTTGAGACAAAAAATTAACCAATTTTCTGGCAATAAAATAATATTTGAAATGTCAATATGTCTTAATGATGTATATATTTACCTCAAGCCTTGCCATGGATACAGAAGTAATGACTGTGGCAGACAACTCCTTGAAGAACAAGCTGAGCTCTGTCAATGCCTTCCAGACATGTTGCGGAAGCAACTCACAAAAAACTATAGGCAATAACCGTTGCATGAAAACATGACAGTCGTGACTCTTCATGCCGAACAACTTGAGCTTATGCATGTCCACACACCTACCGATATTTGAGGCATAACCATCTGAAAATTTTAACCCTCTAAGCCAGTTACATAAAACTTCTTGTGAATTTCTGTCAAGAGTGTAACAGGCTTTAGGATAGGTCCCATCGGTACTCCTCCTCAAATCACATCTTTTGCAATACTGATTAAGTTCTTCTCTTGACTTTGCAGTGTCTTTTGTTTTTCCCGGGATGTTTAGCACCGTGTTAAATATGTTATCAAAAAAAAATTTCTCGATTTGCATAACATCCAAGTTATGCCGGATGAGATTTGTGCTCCAATAAGGCAAATCCCAAAATATACTCCGCTTCTTCCAGTTATGTTCTTTACATATACGACCATTTATTCTATCTGCATCTGGTTCCCAAGCATACCTCAACCCCAAATGCTCTATAGTATCAAATATATCCGTACCGGACCTAACCGGTTCGGCGAATTTTGTGACTGCTTTGTTCTTCCGGAAGGCGATCAAGTTACACCTGTAAGGATGATTTGGAGGCAAGAACTTCCTATGATTATCAAACCATGACTGCTTACCACTCTTCTGTAATGTAAATGCATCCGAATCATACATGCAATGAGGGCATGCCAGACGTCCAGCAGTGCTCCAACCAGACAACATTGCATATGCCGGGAAGTCACTTATTGTCCACATCAAACCAACTCTCATGATAAAATTCTGTTTCATAGAAATGTCATAGGCTACGACTCCTGTTTCCCACAACATTTTCAATTCGGCCACCAACGGTTGCAGAAAGACATCAATCTTTTCCTTTGGATTTGATGGTCCTGGAACCAAAACTGTCAAAAACATTGTAGTCTCTTTCATGCACTTCCATGGAGGAAGGTTATATACAGTCAGTATCACAGGCCAACATGAATACTGTTGCCCCGCTTGACCGAATAGTTGGAAGCCATCGGTACAAAGACCTAATCTCACATTCCTTATATCTTCAGCGAAATCAGGATAATTTTCAATGAAATGCTTCCAAGCTTTTGAATCTGATGGATGCCTCATTTCATCCTCTTTAGATTCATGTTCGGCATGTCATCTCATATCAGCAGCTGTAGCCTCAGATCTGTATAATCTCTGCAGGCGTGGAGTCAGAGGAAAGTAATGCATCCTCTTGTAAGGAACGCTTTTCCTCCTACTTGTACTAGCTCCCCCTTCGCCATTTTTGTACCTCGATTGCCCACAAATCTTACACCATCTCAGCTCCGAGTCTTCACCTCAATATCATACAATTGTTCAAGCAACAATCGATCTTATTAACCGGGAGCCCAAGCCCACACAACAACTTCTTTGTTGAGTAAAAACTGTCTGCTACAACATTATCATTTGGCAAAATTTCCTTGATTAACCCAGCTACAGAATTAAACGCCTTTTCTGATAATCGATGTTCTGCCTTAATATTCAGCAACCGAGCAGCCGTAGACAACTAGGAATGACCCTCACAACCAGGATACAATTCTTGATTTGCAGCATGCAACATATCATAAAATTGCTGTGCATCTGGATTTGGTTCTTCCATAAATGTATTCTGATTGAATTTATTACCCGATGCATTCATCACCATTTCTTCATATGTGTTTAGATTCACAAATGGTTCATCAACGGGAATTGACACTTGTTGGCTTGTAACAACTGCTAGAATTTCCTCTGGTTCACCATGACAGTACCAAACATCGTAATCAGGAACAAACCCCTTTTTACACAGATGCACCTTAACAGTTTCGACATCTCTGTAGGCTTTATTCTGGCACCTGTGATAGTTGCATGGGCACCTAATCCTAGGCCCATCCATCCATTCAGGTTGGCTATATGCAAATGCGATAAATTCTTCCAATCCATTCAGAAAATCTGGATTAAGCAAGCCATCTTTTATCCTTGCATACATCCATGAGCGAGCCCCGCTCATTTTTGACCGACTTAGACAATTTGGTAAACCATTAAAGGAAACCACATTATAAAACTATATTAGCATTACTAAATATATAACTAAATTATTTCTTTTACACAACTTAGGTTAATAACAACCATTTAAATAATTTATAACTAAACCAATTTTTTTTAGACAACTAAGGTCCCTACCCTGCAAGGCCCGGCCATGGCTACAATCCTTGGCGTGTTAGCAAGGACCGAGGCACAGGTTCATGGGCTAATGCTAGGGCTTGAGTTCGGGTCGGGCCGCAAGGCGGTCCATTTAATCATAAGACTTCACAAGCATTCAAGTGTCCTAAATTAATTCTACCTTCACTCCATGTCTAAAAGGTAAGGCCCTATCCCATTCAAGAATATTTTTTGTGATATGTTATTCTGCTATTAATTATCATTGATCGGTTACGTTGAAATTTCAGCAGCATTTTCCCATTTGTTCTCCTAAATGTGTGGCATATATGCCACACTAGGAGAAGGTATGAGCAAATACAAACCGTAATCTCACCCAACGATGATTAATAGCAGACTAACATATCGCAAAAAATATTCTCAAACTGTCCACCAGGATCATTTGAGAATTTGCAAGACTAAGTCTTACAAATTCTCAAACGGGTCTAAAGGTTATAGTGCTGTGATTAATAATATGGAAATCCGAAGACAATTGAACTTATGCTTGTTATTCTTAACTTCTTGTCAATTATACATATATAGGAATATTGTTCTATATATAGTCACTGACTTCTTAAGATTATTATGTCGAATATAAATGTTTGTGAAGACTAAAATATAAATCATTGAAACTACTAACTTGTTGCTAAAAATTAAATAATAATACAACAAGAATTTCTATCTAGCATTACATAATTTAATGCATCATTCAATTTGAAGCAGAATGTAAATAATCAAGACATAACAATTGTAAATAACTACAAATGCACAAATATTATTGCATAAACAGCTATAAAGAAATGAAAAGCTACGACTTCAATTTTAAAATTACCTAATCTAAAGAGTTATGGTTAATGAGCTAAATTAGTTGACCTAAATAGCTAAGCTAATTCAGCTCGACCTATCTAAAGAGTTTTGATTGATGATCTAAAGAGACAAGGTTGATGGTCTAAAATCAGCTTACTTAAGAAGTTAAAACTGATAAGCTAAATTAATTGACCTAAAAAGCTACGATTTATGAGTTCATCAGTTGATTTAAAAAGAGTCATGATTGATGAGCTAAATCAGTCTATCCAAAGAGCTCCGACTAATGACATAAATTAATTAATTTATAACTAATCTAATAAAAATTAGATTAGTAGTCACAATTTTTTAATATTTGTCATTAAATTATTTAAAAATATTTTTAAAAACAATAAATATAAAGAATCAAAATTTTTTGTGTTAATTTTTTTTCATGAGTGTTAAAAAAAAAAATTTTTTTGAAGGGGCCGGGGGGTGGGGAAAACCCCCCTAGCTGTTACTTTTTTTAAAAAAAAATAAGTTGCCCATCTTTTAAAAATATATTTATATTTTTTTATATTTGTCATCAAATTATTTGAAAATATTTTTAAAATAATAAAATATGATAGAATCTAATTTTTTTATGAGTGTTAATTTTTTTTTAATTGAAGGGGCCGGGGGTGGGGAAAAGCCCCCTAGGTGTTACTTTTTTTTTTTTTTGGGTCTGGCCACCGTGGCCGGAGAAGACGAACGGGAGGAGGGGGGGTTCCCCCCCCCCTCATAACTGTTTTTTTTTTCTGGTGGCCTGGCCATCGTGGCCAGGCCACGGCCGGCCATGGCAGCGGCCATGGCCGGAGAAGACGGCCACGACCGTGGTCGTGGCCGTAGAAGACGAAGGTGGGGGTGGGGAAAACCCCCTCCAAACTTTAAAAAAAAAAAATTGGCCTGGCCACCGTGGCCAGGCCACGGCAGCAGCCATGGCCGAGAAGACGAATGGGAGGGGGGGTGGGGAAAACCCCCTCCCTTAATATTTTTTTCGGTGGCCTGGCCACCGTGGCCAGGCCACGGCAGCGGCCGTGGCTGGAGAAGACGGCTAGGGCAGCGGCCATGGCTGGAGAAGATGGCCACGGCCGTGGCCGTGGCCATAAAAGAAGAAGGGGGGTGGGGAAAACCCCCCCCAAACTGTAATTTTTTTTTGGTGGCCTGGCCACCGTGGCCAGGCCACGGCCAGCCACGACAGCGGCCGTGGCCGGAGATGACGGCCGTGGTAGCGGCCGTGGCCGAAGATGACAGCCAGCCATGGCCGTGGCCGGAGATGACGGCCACAGTCGTAGCCATGGCCGGAGAAGACGAAGGGGGGTGGGGAAAACCCCCCCCCCCCCCAAATGTAAATTTTTTTTTTGGGTGGCCTGGCCATGGCCGGCCACGGCCGTGGCCATGGCCGAAACCTATTTTTTTAAAAAAAATTACATATGGAGGAGGGGGGGCTTACCTCGGTCGCGAGGGGACGCCGCCGAGTGGGGGGAGCTACCATCGGGGGAGATGACGGGGGAGCCGGAGGAGCGGACGGACGGCGGCGGCTAGGGTAGGAATAGGAAGAAGAAGAGAAGGGAAGGGGGGCCGGCCCGACCAAGCGTTATATAGTAGTGATTAGCGATGCAATTAATGCGTCGCTAATCACTCGCTATTTTTTTTTAATTTTATTATGGATTAGCGACGCAACATTGCGTCGTTAATCCATCGCTAATTTAACTTTTTTATTATTTTATGCAAAATTTAGCGACGCAACTAATTGCGTCGCTAATAAGTCGCTAACTTGGTGCCAATCTCTGGCGGGAAAATATTTTTATTTTTAGGAAATTACGTCGCAAATGCATCGCATTTAAATATTTATAACTGATAAAAAATTATTTTTCTGAAATAATTACGATGCATATATTGCGTCGCAATATTTTTTTTTTAATTTTTTTTTATTACATTTATTTTCTTAAAAATATTGCGACGCAAAAAATGCGTCGCAATATTAAAAATTATTTTCTCTGGGAAAATAATTTTTATTTCTAGGAAATTGCATCGCAAATGCATCGCAATATTTTTAAATATTTATAACTGATAAAAATTATATTTTTTTAAAATAATTGTGACGCATATATTGGGTCGCAATATTTTTTTAAATTTTTTTTATTACATTTATTTTTCTTAAAAATATTACGACGCAATAAATATCGCAATATTAAAAATTATTTTCTCTTGGAAAATTATTTTTATTTTCTAGGAAATTGCATCGCAAATACGTTGCAATATTTTTAAAATATTTATAACTGATAAAATTATTTTCTAAAAATAATTGCGACGCATATATTGCGTCGCAATATTTTTAATTTTTTTATTACATTTATTTTTCTTAAAAACATTGCGACACAATAAATGCGTCGCAATATTAAAAATTATTTATTTTCTAGGAAATTGCATCGCAAATGCATCGTAATATTTTTTTAAATATTTATAATTGATAAAATTTATTTTTTCTAAAATTGCATCGCAAATGCATCGTAATATTTTTTAAATATTTAACTAATAAAATTGATATTTTTTTGTAAATAATTGCGCAAATAAGCGTCGCAATGTTTTTTATAAAATTTTTTAATTACATTTATTTTTCCAAAAACATTGTGACGCATACATGCATCGCAATATTAAAAATTATTTTCTCTGAAAAAATTATTTTTAGGAAAATGCATCGTTAATGTGTCGCAATATTTTTTAATAATTATAACCGATAAAAATTATTTTTTTGAAATAATTGCGATGCACATATGTGTCGCATGCAGCTTTTAATTTTTTATTACTATTTCTTAAAAACATTGCGACGCAATAAATGCATCGCAATATTAATTGTTTTATCTAAGAAAATTATTTTATTTTCTACGAAATTGCATCGTCCGATCGGACCGATCGCGACGATCGGACGGTTGCGATCGATCCAAGCCCTGATCTCGATCGGCCACGACCGATCTCGGACCGTGGCGATCCCGATCTCCGACGATCCGACGGTTGCGATCGATCCAAGCTGTGATCCCGATCGGCCACGATCGATCTCAAACTGTGGCGATCGGTCCGATCGCCGACTATCCGACGGTTGTGATCGATCTAAGCCATGATCCCGATCGCCATGACCGATCTCGGACGTGGCGATCGATCCGATCGGTGACGATCCGATGGTTGCGATCGATCCAAGCCGTGATCCCGATCGGCTATGACCGATCCTGGACCATGGCGATCGGTCCAATCGGCGATGATCAGACGGTTGCGATCGATCCAAGCCCTGATCCCGATCATCCACGATCGATCTCAGATCGGGGCGATCGGATCGATCGGTGTCGATCCGACGGTTGCCATCGTTCCCAGCCCTGATCCCAATCGGCCACGACCGATCTCGGACCATGGCGATCGATTTGATCGGCGACGATCCGACGATTGCGATCGATCCAAGCCGTGATCCCGATCGGCCACGACGATCTCGGACCGTTGCAATCCGTCCGAGATCGGCGACGATCCGACGGTTGCTATCGATCGAAGCCGTGATCCTGATCAGCCACGACCGATCTCGGACCGTGGCGTTGATCCGATCGGCGATGATCCGACGATTGCGATTGATCCAAGCCCTGATCCCGATCGACCACGATCGATCTCGGACCATGGCGATCGATCTAATCGCAGATGATCCGACGGTTGCGATCGATCTAAGACGTGATCCCAATCGGCCATGACCGATCTCGGACCGTGGCGATCGGTCCGATCACCGACGATCCGACGGTTGCGATCGATCCAAGCCGTGATCCCGATCGGCCACCGATCTCGACCGTGGAGATCGATCCGATCGCGACGATCCGATGGTTGCGATCGATCCAAGCCGTGATCTCGATTGGCCCGACCGATCTCGGACCATGGCGATCGGTCCAATCGGCGACGATCCGACAGTTGCGATCGATCCAAGCCCTGATCTCGATCGTCCATGATCGATCTCGGACCGTGATGATCGGACCGATCGGCGTCGATCCGACGGTTGCCATCGATCCCAGCCCTAATCCCGATCGGCCACGATCGATCTCGGACCGTGACGACGATCGATCCGACGGTTGCGATCGATCAAGCCCTGATTCCGATCGGCCACAACCGATCTCGGACCGATCGCTTTTAACATAATTAATTTTTTAAAACATTGCGACGCAAAGGATTGCATCGCAATTTTTAATATGATAATTATATTATATAAAAATTAATTTTATTTAAAATAATTGCGACACAACAAGTGCATCGCTAAATTAAAATAATTTTTCTAATTTTTTGGTTTATTGCGCTAATTCGTCGCTATTTAACATAATTAATTTTTTTAAAATATTGCGACGCACTGAGTTGCGTCACAATATTTTTTTTATATTTATATTTTATAAAAATTAATTTTATTTAAATTATTTGCGATGCAATTGGTGCGTCGCTAAATTAAAAATAATTTTTTAATTTTATGGTTTATTGCGTCGCTAATGTGTCGCTATTTAACATATTTAATTCTTTTAAAAACATTGCGACGCATGAGTTACGTCACAATATTTTTTTTTATATTTATATTTATAAAAAATTAATTTAAAAATATTGACGCATTATTTGCGTCGCTAAATAAAAAATTAATTTTTTTTATTTTTGGTTTATTAAGTCGCTAATGCGTCGCTAATTGCGTCGCAATGTTTTGTTGTCACGGTGGCATCGCAAAGTGGTCGCAATTTAGCGACGCAATGATGCATCGCTAAATTTGCATCGCTATTTCAATATTTTCTTGTAGTGCTAGGAGAATTTCATTTTGAAAATGCTCAGTTTATCTTGAAAATGATAAATATTTAAAATTATTATTTGAATCATTTGTATGTATTGCATACGTATGTATGTATATATGTATGTATTATTAACTCTTAATTTAGCAATGTTTTGAACTTTGCTGGTTATACATTTGTACCTATGGTTATTCCAAAATTAATATTATTCTAGCCCTACTATAAGGTATAAATGCAAGACCGTAGCATTTTGATCCTAATATAGGATAGAAATATAGTTTTTAGGCTGTAGTTCTTTATTTTGTGAATTTAAAATAGGTTTGAAATTTGATCTTTATGATCAAATATTTGAATATAAGTGTAATTTTGTAATAAAATTTATATAAGAAAAATTTATATAACCGAATCCCTTCCGGGATCCTATACTTGGCTCTAAGGTTTTCTACATCTACTAGGGTCATAGTTGAAGAGACGCTGTCTAGACTAGCTAAACTTGGGACGGCAGCCGGAGGAGGCATCAAATGCGTCGGAGCAGCCGAGGGCTCACGGATCATTATATTGCTAGCCCTTCGGCGCAGCCGGAGAGGGACTTCATCCTCAAAAGAGGAAGAATAAGAAGAAGAATAGATGATGGGTCTTTTACCCTTTCCTCGGCCAACCTAGGGTCCATGGCCACTCAAATAAAAAGATAAGAAATCCAAGAAGAGGAGAAGAGGAACAAAGGGACCAAAAGGACTGACCTTCGGAAACAAAGGACACCCGGAAGGCTCAGGCTACAAGAGGAAGGAGGGTTTCGTCTTTCTCTCTGAAGCACTGGAAGCATAAGATCTTAGCAGAAGCGGCGAAAGGCTTTTATACGAGATTTTTGAATCATCCTGCCCGATGACATAGCCACGTAGACAACTATGATTGGAAGCTGGCATCTCAATCATCAAGCGACTCCTCACCGCCTGAGATGCTATGTTCCAACGGTGCATGGGGAGGCACGATTTGCGGTTGATGATGGCACGCTGATGATGGCACACCACTCCTCGCTGTCTTAGAGGTGTTACCTCGATTTTACAATGGTGACTCACTGTACGCTGACGGTACCGCCCACACTGAAAAGACCACACCCTCCCAAAGGCATGCACTAGACTTCGAAATAAATGATGGCCGAATCTTGATGCATTGAGGCTCTACACTCCTTTCGCTTGGCAGATGTGAGACACATGGTTGCACAAGCTCAAGAGTAGGGGGCATCTAATGGGGCTGATGGAGCCACACCCAATCAATGGTAGAGATCATACCTCTAGAGCAACTCCAACCGATCACCCAGGTAGGACCTCGGTCAGCCACCCGAGTAGGGCCTCGACCTGACCATCCAAGTAGGACCTCCAGTCGGTCACCCGAATAGGACCTCGACCTGGCCACCCAGGTAGGGCCCCGACACGGCCACCCGGGTAGGACCTCGACCAGATCACCCAGGTAGGGCCTTCAGTCAGCCACCCCAGTAGGACCTTGATCAGACCACCCAGGTTGGACCTCCAGTAGCCACTCAAGTAGGATCCCTTGAGGGGACCACCTGTACGGCCCAACTGCCCAGACTGCTTGTATGATCTTCTCACAATCCGACATCTCAGCAAAGACACGATGTGGGAGACAAATCCGACGACGGTTGCCTGGTCTGACAAGCCCATCCAACCCGACGACAACTACTCAGGTCTAACAAATCTCACCGACCTTGGCATGGCATGTGAGGAACAAATCTTGCCAATCCTAACATGCCACACCGGGGGGGGGGGGGGCAGATCCTGCCAATTCGACTACACCACGGCTGTACCCTGATCACATACATGCTCACAAAGAGCATCTCTCTCTAAGACTCTCAAGCTTTCTTTCAATCTTATGGTTGTTGCCCAAAGCACAAACTTGAGCATTAGAGGACCCCGCTGGAATCTTCGATCCCAGGAACTTTTTGTAGCTTTCGATCGAAAGAAACTCTTTGAAAGATCCTTGGCTCACCGGAGAAGGTGATCGGATGCTCACCAATGATCAAGGAAGGTAACTTGGCGATAATAGATTGGTCTGCCAGGAAGGGGAAAAAATACGGATCATCAGCAATACTAGCTTGCAGATCCTTGTCCCTCCTAAATCAAAAATATGGTGATAATGCCCTCTTAAGAGGCCTCCACCAACTGTGTAGGAGAGCCCTTGCAACGAATCTAGCAGTGGAAGAATGACCTCCCTACTTCACCATCGTCACCACCTTAGACCACCCAGTCAGATCAACTTGCCACCCTTACCCAGCAGGTTCAAGAGCTGATGGTGATGGTCCAGAAGCTGCAGGAGTAGCATTCGGTGGCCACACAGCAGCAGCCAGGGACTTTCGCTCCCTTGCAGCTACTGCTCGTGCCAACCATAGATCTACTCATGGGAGATCTCCTTGTCAAGAGACTCATAATCGGCATGCCTCACCATAGTGCCACCAAAGCAATCGTCAAGCTTACCAACAAGAGCACCACCACCGTGAGGTCCCCCAAGCGGCCTCGATCTCCTACTCGCCGTTCAAACAGTCCCCCTCTTATGGACGGCAACATGGGAAGGAGCCTGAGCAAGGGCACCAACACCTCCCACCTCTAGTCGATATGATTCCCTGAGGGATAGGCCATTAGCATACAAGGCATGCCGAAGTATCCAAACCAACAAAAGGAGACTAGCTCCCCCCAAATGTGGAAGGACCTCATCGACTCACCAAGATATTTTATAAAGGAGCTTCCAACATGCTGCTTCATCATCCAACCTTCCTGTGAAGTGAAGATCAACTTCCTTCCTCCGCCAGCTTGCAGTTGGAAGATGTCGACCTTTCAGCTCACAGTTGACGGACACCCACCTCCCCGACTCCACGTCGGATGGATTCAGTCAGCTCATAGTTGGGAGACATCGACCATTCGGCTCACAATTGGTAGACACCAACTTCTTAGTTCATGTCGGATGACTCTAGTAGACTCACAGTTGGGGGACATCGACCTCCTAACTCAAAGTTGTTGGATGGTGATAACTTCTCAGCTCCACATCGGATGACTCCAATGGGCTCATAGTTAGGAGATGTCGACCTCCAGGCTCATAGCCGTTGGATGACAACAACTTCTTGACTTTGCGTCGGATGAGTCCGCTCAGCTTACAGTTGGGAGACAATGACCTTTTGGCTCATAGTCGTCAGACAACCACTTCTCGACCCTGAGTCGGATGAGTCCAGTCGGCTCACAGTTGGGAGACGTCAACCTTCCGGCTCATAGTCGTCAGACGACCATTCCCCAACTGTATGTCGAAAGCAACCCGGAAAGGTCTCCAGTAGCCCTCAGGTAGGACTCTGGTAGCCACCTAGGTAGGACTCCGACACCATCCGAGTATGTCTCCAGCAACCCCTGGGTAGGACTCTGGAATCCACCCGGGAAGGTCTCTAGTAGCCCTCGGGTAGGACTCCGACAGGCACCCGGGTAGGTCTCTAGTAGCCTCCGGATAGGACTTCGGCAGCCACTCGGGTAGGACTCTATGCGGTAGCCTCCGAGTAGGTCTCCGGTAGCCACCCAGGTAGGTCTCCAACATCCCTCGGGTAGGTCTCCAGTTGCCACTCGGGTAGGACTCTGGCAAACCCCAAGTAGGTCTTTAGCAGCCCCTGGGTGGACTCCAGCAACCACCTAGGTAGGTCTCCAGCAGCCCCCGGGTAGCTCTCTAATAGCCCCTGGGTAGGTCTCTAATAGCCCCAGGGTAGGTCTCCAGTAGTCCCTAGGTAGAACTCCAGCAGCCATCCGGGTAGGTCTCCAGCAGCCCCTAGGGTCTCAGCAGCCCTAGGAGGTCTTCGGTGACCAACGGGTAAAATCTCAACTTAGCTCATGGATGACGAACAACTGCTCCCAGACCCTGAGTTGAGAGGAGACAGCAAACCATCCTCAACAAGTCCAAGGAACCCGGTAGGCCCCCGCCGATCGAAGGCTATCCCCTAACTTCAAACTGGAAGATGGCAACCAAGTCGTAGCCAAACGACCAAGGTGCAGCTACTTCACCTCTAAACTTACCTAAAGTTCTTCAAGTGAGCAATTGCATGGGCTCAAGGATGTATTGCTGCACTCACGAACTTGTGCAAGGCAAGTGGAAACTGCCAGAAGCAACACACAAGGGAAGAGAAGCCTCTCTACATGAAGCAGCTAGAGGCCAAGGTCAATGTGAAAACACAAATGCTAAGTGCTCAAAAGACAAAGGAACAAAGCCTTCATAGAGAAGGTACACAACTCATAAAAGAAATTTCTCTTTATTGAATTATAAGTTCAAACTACATGGAGAAGAGTTGGCCGAAGCCAGATTACAAGAGTACTCAAAAACATACAAGGGAAGAGGTCCTAAGGCTCGGCGGGCTCCATCAGTATTGTTGCCTCGCCACCTCCATGAGTGTAGGACCATCATCCCCCCCAGCTTTAGCGAGTCATCATCATCGTCTACAACTTCTTCTACCTCCACAGCCGCGGATGCCTCCACTGACTCCTCCGGGTCTTTGGCAATAATGGCACTGAAGTCCACAATGTGTAGGACTTGAGACACTATCTTCTTACACTCCCCAAAGACCTTCAGGTACGCATCATACACTGCCTTGGCGACCTCATCAGTGAAGTCGGTGGAGTTCTTGTATAGCTCGATGACCCCTGCAACCTTGTCTCTAAAGGCCTAGGAGACCTCCTCCTTGGCGCACTCAGCCTCTTCCACTGCCTCCCATGCGAGGGCCTTGGCGACTCTGGCCCTTGCCATAGCATTCGTGGCGAGTGCCTCTGCCCCATCTCCCCTCAGAATGGCTCCCTCAAGATGGATTTCGAGATCCGTCACGTGCTTAGCTTTGGCCCAGGATCGTCTTCTGCCTCCATGAGCCGGGCCTCAAGTCTCCGGCTCACTTCCTTAAGGACTCAAAACTCCTCACTCAGGGTCACCTCATGGGCTCGGACAAAGGCTAGCTCCGAGGCCATATGTCGGCTTGGGCCTGGGCTACAACGGCCTTCCTTCGGGCACACCATAGGAGTCTGCGGTTTGAAGGCATGCATCCTGCATTGTAAAGACGCCACCCACCACCTACACAACAAAGCAAAGTGTCAGCATAACGAATTATGAAAAAATAACTTAGAGGTACAAATCAGAGGATACTTACCGGAGCATTGAGGTGTAGAGATCGCCCAGGACCTCCCCTATGCCTTGGCGATAGATCTCCTCCCAGTCCTACAAGAGGAGGGCATGATCCAATAGGCACTCCACCAGTCGGCCCGGAGGCCCCTGCCACCTCGGGTGCAGGCATGGCCATCATCGTCGTGCCATTGCCTCCAATTTGCAGAGGGATCTCCTCCACCCTTTGCTCTGCCACCAATAGAGCCATTTCGGTTGCAGCCTCTTCAGCCAGGGGTGTGCACCTCAGTCGGGGCCACCTCCCCATGGGCCCCAGGGAGCTAAGGCTGAGTCCATGCCGAGCTTGACTTGTGGGGCCTTCCAAGGTTCTATACTTGGCTCTAAGGTTTTCTACATCTACTAGGGTCATAGTTGAAGAGATACTCTCTGAACCATCCAAACTTGGGATGGTGGCTGGAGGAGGCATTGGACGCGCTGGAGTAGCCGAGGGCTCGCAAATCATTATACCGCCAGCCCTCCGGCACAGCCAGAGAGGGACTTCATCCTCAAAAGAAGAAGAAAAGAAGAAGAATAGATTATGGGTCTTTTATCCTTCCCTTAGCCAAACCTAGGGTCCATGCCCAACTCAAAGAAAAAGATGAGAAACCCAAGAGGAGAAGAAGAACAGAGGGACCAAAGGGACTGACCTGCAGAAACAAAGGACACCCGGAAGGCTTAGGCTATAAGAGGAAGAAGGAGGAGGGTTTCGCCTTTCTCTCTGAAGCACTGGAAGCATAAAAATCTCAGCAGAAGAGGCGGGAGGCTTTTATAAGAGATTTTCAAATCATCCTGCCCAATGACACAACCATGTGGATGACTGCGATTGGATGCTAGCATCTCAACCATCGGGCGACTCCTCACCACTCGAGACGCGGCGTTCCAAAAGTGCATGGGGAGGCACGATTTGCAGCTGATAATGGCACATTAATGATAGCATGCCACTCCTCGTCGTCCGAGAGGTGTCACCTCAATTTTACAACAGTGACTTGTTGTACGCCGATGGTACACACCCCACTACCTTTCCTTAAATATAAAAAGACCACACCTCCCCGTAGGCATATGCCAGACTCCGCCATAAATAATGCCCAAATCTTGATGCATTGAGACTCTACACTCCTCTCTCTTGGCAAATGCGAGGCACATGACCGCACAAGCTCAGAAGTGGGGGCCATCTGAAGGGGCAAATGGAGCCACACCCAATCAATGGTGAAGATCATACCTCCAGAGCAACTCCAGCCAGCCAGCCAGGTAGGACCTTCGATCGGCCACCTGAGTAAGGCCTCAACCCGGCCATTCGGGTCGGACCTTCGGTTGGTCACCTGGGTAGGACCTCGACTGGCCATCTGGGTAGGACCTCGACTTGGCCACCCAAGTAGGGCTCCAATCCGACCACCCGAATAGAACCTCGACCAAGCCATCCAGATAGGGCCTCCAATCGGTCACTCAGATACAATCTTGACCCGACCATCCAGGTATGACTTTCAATCAGTCACCCGAGTAGGATCCCTTGAGGGGACCATCCATACGGTCCAGCTACCCAGATTGCTCATACGATCTTCTCACAGTCTGACATCTTAGCAAAGACATGACGTGGGGGAAAAATCCGACGACAGTCGCCTGGGTCTAACAAGTCCTGCCAACTTGGCAACTGTTGCCCAGGTCTGACAAAACTCAACAACCCTGACATGCCACATGAGGAACAAATCTTGCAAATCCTAACATGCCATGCAGGGGGGGGGGCAGATCCCGCCAATTCGGCTACACCGCGGGCTGCACCCTAATAGTTTGTTACATCATGACCCCTACAAACTTTTATAAAATGGGTAAGAGGGACCCTCAACCAGGAAGGATGATCACATATACACTCATACAGAGCATCTTTCTCTAAGCCTCTTGAGCTTTCTCCCAAGCTCACGGTGTTGCCTAGAGCACTAACCTGAGTGTCAAAAGGTTTATGCCAGAATCTCCTGTCCTAGAAACTTTTTGTAGGCTCCCGATCAAAAGAAGCTTACTGAAAGATCCTTGGCTCACCGAAGAAGGTGATCGAACGTTCACCGACAATTGAGGAAGGTGACTTGGCGAGAACACTCTGATCCTAACACAAGATACAAATATATTGTTCAGGCCATAGTTCTTTATTTTGTGAATTTAAATAGATTTGAAATTTGATCTTTATGATCAAATATTTGAATATAAGTGTAATTTTTTAATGAAATTTATATAGAAAAAATTATTATGGTCAAAATGTATTATGTCGCTGTGCAAATACATCATAAGCTTCACTTTGATAGAAAAACTTTTATTTTGTTTTTTAGATTTTTTTGAGTTATATCTATATGATATCTACTTGAACTAGTTGATTAGACTAAGAAGATTGTGACTTTCTGTGTTGTCAAACGTATTATTTTTTCCTTTTGATCCCGAGGACTTAAAAGTTCACCTGCTAAATTCTTTTGGAGAGCGCAAATAAAAGACATGCTAGTTGTGTAATTGGATTATACCTAGGTTGTTAATGTCTATAAGAAATGCTACTTAAGGATACGCAGAAAGAAATATGTTATATATTTTAGGCTTAAAATTGTAAATTATGAAATACTTGCATAGTTATGTCAAATTCTTTTATTTTGAAAGTTTAGTTATCGTGATGTGAGATAATTACATCAAGAGTACATAAATTTATTTAGAATTTTTTGTTTAATTTTTTCTTTTTTTCAATCCAGTATATCAACTCATAAAATTTTTTTAATTAACAAAATTTTTAATAACCATCAATGATGACTTGGCAGACCACATAATGGCCATTAATAATAACTTTAGTATTTTTTTCTGATTAAATATACCAACTCATAAAAGTTTTTCAATTTAACATACCAACTTATAAAAGTTTTCAATTAAGTATACATATTTAAGTTTAGCTAGCATTTATCATAAATACTATAATAAATTAATCAATCAAAAATTTATATATATAAAATTCTATACATGATAATCCAAAGAAAAAATATTATTATCGATTGTGTATAAAAAAAACTATGTACATGTATAAAAGGTTAAACAACGAAATAGTGACTTCTCAGTTACTCGATATTACAAATGAATTAACAAAAAATTATACCTCAACTATATACCTTTTTTATGTTCTAAAATTTTTGATGGGTTACCAACACATTTCTTAACCAAAAAGAAAAAAAAGACCTCTTCAAGAAGGATATGGTAGACATATGACTCTTCCAAGGATTCTATCATATAAAGCTAGCTATTAGAAGGATGTCAATTGACAGTCTTTATGCTTCTTCTGCTGATACATTTTTTATACTTGATTAAAAAACTTTTATCATAAGTTGGTTTACCTAATTGCAAAAAATTTAAATTAGCATACTTAATGATTATATATATATATATATATATATATGAAGTCGTAGTTAACTGCTATACTTGATTAAAAAATATGTTTAATTAAAAAACTTATATAACTTGATTTGCTCAATTAAAAAAAATTAATTAAAATTTATAAATAAATTTATATATTTCTCGACCCTCCTCATATCCATCACTACTTATTTGTGAATTATGTTGCTACCAAATTATGTTGATTTACCAACGGGTCTGAAAGCCTTGCATTCTTATAGATTGGAATCCTTCTGGCACCAAGTTGTGTTAAGATGTTACCCACATAACTCATGCATGACTCCCTACCAGCGAACCTTCAAACCAATAGGCTGGTCACTTTAATCAGCAGGCAAGATGTCAAAACCTTTATTGGGAGCACCCAAAATGAATAGCAACACTAGCCTGGGATGCTTCAATTTATGAAAACCATTGTTGGAACGCAACAGTAGCAGCAAGAACTACAATTGTAGCTACAACAATTAGTGTAACAGAAGTTACTTCAGCAACAATGGATTCTAGTAGTAGTTATAATTGCACTTTATACAACATCAACAATAATTACAGCAGCAGGAACAGTAATAGCAGAATGTTTGAGCCTAATCAGGACAACATGAATATTAGAGTTTCAGAAGGTAGAATTACCAGCTTTCAAGGGAACTACTAAACCTCTGGAGATTGAAGTCTAATTGAAGGAGATGGAAAGGCATTTGTAGTTAGCTTAGAAGAGGATAAGGCAACATATACCTCTTATATGTTGCAAGGAGACACATCAATTCGATGATGAATGGTGAAACTTAAGCATGCCTATTATGCAAAACCATTTACCTAGGCAGAGGCATGATAGTTACATAATACAAGGGTACACTTAATGAGCTCACTAAGTTTACCACTAAATTAGCAGGAGATGATGAGAGTCAAGCTCACGAGTGTCAAATGGGACTTAGATTAGAAATAGTGAACAAGGCTGATAATGGAGAGAGAAATCAATGAGGAACAGAGAAAAGGAAAGCCAGAGGAAGAGGTATTGACTAGCAATTTCACAGAGTAAATTGAGTTCAAATTGGCAAGCAAAGAAGCAAAAAACTCAATATATTGTAGTCAGAGAGCAACAAAGAAATTTGCGATTGTTGCTCTGGATGTGGCAGAAAGAATGACATCAAGGATTGCCCGATAGGACAGGATATTGACATATCCATCGAGAAAGGAGAATCAAATTGCTTAGACAACTCAGCCCTCAACATCTAAAACCCCTCTAGGACAAAACTAGTAAGGAAGTCAAAAACCCAAGACCAAATGCAGGATCTATGCTCTTACCCAACACAACGTTAAGGCCTCCAATGTAGTGGTCGCAAGTATTATTTTAGTATCCAATGCTTATGTTTATATATTGCTTGACCTGAGTGCTTCTCATTCTTTCATATCAACTACTACAGTTAGAAGACAGTAAGTCGAAACTCTAGTAGTTGATTTTGTTTGCAAGTCCTGTATGGTCAAGATAGCAGACAGAGAATTGCTTATAGATCTAGGAAAGTTGGACACATGAGATTTTGATATCATATTGGGGATGGTTTGGCTAGTTGTAATACATGCCCCCATTTATTGTCATAAAAATATTATAAACTTCTGAATTCTGGGTCAATTGAAGTTCAACATTGTTAGAGTTATAGGAATTATCCTTTGATGTGTTGCATCATACTATAGCCAAGCAAGTGTTGAAAGCATAAAGAGGTTATCTGGTTATTGTGAAAAATACTTGGCAAGATGACTTAAAATTACAATCCACCAGATAGGAAGATTGAGTTCTCCATTGAGCTCATTTTGGATGGGCTCCAATCTCCAAACCTCCATACCAAATGATTTCTGCTGAGTTAAAGGAATAGAAAGAGAAACTCCAAAAATTTATAGATAAAGTTTTATTAGAGTTAATGTATCACCTTAAGGAATTCCAGTTCCATTCGTAAAGAGGAAAGATGGAAGCTTGTGACTCTATATTAACTATAGAGATATGAAGAAGGTAACAATAAAAGATAAATATACTCCATTTAGGATCAATGACTTGTTTGATTAGTAGGGAGCATATGCTTTTTCTAAGATTGATCTCAAATCAAGCTATCATTAATTAAAAATCAAGATGCATAACGTACCTAAGATTACTTTTCAAACTTAGTATGTATACTATGATTTTTTGATCATGCCATTTAGATTAATCCACAGCAACTGCATATGGACTTGGTTAATAGGGCATTTAAACCCTTTTTGAATTGATTTATTGCAGTATTTATTAAGGATATTTTAGTCTACTCTAAGAATAAGGAGGAATATGAAGAGTGCTTTAAGGTATGTACTTCAAATTCTAAGAGAGAAGAATTTATGTGCCAAATCAAGTAAGTATGAATTCTAGGTAGATAAGGTAGCTTTTCTTAGGCAAAGGGTATTTAAGAATAGAATTTTTGTGGATTCAAAAGTATAGATACTATAATAGGGTGGGGTACATTGACCAACGTATCTTAGATTTGTGGCTTTTAGTTTTGGTTAAATATTATAGAAGAACTATGGAAAGATTCTTCAAAATTGTTGTCTTTGATTCGTTTGATACAAAAAGAAGTCCAACTTGAATGGACAGAATAATGCCAGAAGAGCTTTGGAAAACTGAAAAGAATATTAATATTAGCTCTTATCCTCACTATACCTTTTGAAAATTGAGCTTTTTTATCATCTAAAATGATGCTTTCTAGAAGGGTTTAGAATATATTCTAATGCAACATGATAAGATTGTATCATATATCTCAAGGCAATTAAGATCTTATAAGCAAAACTATCCTGCACATACTTTGAAAGTAATAGTTATGGTCTTTGCTCTTAACATTTGGAGATAATTTATAAAGTAAATATTGTAAAATTAGTGGTCACAAGAGCTTAAAATATCTTTGTACTCAAAAAGCAAAATGAGATAAATTGTATGGTTAGAATTATTAAAGAATTATGATTTATCCATCAACTATCATTTAGGAAAAACTAATATAGTCATAGATGCTTTTAGCAAGTTTTCGATCATTTGGTAAAATCAATCGCTACTCAAAAGTATATTCTAGGCCTTATAATAGAGTTGGTGATACAAGTATTGATAAGCCAACATAAAGCACAACTACCAAACCTTAGAGTGCACTATAATTTAATCAACAAAATTAAAGTTGCTCAAGAGAATGATTTCGAGTTACAAAAATGTAGAAGGTAAGTATCTACAAAGGAGGATTGAAGAGGATATTATTTATAAGACTAAAATAGATTAGACAAAATAAAATTATGTAACTAAAATATTTTTTTAATTATAGAATTATCAATTAATTTAAAGAAAAAAATTAAGATAATATAATACTGGTTATACTTTATATTATTAAATATTGGATGATTGAAAAAAATATATACAAGATAAATAGGGCCCAAATAAGAATGTTGAGATAAATATAATAATATAAGAGAAGATAAAATAGAAAATAAAGTTATTTATTAAAAGTAGAGGTAGCACTACTTAAGAATACCTTGAAAGTATAACTTAAATGGTTGAAGCGTATATTATAAGCCTATGGATAACTCATATAAAAGAGTAAATTAGTACATATTAGAATAACTAATAAAGAAAAACTTAATATGTTTACCTGTTATAGAAAATGGTCCTAAATTAAGCAAATATAGAAAAGCATTAAAGTAGCTAGCTGGCCAAAACTAGTTTGTGATTAAATTTTTATATTTGTTGTTTTTGTTGTTATATTATTATGTTCTTGTTGATCTCACATTGATTTTGATAATTATAAAATAATTAAGTAATTCACTAACAAATTTGGTGTAGAGCTACTGTGCAATGCAGATATACATTTATCATCAAAAATAAAGAAGTTGGAATCCAAGCTCTTAACAAGGTCTCTAGTTCAAGAAAGGAAGTATTGAAGAAGACCAAGATCAAAGAAGAAGGTTTCAAGCTTTAAAGAATTGAGATTCAGATGTTTGGAAATGAATTCTATGGAAAAGATTTAAGATAATGGGGCTAAGTTGGATTCATCAAATCATGAGTTTTTCATGGAGTTTGAATCATCTTTGGACATTAGGAACAAGGTAGTTGACTCCCATGTTAGCTAATAAGAGAAATTTGAGTTTCAAAGAGTTTTTTAGTAAGTTTTCTTTCATTAGTCGGCATCATATCCGACTAACACAATGAAATTTGCTTCAGAAAGTTTTTTCCATAAACTTTTCTTGTGTTAGCCGGATAACACCCCAATAGCAGGCATTGTAGCCAACTAATGATGGTTTTCTAAGAAATTTCTCTGATTTAGCTGGCATGATAGCTGACTAACCTAGTAACTAGCATTGTAACGGCTAGTTTCTGATACGATTCAAGCTTCGAAACTCTGACTTCAACCATCTCCCATGGTCCAAAATAGCTAGTTAACATTCTAATCCTTTAGAAGACTATAAATACAAGTTCAAATTATGGATTTAATAGTTTTTAGGAGTGGTTGAAGAGATTTTAAGAGCCATTCAAGAGGACTAAAGGAAAAAGTTCAGAAAAGGTTCTAGTTGTACTCCAAAGCTTTCAAAAGCCATCAAAGCTCATTCAAGGCTCCATCTAACTTTAAGAGAAGCTTCCTTAAGTGCTCAAAGCCAAAATATTCAAAGAGAAAAAGCTCATTAAAGAGAAAAGCTACCAAAATCTATAAAGTACCATTATTGTTTTATTTGCTCATATAAGAGCTGTCTTATTTTGAAATTTGTAACATTGTTGATTTGTTTGAGTTTCAACTTGGTTGGAACTTGTGTTGAATTTACCAAACCCGTAATTGATGTTTTGTAAGGCTTTCTTGTGCCTAGTAAATAAGAAGCTAGCTGGTTTAGTTAGGGTTGTAATCGTTTAGATAATAATTAGTGAAGAAAATTTTCAATTGGTCCTTGGAAAGTGGACGTAGGTGCAAGAATTGGCACCAAACCACTATAAATCCTGTATTTGTGTGTGATTAGCTTTCTGTGCATTGTTATGCTTCACTTCACTTTACTTCACTTCATTTAATATTTTTGAACTTGGTTTTTTAAAATATTACATACTTACTAAATTTTTTAATTTTTGAAAAGAACCCAATTCATCCCTTCTTTTAGGTTGCTTAGCTAGACAACAGTTCTGAACTAATTGATTGGAGCTGTATATTGGTAGCTATAATTATATTAGAATTTAGTATTATTCTAGCCCCACCATACGTTATAATGTGGTACCACAGTATTCTAGCCCTACCAAAGTGAATAACTATAATGCTCTATCACCTTGTGGGTATAAATAGGTATTCTAATATACTCTGCAAGGTATAAATATAGTATTTTAACCCGTCATAAGGTATAAATGTCATTGTAGCCCTATAGGATGTTTAGTTAAAATGGAAATAAAATTTAATATATGTGATAGAATATTTGAATATAAGTATATTTCTTATTATGAAATTTATATTGAAAAATTTTATTATAATAAAAATGTACCATTCTACTATATTTATATATTATAAGTTTTACTTTGATAAAATAGATTATTTCATCATTTAGATTTATTGGGTTAAATTTATCTAATGCTGACTAGATCTAGCTATATAAAGTCGATTGTTTCTTACTAAGCTGTCAACCTTATTATTTTACTTTTTCTCTTAATTTATATATCTTGGAACTTAAAACTAGCTTGCTCAAATCTTTTGGCGAGCATAGATAGAGGCAAGGCTGGTTCTATAGTTAAATTAGGCTTAATTTGATCGTTTGTATATTAAATGTTATTGAAAGATTTGTACATTATGACGTACTTATTTGTTGCTTCCAGTGATCTATATAATTATACTAAATATTATATTTTAGAAGTTTAGTTGTTCATATATTTATCATTGTTGTTTGCTGTGAATTATATTGTTACCATGTTATGTTAATTCATTAACAAGTTGAAAGCCTTGCATTCCTCTAGGATCAAATCCTTGAGGGTATGCTTGGTTCCTATGTCCTCAAGTTTTAGTTTTGGGTTGAGGGTGTAACATCTGAAATATACAAATATAAGGGAACTGCTTGGCCTATCAATCTCTTAAAAATGGATTGTAGTGCCATGTACCAATGTTGATCAACTCTTGGTTAAATTATTTCAGCATACATTGAAAAAAGTAATCAAGGAATGAATCACTTTGACTGAACATTCTAAGATTAGCATTTTTGATGAACTAACAAGCATATTCAAGCAACTTTATAAGTTTACAAATAATGCCACACCCAAAGAGGTGGGATTAACATAGAAGGTAAACAGTCTTTTCCTATATATTTAGCTAGATGGTAGGAATAGTATTAAGATGAAGGATAAGCCCTCTAATGAGGACTCTTTGACATGATCGTAAAGAATGCACTCCCATACATGTCCTCATTTAAGCTCATCTAAACTATTGATGACTTTAACTTTTTGTCAAAAATGCAAGTTGAATAGAAATAAAAAGCAGGAAAATTTTGAATAATTTATCCACTAAGATGTTAACTTTGGAAACGAAGGATAAGCATTAAACTATAAAGCAATAAAATCTTAATTCTAAACTACTTAGGATTTATACATGACTTCATTTTATCTTAGTTTATGATGATATTTTTGGTAAGATGAAAAGTAATCAAATCTCTCTTTTTCTTATATGATTTTTGATCTACCTCTTTTCTTCATTCTTTGCTACTAGTACATTCCTATACCAGCATTGTGTATACTCAAATCATCTAAGTTGCTTTTCTTTTAATTTATCTTTAATTGTGCTATTTCATTATTTTTGAATGCTTCATTTATTATTCTATATCCTTTTTTAGACTACCACACATTAATTTCAACATTCTCATTTTGATTGTACCCATCTCATATACATATTGTTTCTAGTCATTCAACATTTTATACTATAAAATATAGTCGATCTTATGGTCATCTTATAAATTTTTCGTTCAACTTAACTACTATCCTAGGATCATATAATATTTTAAGTATAATTTTTATTTTATCCAACTTACTTTAATTTCATAAAAAATAAGAGATAAAATGGCATACATACATACATATATAATTTCATGTTATTTAGATTGTCTAATTTTTTTATTACTTGAAGGTAGGGCTAGGTGTCTTTAAATTAATAATTTTTTAATACATAAGCATTCTAGAGATAGTAAATTACATCCAATAGATTTGATCATTAATATGAAATTTTTCATTCAATTCTAAATCAAACTCGATTTATGTGAACTTTCTTTGAATGTAACTAAGTAAAACTATGCGCGCGCACGCACATACATATATATATATATATATATATATGCTTGTATGCATGCATGATTTATGGGCATCACCTAATAAGTTAATTTATATGCATTATATGCTAAAGCTAGAAACCCACCCTCCCCAATCAGTCCCTCTCTTAAAAAAAAATAAAAAATGGAAACGCTATAACCAATTACTCGACTTCAACTTTTCATGTAAGTTCGTGATTTATATATGTAATTGCACTCCATATATGCAGACAAAATCTTTGGACTTTCTAATTTATATAAAAAATAATTAAAAAATTTCTCAGGAGTTATATTTGTGCACCCTTATAGACTTTTGCATATAATATTAGCCCCAACTATATAAATCTTTCCATAATTTAATCCTCCTCTAAACAATTAGTATAAATTACTTCTATTAGGAGATTGATAGTAACACTAACATCTCACACAAATTAAAGGTTAATTGCTTCTAGAATTTGATTGAAATTTCAATATAATCCTAATACGTGGCCATGGGCTTAAAATACTAACATTTCTCAAGTAATATTTTGCCTCCATGGTTAGGATTAAAAACTGACGAAATGCCAATGTTTCCGTATCTATATCCTTTTGTTTGACAAATACATATATATATATATATATATATATATATATATATATATATATAATAATCATTAAAATCCCTTAAAAGTTCACAAATAATATATAACATTAAAAAATATTATATGTAATATTAGAAATATATATGGAATTATTGTGTTCTATGATATGTGAACATAAATATAAATATTAATTAAATACTTAAATTTGTACCCTTATTGAGTTCAAATATCCAAATATAAATTATGATTATTTGGTCAAATTTCACCCGTATCTGCACGGATAAGCCTTGCAGTTTGTGAAGATGGGTGTTAATTTATTTTATATGCGTCCAGGTCCAGCATGATACTGATCGCTTGCAAAATGATTGGGTCAAGCCGGCCCAGCTCAACGAGGATAGATTATTATTATTATTATTATTATTATTATTATTATTATTATTATTATTATATTTTGCTTCTCTGTAAACTTCTCGACACACCTTCCGTTCCTTCCCCCTTTTGAAAAGGAAAAAAAAAAAAAAACTTTGCATTAGCTTAGACCTTTCAACACAGATAAAAGCAACAGCATCAACAAAAAAAAAAAAAAAAGCAGAAAAAATCTTTGCACATCACGCTCGATTCAAACCGTGCTTACGCTGAGAACATTCATGTTCTTTTTTTATCACACACCCGTTCCTGCACCACAAGCAGTGCAGAAAGAGGGGCGATGAATTCCAACGTTGATACTTCCATTGTAGGCTCACCACTCTCATGGACCAGGATATCTCAATTTGCCAGCCATCATCTCAACAAAATGCCAAGCATCCGGCAAGCAGTATAACATCAAACAAAGGTTTAATGTTTTCCGCGTTCATTTAGTTTCTCTTTGGCTAACATCATAAATAAAGCATGAAAAAAAAAAGTGACAATTTCCGCTGATAGCCGCATAGTCTACATCAGTGCACACCCGGATAAATTCTCTCTCCTCGCACGGTATCCAGCTACATTACCATTTACCAGCCTTCAACCCCAAAGCCAAGCTTGCTTGCTCAACTAAGGCAGCCCAGAGCTCAGAGGGCCGTGCGATGTTTCATTGCAGGTTCCAAGTACTGCTGAACCCAATCCTCGCGTTATGTACAATAAGACGGTCACATCCAAACACGTCACGCATAATAGCGTAGCTTTCCCTCTCCATACTGTTTTATAGCATGCGCTAATACCTGAAGGGTCGCTCACTCAACATCACGCCACCGCTTCCCCTCTCCTTGCACGGCCTCGCGCAGCATGGAAGCAGCGATAGGGCGGAAAGGGTACGTTCTTTTGGTTCACACCACCTTTTCCGTTCCATCCCATTAAGGGAATGTCCTAACGCACTCCCGGGCTACGCGCTGCACTGACCAGTTTCTTTTCCAAAGCCATCATTTCATTCCGCAACTCACTCCACACACACATATAGAACCGAGATAGCATCAGAAGAAAGAACAAGATTATCAGCAGAAACCAGGGGATAAAGATATGAAGAGCTGAGCTCTACGCTACTTCTGCTCCCCTCGTGACAGACAGACGATAAAGTCTAAAAAAACTTAAAAAAGATTACAAACAGGCCATAAAGATATTATACCACTAGGTGTTGCATACGATAACACGTACATAACCCGTCTTCCCTATGGAACCACCATCCATGATGTACACCCCCTGCCCATAGATCCATTGATAAGTCGACGGACGATCGATGCAGACCCCTTGATGATGGCGCCGTTCTCATTCCATAACCTGGGATGCAGCATGAATCCGCGTGCCCACACACTTAGGCTCTGGTTGATTAAAGCCATTGCGAGATGGATGGAAGCTCACCGGTAGGAATTGATCGCACTCGCAGAGAAACGTAGAATTTTTGAAGTGATCCTTGAGATTCTCTAAGCCCTGGTTTCAAGAATTAATGAAAGTTTCCGATATTAGAATACAGAAGTTAAGCTTCAACAAACCTCCTATACAAGGATTTTTCCCTTGCCCTTACGAAAATGAACAGACTATAAACATAACAAAAAGATAATATAGACCAGATAGATTCATAGACCGTGAACATAGAAAATACATCACAATCTGAAGAATAGGAAGTTGATATATAAATTTGAGTGGATAATAATAAGATCTGGGTCATGGATGTATGATATTTACCTGAATCCTTGCATAGGTAACCTCGCATCTCTTGCGAGATCCGAAGCAGTTCCATTCAAAGTGGTGTAGATAGTCATGCAGCCCCCAGGCTGCACCCGGGCTTGTGAAGTTCACAAAGGCGTAGCCCAAATTACTGCCGCTCCTGATCCAACCATCCAACATATCCTCAATAAAAATGGGCAAATTAAATAAAAATGGAACCTCGGAGGAGGAAAAGGAGGGAATTTGCCATAAACTAGCCAAAAGAAATCCTAATTAATGCCATGGGCACATATATTTATCGATGGGAAATTAAATGTTTACCTGAAATCTATGGGCAGATACAAGAAGTCGAACTCCGAGAGGGTTGTGACGGCATCCGCGTCTCCCAAATTCGCCACATCAGATGCTTCCTTTTCTCCTTTTAAAGAGAGAATCTTCACATTCTCTTGTAAGCAGTGCTTATCGAGTATAATCAGAAGCTTCTCCATGCTGCCAAAGAGAGTTAAAGAGCAAAAGAGAGAAGATTTTGTTGTAGATAAGGATAAGGTTTAAATGACTCACGTGAACTTGTTGGGGAGATTCTTTATCATAACTGTGGTCTTGGAACCAGCTATCACGCCGGGCTCCACCTTTCTAAACTCGTAGTCGCCGCTGAGCTTCCTCCTGCGGAGGAGCGGCGGAAGCCCCACATGGCATCGCGCAGGCTTCGTCACGTACACTCTCTTGCCTCTGGAAGAACCACTCCTAAAGCCCGTTAACCCCTTTGAACCCTTAACACCCTTATAACCTTTCCTTTCAACCACTCCCTCTTTGTTTCCGTGCTTCACTGGGGTCTCAGAGGCAACGCGGTCCTGGGACCTCTCTTTGTTCTCCTCGTTCATGATGGTAAGAGTAGCCCTTGGCTGATCGAGGCCATAGGGAGGGCGAAGCAGTGGCCCCGATGGGCAAGGTGGGGGGATGTGAAGGTAAGTGAACTCCTTTCTGTAGCAACAATCGTAAGGGGTCGTAGGGGGAACATAGTAGAAAGGGTCCTGCGTGAAAGGAGTCGGAGAAGAGATAAAGAAGACATTGTTTCGGTTGCACTGGAAATAAAATGGAGTCAAAGGAGGGTGCTGAGGGAGAGGAAGAGGAGAATAGTAGCCCTCCAAGTAAAGGAGGTGGGGAGATGGGATGTAGACCGGCGCGTCTGGGTTCAAAGCAGCCATGCTTACGCTTACGGATAGGAAGCCCAAAGGTTTGGTCGGCAAGGGAGGAGAGCAGCGAGAATGAGAATGAGAACGAGAAGCGAGGCGATGTATTGGGTCTTGGGCTCGGGAGGAGAGGAAGATGAGGACTCCTGGACGCTAATTAGGTAAGATACGGCATTGGAGTCGGTGAAGGATAGGGACAACGGAGAGGGTGAGGGAGAGAGAGGGAGGAGGATGTAAGGCGGCAGAGTCCATCATATGTATCTTCTACGCTCTCAAGGGCTATTAATGCACGGATTTGGCTTTCAAATCGAATTGTATGAGCGGAGGCAGGGGTACCATTGCACTCGCTCCCTCACCAGGCTAGAGGGTGCTTCGGCCGGTAGCGGCCGTTAATGGTCTATTAACATGAGCGTTCATGGCCGCCGATTAATTGCTCGTTACATCCTTCACGCGTATGTTGGAATAAAAATTATGACCGAGCTATATATTATAATTTTTTCTTAATAAACTCTTCTTTTAGATAACAAAATTTTGATTTTATTATGATAAAAATAAAATAATATGTTCGTTCTAGGATGGTGAAAATCAAGTTCGATCCTATTATGATAAAAATAAAATAATGTGTTCATTATAGGACAGTAGAAATCGGTCAAACCCGGCTATTTTTTCTCACGGAACATTGCTACTAGGATGCAACAATATTAAATAATTAATTTTAGTTAAATACGTTTATATAGGGTATAATGTAATTTTAAGATGTTTAATTTGTGATGCTGTCACTTTAATATTATATTAGCTTTTATATGATTAAACTTTGTTTAACGAAAATGATTGAACTATTTGGTCCACAATCAAAAATTTTAAAAATTGCTATAAAAAATGTAAAATTTTAATAATTATTTTTAAATGATTTGAAAAAATCATTAAAATTAAACGTTTCAAAATATATTTTTGATTATTTTAAAATCATCGATAAATATAAAATAATTTTTGATGATCTTTTGTAATTATAGACCGTTTAAACTGCCAAAAATATCAAATAAATTCATTTTTTTGGGTACTTTTATTTACATATTTTTTTTATTTTAACATTTTATTTTATTTTTTATTTTAATCTTAATTAAATTGTTTTTATTTATTTATTTTTATTTGTTTTGGCTGTTTTAGCCTCAGCCCTTTCTTCTCCCATTTTCAAACCTTTGCCCATCCTTGCAACATGGTTCCGGTGCTGGGGGGACGATGGTTTCCAGTTCACGGTGCTGGGGGGAGTGGCAGTAGTCTTCGCGAGAATATAAGAACCAGCGAAAAGCGCTCTCCTCGCCCTCTCAACCCCACCCCAACCCTCGTAGTCCCAATTCCATTCGTAAATCTTAATCTTGAGCGATTTTTCTGTTTTCGAGAGTAATTTTAGGTTCTTTCTTTTTGGATCACTTGTTGATATTTAATATTTGTGGTGGGGGAGGGGTTTTCGTCTAAAGAATGGGTTTCTCGGGTTTAAAGGACATAGAACCCCAACCCCCCCCCCCCCGCGGATAATTTATTCACATTATCGATAATTTAAATAAAATTTATAAAATAATAATATTTAATATATATTTAAATATAATTTATTTTATAGTAATAATTTAAATTAAATTATCTTAAAAAAAGATGATTATTTTATTAAATATATTATAATCTAATAAATTTTTTTGATAAAATTACTCTTACTTTTCTTATAAAAATAAAATTATTTTTTTTTCAAACAAAATAATGTTCTTCTTTTTTTTTCTTTTTTCTTGTCTCACCGCTGTTATCAATTTTCTCATATCTCCAAACAAAAATAAACCAGGGTATTATTCATCCATAAACAATAAAATATTGAATAGGAAAAAAATAAAAACAAAAAAATATAGTTATAAAAAAACTCTAATTAAAAAAAATTAATTACTATTTTTAAATAAATTAAAAAATCAATTAAAATTAATTTAAAATTAAAAAAATAAAAAAATAATTTAAAATTAAAAATAATTAAATTAAAAATATAAATTAAATTTTTAAAATTTTAAATTAATTTTTATTTTATTTTTTAAATATTAAATTAATTAATTAAATTAATTAAAATTTAATTTTAAAAAAAATTGTTTTATTTTTGTTTTAAAAATTATTTTTTAAATATTAAATTATCTAAAAATTAATTAAAATTTATTTTTAAATTAATTTAATTTTTAATTAATTTTTAAATAATTTAATATTTAAAAATAAAATTTAAAAAATAATATATCAATTATTCTATTAATCTGAATTAATTTTATATAACAAAATATAAAAAATAAATTATTTTTAAAATATAATAAATAAATTATGATAATTAAAAGTTTAAGAATCAAAAAAAAAATTGAATAAATGTTTAAAGATTAAAAATATATTTTAATCTTAAAAAAATAATATAGTATCTTCTACTTAATAAATACTTTGATTTAGGGGTATTTCAAAAAATTTAATAGATTGATTTAGTATATGAATTTGACTTAGGAATATTTTGGGAATTTAATGTTATATGATCGGTAATATGTTTGTCATACTCAACACAGTAATCAATATTATTGTAATATTACTTGTGTATATCAAACACAGTAATCAACATTACTTGCAATTCATCCAGTGATAATCTATCTTGTAGGTAATCCATATTACCATTCAAGATTATTGACAATGCACCAAACGCAACCTTAAATCCTAATCAAAACCTCTTCCAGAACCCATTGACAAAGATACTATTATAAGGTTCATACTTGTTATTAATAGTAGTTTGCATTCTTCTCTTCTAACCCAGCCATTATACCCCTAATTAACATCAAATTTATGCAATTCTAGTGAATAGGATGTTTCCTCCATCATTCATCCTTCACCAATTAAGCAAAATTTCTTGATAACAGTGGTGATGTGTCTCTCCAAGTATTTAGTCCTAAATAATTATAATTTATAAGTATCCATTTTATGACCCATCCTGGATGGACTGCACAAGAGCAATGGGCGGCTTTTATTGATTACCATCTGAATCCAGAGACAATGGTAAAATCTATTATATATATATATTACTTAAATATATTTGTATGATGCTAAAACTTTTCATTTGAATTATAGAAAATACCCATCCTAGATGGACTGCACAAGAGCAATGGGCGGCTTTATTGATTACCATCTGAATCTAGAGACAATGGTAAAATCTATTATATATATATTACTTAAATATATTTGTATGATGCTAAAACTTTTCATTTGAATTATAGAAAATGGTTGAAACTAATACTACAAATAGATAAAAGTCGGTGACTCGGCATCTGAGGATCTAAGAGCTTTGCTAGGAAACTGCATGAGATGATAGGAGTTCTTAAATATGTCTTCAATAATATAATACTATTATAAAACTAATATTATTTATTTAATTAATATTAGAAAGCTAAGATTGGGAGAAAAGTGAGTAGAGGTGCATTGTATTGAAATGCATAAGAAGGCAAACGGCTCATTCGTGAATGATGTAGCAAGAGTTATTTGTGTAAGTTTAAGATGTTTATATTATATTATTTATGTTTGATTTTAATAATTCAATTATTTTATCTAACTCTTCTAATACTTGTCTGTAGAAAAATATTTCTAATCTCGAGTCACAAGAAGGCTCTTCCCACACTATTGGACTACATGATACTCTTGCGCTGGTTTTAGGCCCAGAGCATTTCGGTAGGGTTGAGGTTTAGGATTTGGCCCCACACCTTCACGTCTTTGGATCAAACACTAAGAGTGTTGGATTTGCGCTTGAGGTTGGTTATGGTGCTTCTAGTGAAGTGGCAGAATTAAAGTCTCAACTACAATCTAAAAATGAAGAAATACAAACATTAAAAATTTATGTGCGATATATCTTCAAGAGTATATTCAGAGATGCGCCAACATCGTTGGAGTTTGCTGCGATGCTTAATCCTAAAGTACAATGTTCATATTTATTTATGATTAAAATCTTCTATTACCAGATTCACTTAGATATTTAACATCCTTCTTTTTTCTTCTAGGATTATGCACGTGCTCAACACCCTTCATCTTCATTAAGTTATGCACCAAATAGTTAGGGAATAATTTGCAGTTGTAGTATTTTCTATTTTGGAATGTTTAGTTAAACATTGTGATAAATCGTTATAACTTGTTGACATACTAATTGTATTTTCTTTGACAATTTTATTCAATATATGATTTGAGGATTTTTTCATGGTTGATAATGTTAAGAATAATTTCATGTTGTAGAATCATATGTATGTATATATATATATATGTGTGTGTGTGTGTGTGTGTGTGTGTGTGTGTGTCCAACTTAGAATTTCTGTAATGATAGATGACAAGTGTGAGAGATGCTAGGCTATCTAGCTAAAGATATATGATGCTTAAGTAAATAAGAAAAAGAGAAAGTTAAGAGCAAGACTTATGATCATTTTAATAAAAGAAAAAAATGAAGGATAGTAACAAACTCTAAAGCTTGCTGTTGCTGTCAAATCACTATTGAGGTACGTCGGGTGAGAGGAGAGCTTCGTGGTCCTTCAGAGGAGTGATAGGATTGTCTCCGTTAGCCGAGAACCTGCAAGAAAAGTTTTGGACTGGTGGTTCCGGTTGGGACCCTCCGATGCTTAAGTCAGTGACGTGAGGAACATGAATCACTTTTGAGTTGAGTTTTTGAGAACGAGAGAGTCCTCCCCCATCGGGTCGGCCTTTATATATCTGTTCGGGGTCCCTCTTATCCTTCCGCAATTACAGTCGGATCTTATCTTCTGTTAAGATCGACCTTGATGGTTAGCGCCAGGTTGTTAGACACGTTCCGCGGATATCGACAGGTGCGTAGTATCTGTAGCTGCCTGTGATCCCGGCGAAAGGTGGGCGAGTGGGCCACATGGCGGTTTAAATCAGTTCAGCATTAGAATCTCGCTTCAAGGCTGAAATTATGTTAAGGGCTTAGGCCGGACCCGAAGTCTGAGCCGAGACCGAGGCCGAGAGCCGATGCCGGGGCCGAGGTCGAGGCCAAGAGCCGATGTCGGGGTTGAGGCCGAGGCCAGGAGCTAATGCCGGGGCCGAGGCCCAGGCCAAGAGTCGATGCCGGGGCCGAGGCCGAGGCCAGGAGCCGATGCCGGGGCCAAGGCTGAGGCCAAGGCCAAGGCCAAGAGCCGATGCCGGGGCCAAGGCCGAGGCCAGGAGCCGATGCCGGGGCCGAGAGCCGAAGTCGAAGTTGAGATCGAGGTCGAGCCTTAGGCTGGGAACGAGATCGAAGCCGAGGCCGAAACTAAGGCTAAGGCCGAAGCCGGGAGCTGATGCTAGGAGTCGGTTGAAATTATTACCCTTTCGAAGGCTATGCACGCTGTTACCGTGCCACCCGGGGGTGTGATTAGCCACATCAGATGCCCCCCATCCCTGAGATGGGAGGGTGCGTACTCACCAGCGAAAGGGGTTTAGTATCCGCAGTACCTCCTGGTGGCCGATCCTGGTGTCATCTCATTCGTTCGAGTTGTTGGATTGGGCAGGATTCTCCTCGGGCGTGGAACCATGGAAAGGTGCCATCATTGCAGTGAAGTCACCACTGTCCCTTCATAGGCGGTGTCCCTCGCGTCCTATGCACCTGGTGGGCGCCGAAGCGATCTCCAATAATGAGCAGATGCGTGGCCGATTTAGAGGCAGGCAAGATGATTTGAAATGCAGTATAAATGAGAATCGCCCTGGGTTCTGGCCGCTTCCATTGCTTTCGTCTTCCCTACACTGATTGTACGAGCCTGTTCATCTTCTACCACCCGAGCCCTCCATTGCTGACCTTCGTCCTTCAATCTCAGGTTAGTTCTGCTCCCATGGCCTCCTCCTCTCTTTCGTGTTCGATTTCCATTTTCGGGGGCTATTCCCCCAACCCTTCACAGCCTTCCCCTTCTCTCACACCTAGTTGGTCCTCCTCTGCGGAGGGTGCTCCCTTGGAGGAGCAGCGGCCCGCGGGGCAACTTTCCATCGGAAATTGCCCAGCCGCCCGACGGGCTTGTGCTCAGCACCGTCCGGCTACCGCCAGCTCTTCTTCCCTTGCGAGGCAGTCCCCCAAAAGGATTGTCTCCGTCATGACTACCCAAGAGATAATTAATCTCAGGGCCCAGTACCGAATCCCCACTAACCTTCGTCTCTACCGGCCTTTACCTAAGGATAGAGTAACCTCTTCCTATCCGGGCCAGGTTGCCCTTTATGAATATATTTCAAGGCTGGCCTTCGCATTCCCATTCACCCATTCATTTTAAACATACTAGATTGGTACTCTTTAGATTTGGCACAGCTGGTCCCAAATTCTATCCGAACCCTTGTTGGTTTCTTGGTATTATGCTACTTCCATGGGATTGAGGCTAGAATTTCACTCTTCCACTGCTTCTATACCCTTAGAACAATCAGGGTGGTGGTCTTTTGCTCCTAGACCTTCCAGATCCCTTAAACTATACCTCCCTTTGTAACATCCTGAAAACTAGAGGTGGGCACTGGGCCGTGCCGCCCATGGCACGGCATGGCCCAAGCCCTGATGGGCCGTGCCGAGCCCAGAAAATTTTTTCTGTTGGCCCAGCACGGCATGGCCCAGACGGGCCTGGGCCGGCCCGCCGTGCTGTGCCAGGCACGGCCCACCTGGGCCTGGCCCGTGCACAGCTCAAATAAAAAAATTTATAAAAAAATAAATTTTTTTGATAAATTAAAAAATTATTAGGAATAAAGAAATTTTATTAATATAAAGCCACCATAATGGTGGGGGGTTTGGCATAGACCCCTACCAGTTTATTAATTTAAAATTAAAATGGTACAGAAGGGAGGGGGGCTAGGCCTGACCTCTAGAACATAATACAATAAGTAAGAAGAAAAAAATAGAAAGATCGCAACCGTCGGATCATCGCCGATCGGATGGATCGCAACCGTCGGATCGATCATCGCCGATCGGGATCATGGCTTGGATCGATCGCAACCGTCAGAACGTCTCCGATGGGATAGATCGCAACCGTCGGATCGATCATCCCCGATCGGGATCATGGCTTGGATCGATCGCAACCGTCAGATCGTCTCTGATCGGATCGATCGCAATGGTTTGATCGATCATCACCAATCGGGATCATGGCTTGGATCGATTGCAACCGTCAAATCGATCATCGCCGATCGGGATCATGGCTTGGATCGATCGAAGACATCGTATCGTCTCCGATCGGATTGATCGCAATGGTTCGATCGATCATCACTAATCGGGATCATAGCTTGGATCGATCGCAATCATCGGATCATCTCCGATTGGATGGATAACAACCGTTGGATCGATAATTGCTGATCAGGATCATGGCATGGATCGATCGCAACCGTCGGATCGTCTCCGATCGGATCGATCATCGCCGATCGGGATCATGGCTTGGATCGATCACAACCGTCGGATCATCGCCGATCGAATGGATCGCAACCGTCGGATCGATCATCGCCGATCAGGATCATGGCATGGATCAATCGCAACCATCGGATCATCTCCGATCGGATCAATCGCAACCATCGGATCGATTATCCCTGATTGGGATCATGGCTTGGATCGATCGCAACTGTTGGATCATCTCCGATCGGATTGATCGCAACGATCTGATCGATCATCGTCAATCGGGATCATGGCTTGGATCGATCGCAACCGTCGGATCGTCTCCGATTGGATTGATCGCAACAGTCTGATCGATCATTGCTGATCGGGATCATGGCATAGATCGATCGCAACCATCGAATCATCTCAGATCGGATGGATCACAACTGTTGGATTGATCATCGCCGATCAGGATCATGGCTTGGATCGATCGCAACCGTCGGATCATCTCCGATTGGATGAATCGCAACCGTCGGATTGATATCGCCGATTGGGATCATGGCTTGGATCGATTGCAGACATCAGATCGTCTCCGATCTGATGGATCGCAACCATTGGATTGATCATCGCCGATCGGGATCATGGCTTGGATCGATCGCAGACATCGGATCATCTCCGATCGGATGGATCACAACCGTCGGAATAATCATCGCCGATTGTGATCATGGCTTGGATCGATCGCAGACATCGGATCGTCTCCGATCGGATTGATCACAACAGTCCGATCGATCATTGCCGATCAGGATCATGGCTTGGATCGATCGCAACCATCGGATCATCTCAGATCGGTTGGATCGCAACTGTTGGATTGATCATCGCCGATCGGGATCATGGCTTGGATCGATCGCAACCATCAGATCAGCTCCGATTGGATGGATCGCAATCGTCGGATTGATCATCGCCGATCGGGATCATGGCTTGGATTGATCGCAACCGTCTGATCATCGCCGATTGAATGGATCACAACCGTCGGATCAATCATCACCGATCGGGATCATGGCATGGATCGATTGCAACCATCGAATCATCTCCGATCGGATCGATCGCAACCGTCGGATCGATTATCGCCGAATGGGATCATGGCTTGGATCGATCGCAACCATCGGATCATCTCCGATCGGATTGATCGCAACCGTCGGATCGATCATCCCCAATTGGGATCATGGCTTGGGTCGATCACAACCGTCGGATCGTCTCCGATCGGATTGATCATAACGATCTGATCGATCATCATTGATCGGGATTATGGCTTGGATCGATCGCAACCGTCGGATTGATTATCACCGAATGGGATCATGGCTTGGATCGATCGCAACCGTCGGATCGTCTTCGATCGGATTGATCGCAACGGTCCGATCAATCATCGCCGATTGGGATCATAGCTTGGTTCGATCACAACTGTCGGATCGATCATCGCCGATTGGGATCATGGCTTAGATCGATCGCAACCATCGGATCGTCTTCGAACGGATTGATCGCAACTATCTGATCGATTATCGTCGATCGGGATCATGGTTTCGATCGATCGCAACCGTTGGATCATCTTCGATCGATCATCGCCGATCAGGATCATAGCTTGGATCGATTGCAACCATCGGATCATCGCCGATGGGATAGATCGCAACCATCGGATCGATCATCCCCGATCGGGATCATGGCTTGGATCGATCGCAACCGTCGGATCGTCTCCGATTGGATTGATCGCAACGATCCAATCGATCATCGTCGATCGGGATCATGGCTTGGATCGATCGCAACTGTCGGATCATCGCCGATTGGATGGATCATAACTGTCGGATCGATCATCCCCGATCGGGATCATGGCTTGGATCGATCACTACCATCGGATTGTCTCCGATTGAATTGATCGCAATGGTCCGATCGATCATCGCCAATCGGGATCATGACTTGGATCGATCGCAACCATCGGATCATCGCCGATCGGATAGATTGCAATCGTCGGATCGATCATCACCGATCAGGATCATGGCATGGATCGATCGCAACTGTCGGATCATCTCTGATCAGATCGATCGCAATCGTTGGATCCATCATCGCCAATCAGGATCATGGCTTGGATCAGCTGGCTGGTGCCTAGGCGCACAGTGTGCTCCTGGCACCAGTCGTGCCATGGCACGGCCCACAAAATGGCCCAGCAGGGCCATTGCTGGGCCGTGCCATGGCACGGTCCGTGGTCCATTTCTTGATGGGTCATGGGCCGTGCCGAATTTGATTTTTTTTTAGTGGGCCGTGCCTAGCATGTCCCATTTGTTAATGGGCGTGCCAGGCACGGCATGGTAATTTTTTTGGCACGATGGGCCTGGGCTGTGCCTGGCACGGCATGGCCCAGTGCCCATGCCTATTGAAAACCTTGTAATTTATTGGAAATATTAATGGCATTTTTCATTTGAAATGAAAGTCAAAGAGTTTCAATGAAGTGTGGGTGTGTTGGCCTTTTGATAAATGTAAAGAAAAGAAATTTTGGAGTAAATGAGTATATTTTTGAGTGTTAATGAGTTTGATTTAAGAAATTGAGAGATTTAAGTTTTAATGGGCTTAAATCATAAGAAAAATCAAGTTTAGTTTGAGTTTTATCCTTAAATGATGTTTTTAGTAGTTGGAGTCGACACTATTTGGAGTGGAGTCAACTCTGACACGGTTTTAAACTTCCAGCACGCTTTGGAGTTGACACCTGCAGAGGAGGAGTTGACACCTGCAGAGAAAACAGAAGGTTAATATTTCTGCTGCAGTGTTGGAGCCAACACCTATTTTTTGGAGTTGACACCTACTTTTCAGGAGTCGACACCTATATTTCTGTAGTCGAAACCTATTTCTGCTGGAGCCGACTCCAAATCTGTTGGAGCCGACTCTAAGACGACATATTTTCTAAGTTAAATCTTAAAAATTTCATATTTAATCCATTTTAATTCCGATTTAAGTATCATTTAAACCGTTGGATTTCTAAAATCGAGATCTTCAAGTTGGTGTGGTCTTTTCTTAGAAATGTTGGATAAAAGTATCGATTTAAATAAAAAATAATAATTTGGGCAATAAATTGATTAAAAAAATTGCTATATCAGGGGCAAATTGGGAAAAGGCTCTGATGTTAATTGCTAATTGTGTTAAGGGCAATTTGGGAAAGAAAATTTAAAGACAAAATATCATGGTTATAAGTGAGCCATATGTTTTCCAAAAAGTATGCATTAAAAGTGGTTGAGGGCAAAATAGGAAATTGGCATGCCTTAGCCCTTAAATTATCGATGACTTGGTCCCCAAGTCATTAGAGAAAAAGAAAAATATGGGTTCAGCCAGAGAAAAGAAAGAAAGAAAGAGAGAGAGAAAGAGGAGAAGAAAAGAGAGGAAAAGGAAGAAGGAGGAAGAAAGAGGAAGGGAAAGGAAAGCTTGGGGTTTGTGCTTGACTCCAGGTAAACTATAGCTTCCCTAGATCTTGCATGACTTTAGATTTTTTTAGATTATTATATTTTGAGATAATAGTAGAAGTAACCTTGAGTAGAGAAAGGGTGGAAGAAAATAATGAGATATTAGAGCATAGATCATGTATGCATGCATAGTTCGTGGGAAAACCTTGTGTGAAGGTAATCCTAATAGCTATCATATCTATACATTGACGTAGGTCAAGAAGGTTATTCGATGGAGCCAGAATACCGAAGTTGAGTACCAGTTGAGGAGTAACCTGTTAAGGTGAGTGAGTTTCTCATCTAGCAATAAAAAGTTAATTTGAGCTCTATAATAAGATTAATACCTAGTCATGGTATGTTATGTTTAGTAGAGTATTATGTATATTTTAAATGTGAGAAATGAGAACCTAGTATATGATTTTCTGATACATGAGTTTTAAGCCTAAAGAAATAAGCATGAGTTTTTAGCATAAAGAAATAAGCATGAGTTTTGAGCATAAGTTTGAGCATAAAGACATAAGCATGAGTTTCGATGAGAGGATTGTGAATGTATACATGACATATTTGCATGATAAAGCTTTACAAATGATGTATGTATTATACTGAGCATCAGACAGCTATGGAGCTGATCACCCTTTAGACTGTTCTGTAGCATGAGCATTGTACACTACTATTGAGCCGGCACCTCCTTGCGAATCGATCGTACGATGACCTCAAAATTAGGGGTGAGTGCATGCTTGATCAGGCTAGTAGGATAGGTTGTAAGCAGCCCATGGGGGCATGAATCATAGCTCAGTGGAGCTGGTTACTATATATAGCCCATGGGGGCAGAGAGAAAACCCGAGGTTCCAGAGTTAAGGAACAAAGCACTTTGCCGGATGAACTGCACGGGTAAGGAGTGCTATTTGTGCGGAGATCCTGTTGCTAATCACGTACCCGATGAGAGTGCACCTACAGAAGGGTGACTGTAGTGTGGTACTTCAGAGGCATTACACACAGCCCAGTATCATGAGATTTAAAAGCATATATTGTGATCTAAAAAGGGCCAGTGGGCCAAGTAGTTATTCCGAGAGGGAGAGTTTACTTGAGATGCCAGGGGGCAAGAAGATTCCGATGGGAATCTGAAAATTTAATAAAGAAGTCTGAGCTGTAAATAAATAATGCATATCTTCATATTGTAATGCATGGATTTTTATCTTAATGAGTTATCTTTCAATGAAAAGTTATTGTAGAGTATTCAGTACTGGTATATTATTTAAAGAATAAGCTACATTTTATTTTATCTGATATCATGTTAAAAATGTACTTTGAGTTGTACAAGCTAAATAGTATCAGCATACGATTGAAAATGTGAGGTTATGGTTCTCTATTTCTCCATAGTTAGATGGTCATCTAGTCACTGGGACTTAGGTCTCACCCCTCTATGATTGAAATTTTGTTTCAGATCAGAGAGTATTTCTACCAGGATCACAAGATAAGCAGGACAGAACCCTTAGCTGGTGAAGCTTGCTTAGATGCAAGGGTGTATAGATGCTAGCCTTGTATATTGAGATAGTATGGATTGATATTTGTATATTGCATATGTGTATGTGTACAGTGAGATGTAATGATGTTTTAGACCTTTTTGGATATGAATATGAGACTTATGTTTTGAAAAAAATTATGAGCATGATGTGTGCACTTATGATTTTGATGTCGATTGTGAATGTGATCTTGTAAACTGCCTGAAGAATGTCATGAAAAATATTATCTGAGCAAGTTGATGCTTAGTGTTGATTGAGTGATGTGTGTATATAATTGAGATGAAAATAAAAAGTTTTTAACAGGATGTGTTTTCATGTATCTGCCACTTATGATAATTAGTTAGGGTTCTCTAGCTCTTTATGGGGCGCTACATAAAACTAGTAAAACTCTATCCGATTACCACAAGTGTGTAGGTGTGCTGTCGATGGCCCAGAAAGGAGGGGGAGCTGACACCCTACCTCCATCAAATGTTAGAAAGATAGGTTTTTCTTTGCCCAAATTGAGGGGGTGATGACCGAATGGGGGGTTTCCAACACCGAGCCAAACAAGAACCCATCAGTACTTTTGAAGGACCGAGAGGCGTTTGAGTAGTTGATTACTGCCGACGTCCCCCGATGCAACCAACTGCTATCCGAAGAGAATCTTCGGGTAGCAGGCCTTATTTCTGGCGATGGTGAGCAGCATAACCTTTTCATCCTTTCTTGTTTTCACCTCTTCTCCTCTTTTAATCTAAGCTCATCGATTCGCAGGCATGGCACCATCACTTCAAGCAATAAGGAAGGCTGCTACAAAGAAAATGAAGGCTCGAGAAAATGGGGCCCCTGCCAAGAAGAGGGCCACCAAGATTGTCAAGAGAACCGAGGCTGGAGAGGCCTCAAGAAGGAATGAGGCGGACACGGCCGAGGCCGGAGAGGCCTTAGGAAGAAACGAGGTGGAAAGGGCTGAAGCCGAAGAGGCCTTAAGAAATGAGGCAGAAAGGGCCGAGGCCGGAGAGGCCCCAGGAAGAAACAAGGCGGAAAGGGCCGAGGCCGGCGAGGCATCAGGAAGGAATGAGGCGGATGAAAGGGATCGACCTCGTCCGCCTTCACCAGCGCCGCCCCCATCTCCTATTGATCTGACCGGGTCTTCCCCGGAGCAAGAAATCGAAGTACCGCCATCACCTTCCACCATGCCTCTGGCAGAGCCAACCACTTCGGTTGTCGGGCCAATTCCAGAAGTCGCCCAGTCTGATGGAGGGGCAGAGTCTTTGCAGGCCGAAGTATCAGTGGAGGCACTGGTGGCATCTGACCCAGTGCCGATGGCCACCGAGGCCGTGGAGGACGAGGCCGACGCGCCTTCCTTTCAGTCGATCCTGCTACATCATAGCCATTGGGCCGAAAGGATGATGGCCCAGGCCTCCATACTAGAAATCCAGAGGTTCCTTCAGAACCAAAGGACCTCCGCATTTTTCTGGGAGTCATCTGTAGCACACCTCTAGGTAAGTACTTCTTCTGACGCTAACCTTGAGAACCATAGTTTCCTCACCTAACTCGAGTGATCTTTGTGCAGGCGCTAAATTCTTTGACCGCCGTCAGAGGCCTTTTGTCTCAGGCCGAGGCCACCATCGATCAGTCACGAGAGGACACCAACCAGGCTCGGGCCAGGGCTGATGAGGCTGAAGCCACTGAGGATTGCTCAAGCGGAAGTGGCCCAAGCGCAAAAGGCCAAAGCTAAGGCCGAAGCTGCCCGATTTAGGAACTTGGCCCGGGCTGAGAAGGCGGAGGAAGCACTGGAAGTGGCTCAGCGCCAGGTGGCCAATGAGCTTGACAACGCTCAGGTGGCTGAGGAAAAGAAAAGGGTGGCCGAAGAGAAGCAAAAAGCAGCTGAAGCGGAGGTGTACTTACTGAAGCACCAGCTGCATTATGCCACCATTGAGATAGGAGTGGCCGAGGAGCGGGCCAAAAATGCCGAGGAAATCGCTCGCCAGGCTAATGCTGAGATAGCCCATCTAAGGGTGACGGTGATCGAGGCCGAGAAGAAGGCCGCCGAGGCCGAGAAGAAGGCCACCGAGGCCGAGAAGAGGGCCGCCGAGACCGTAGAGGATTTCATGAAGTCCGATGCCTTTGACAAGGAGCTGGCCGAGACAACGGCATTTGCATATGATGGCGGCTTCCAAGACTGCAAGGAGAAATATGAAGGCTCTACGGCCTCGAAGGGATTGAAGAGTTGGAGCCGGATGAGGTTCCCAAGGATGATGGTCCAGCTCCAGCTGAACCATAGTTTCTTTTCTTTTTCTTTTCTTTTACCTCCAACTGTACCAAGTCCGACTTGATCGGCAATTTTGTAACTTCACCATCAATGAAAATTCTTTGTTCAGTTCTTTATTTGATTTGCATCGTAGCTAGTTCAGTGAATAGGATGATATGAATAAGCTGGCACTAGTCAATTACATAATAGATGCGGCCAAGGCCGTAGGCAAGCATAGCTGATAATCACGCCGAAGTATGACCTTGTGGCCTTGGCAGATGACCCCGTGCCATAGGCCGATACAAAGGCTGGAAGCACCGGAGTGTAGCGCCGATGCAAGGTCGATTAAGGGGTGGACAAGGTATCCATAGACTACCGTCACGAGACCAAGCGGAGCGCTGACACTGATGGGCCGATGTGATGACACAGGATTGGGCTGTATCAGTAAAGAGCCAAACTTCAAATACCGACACGGAGTCGGACTTCGTGTGCCGATGTGGTCAAGCCAAAGTGCCGACATGGAGTCGGGCTCAAGTGCTGGCGCGGAGTCGGGCTTTGGGTGCTGGTGCGGAGTCGGGCTTCGGGTGCCGACGCAGAGTCGGGCTTCGGGTGCCGACACAGAGTCGGGCTTCAGGTGTGAAGCAGGATCACTCAAAGACACAAGTTAGTGAGAATAAATATTACTCTAGTAGCAGACATGCTCAAATTAGGAACATTAATAAGCTATTGATAGTACCAACGTAGGTTGTCTGCATTTCAAGTGCGGGGGAGGGGCTTCCCATCCAGCCCCTCAATTTTATATTCTCCATGGTGGAGTACCTCCGTGACTCGATAGGGTCCTTCCCATTTCGGTGCTAGCTTGCCTCCCTCAGTCGGCTTTGAAACTTTGGCTCGTCGGAGGACTAGGTCTCCTGGAAAGAATGTCTTGGGGCGGATGCAAACATTGTAATACTTGGCTGTTCGCTGTCAATAAGCTGCCATCCAGAGTCGCGCTTGGTCTCGTAATCCTTCCACTAGGTCAAGGTTGGCCCGCAACTGATTTGGGTTATCCCCCTCGCTGTACAACTCCGTACGGGGGCTCGGGGCACCTATCTCCATAGGAATAACAGCTTCGGACCCGAAGACTAAGCTGAAGAGAGTCTCTCCAGTGGAGGCTCGCAGGGTTGTGTGGTAAGCCCACAGTACATTGGGGAGCTCCTCCACCCACCGTCCTTTGTAGTCATCTAGCCGGCTCTAAGTCCTTGAAGAATAATGCGGTTGGTTACCTTAGCCGCGTCGTTGGTCTGGGATGTCCCACGGAGGTGAACCACTGATGGATGCCTAGCTGGTGTAGAACTCTCGGAAGGCCGTGTTGTCAAACTGCCGGCCATTGTCAGTGATGAGAGTATGCGGTAGTCCGAACCGGCACACTATAGATTTCCAGAAAAAGGATCTCACCTTGCCCTCAGTGATCTTGGCGAGTGCTTTGGCTTCGATCCACTTGGTGAAATGGTCGACGGCTACCAGCATGAATTTGCATTGCCCGGAGGCTGGAGGGAACAGTCCCAGGATGTCCATGCCCCACTGGGCGAAGGGCCAAGGTGCAGCCAGGGGGGTCAGCTAGGACATCAGCTGCCACTGGATGTTGGCATGACGTTGACAACTATCGCATTTCTTGACGAGCTCGGACACGTCCTCCCATTGTCAGCCAGTAGTATCCTTGCCAGAGGGCTTTGTACGCCAGGGCTCTGCCCCCCAAGTGACTTCCGCATATGCCCTCATGGATTTCCCACAAGATGTAGTCTGCTTCCGCGGGACCGACGCATCTGAGGACCGGGTATGAGAACGACCTTCGGTAAAGCTTTACGTCCATCATTAGAAACTTCGGGGCTCACCGCTTGAGTAGCTTGGCCTCAGTCGGGTTTTCAGGGAGGGCATCATCGTAAGATACCGAATATAAGCGTCCATCCAAGAGGGCTCCTGCTCGACTGTCAAGGCTTCTTCTGTTGCTTCGATGCTTGGAGCTTCAAGATGCTCTATGTAAGCTCTTCCCAAAGTCCCGTCGGCTGAGGTGGCTAGTCGGGATAGGGTGTCAGCTCTGGCGTTCTTCCCCGAGGAATGTAGCTAACGCTGAAGTAGGCTAAGGGAGAGGCTTGTGACTGCACCATACTTAAGTAATGGGACATAGTAGGATCTCACGCCTCGTACTCCCCTCTGATTTGGCCGGTGACTAGCTGGGTGTCAGTGAACACTCTAAGGCATTTCACCCCGAGCTCCCGGGCCAATCTTATTCCATACAGTAAGGCTTCATACTCAGCCTGATTGTTGGTGGCTGGGAAGAGAAAATGAAGGGCGTACTCCATTACAACTTCGTCCGGACTAGCCAGGATGAGGCCCGCTCTGCTCCCTTGGGAATTTGACGCTCCATCCACATGAAGGATCCAGTCATCTCCCCTTTCGGTTCAAGACCCAAGGGGTTTGTATGGGACTCTTCCGGCTGCTCCTCAACCCAGGTGCACTCAACCAAGAAATCTGCCAAGACTTGAGATTTTATAGCCGACCTGGGATGGAACGATAGGTCGAATTCTCAGCTTGAGTGCCGACTTCACCAGCTGGCCAGAGGTGTCAGGACAAGAGAGGATTGCCTTAAGTGGTTGGTCTGTGACTACACGATCGGATGAGCTTGAAAATAAGGTCGAAGGCGCTGGACGGAAACAATCAACGCGAAGATAATCTTCTCAACTCTCAAATATCTGGTTTCGCATCGTGAAGTACCTTGCTAGTATAATACATCGGCTTTTGCGTCTTATCGGCATCCATGCGAACCAGCACGGAGCCAACAGCTTCGGAGAGGCCGCAAGGTATAGAAGAAGTTCTTCCCCACCCCTCGGCTTGGATAGCAGTGGCGGGATGGATAGAAACTTTTTCAATCCCTCGAAGGCCTCCTGACATTTCTCATCCATTCGAAGCCGTTGACTTTGCATAGTGCCTTAAAGAAAGGCAAGCATCTCTCTGCAGACTTGGACTGAAAACGGCTCAAGGCCGCCACCCTTCCAGCCAAGCATTGGACTTCCTTTTGTTAACCGGAGACCTCATGTCTAAAATGGCTCGGATCTGTCAGGGTTTGCTTCAATCCCATGTTGCGTCACCATGAAACCCAAGAACTTGCCTGCTGTCACCCCGAAGGCACACTTGCGGGAGTTCAATCCCATGTTCAGTCTCATCTGATATCGACGAGGTTGCCAAAGGTTTCCATTAGGTTGGCAACATGATCAATGGTATGGATGCTTTTGGTCAGCATGTCATCTACGTACACCTCCATGTTGCATCCGATCTGGTCTTTGAATATCTTGTTCATCAGCCTCTGGTAGGTGGCTCCAGCGTTCTTTAGTCCAAATGGCATCACCTTATAACAGTATGTTCCCTTCTCCGTTATAAATGAAGTAGCTTCCTTGTCAGATGGGTCCATCTTGATTTGGTTGTACCCCGAGAAGCATCCATGAAGCTCAAGGTTTCATGTTTGGACGTAGCGTCCACCAACTGATCAATCTGAGGCAACAGGAAGCTGTCCTTGGGGCATGCTTTGTTGAAGTCAGTGAAATCCATGCATATCCTTCAGCTTCCATTAGCCTTACGGACCATCACGACATTGGATAGCCAATCGGGGTAATGGACTTCTCGAACGTGGCCCACCGCTTCCAGTTTGCAAATCTCCCCATCTATGGCCTGCTGTCGGTCTGGGGTGAAGCTTCTCTTCTTCTACCAGACGGGTTGGCATTCTGATTTGATGTTGAGTTTGTGAGTGATTACCTCCTCAGGGATGCCTGGCATGTCGGAGGATGACCACGCAAAGTTGTTGGAGTTCGTGCGTACGAAGGCAAGGAATTGATCACGTGCTTCCTTTGGAAGTAAGGCCCAAGCTGGATGGTTCTCGTTGGGTCCTCTCCCAATGGGAAGGTTAGTAGATGCTTAGCCGGCTCCCCCCTTTTTCCAAGTCTTGGGGGTCGAACGGCTCGGGCGCAGTGGCTGGCTTCAACTCTTGCGACTGGGGGCCAACTGATAGCAGAGCGGTAACGGGCTCCATTCTCTCCTTATCTCCCTAACTCCTTCATCAGTAGGGAACTTTACAAGTAATCTTTTAGTAGAGATAACAGCATCCAACAAGTTTAAACCATGCCTCCCCAGGATAGCATTATAAGCCAACGGGATCTGGACCATCAGGAAATTTATGGCAACCGTGCTCTAACACGGGAGTTCCGGCTATAACAGAGAGAGTGATCTCTCCTTCAACCCTCACAGAATCCCCAGTAAAACCCATTAAGGGAGTGGTGATGAGTCGAAGAGAAGAGTTAGACAGGTTCATCCGAACAAAGGCTTCGTAGCTCAAAACGTCAACGGAGCTTCCACTGTCTACTAAAATTCTCTTTACGGGGTGTTTGGCTATTGTCATAGACACGATGACACTGTCGTTATGTTTGTTAACTACCCCGTCTAAGTCCTTTCTAAAGAAAGGAATTACAGAATCTAACCCTCATGCTGCCTTTTTTTTACTGCCTACCCCCTAGGAAATCATAGCTATCATCTTCTCCGTCGGGGTGTTGTCCATACTAATCTAAGTTGCAGGAGGTGCCGTCGGGCCCGGAACAGTAAGGTTTTCTCTTCGGACGAACTTGCCCAAGTGACCTTGCTGGACAAGTTCTTCAATGGCCTTCTTCAACATGCGGCAGTCTTTAGTATCATGACCATAGTCCCGGTGGTACTAGCAGTAGAGTTCCTTACTGTAAGGAACCACTGGCTTCATGGGGGGTGAATGCCGAAGGTAGGGCTCGTCCTCAATCTCTAACAAGATGTAAGATATTGGAGCGAGGAGAGGAGTGAAATGCTCCTTGGGAACGAGCATTTGAGGCCGGTTATCTAAGCGACGAGGTGGCTCAGGCTTTCTGGATCGTCCTCCAGCAGGTTCCGTGGATATTGGCTTCTTGCTAGAGCCTTTGTCGGCCTCTCTCCTGGAAGAGTCTGCCTCGTCGGCACGAATATACGGAATCCTCAAGGTTATAAACCTCAAGCGCAGCTTCCTTGAACTGGGTGACAAAGTCCTTCAGAGTTTCGCCGCTCCTTTGCTGGATGGCGAACAGCCACCTGAGGGATCTTTCGGCATGCATCAAAGTGGACCAGGAAAGATTGCTCGAGATGCCTGAAAGAGTTGATATAGCGTGGTGGTAGACGGGAATACCACACACGCGCCGCCTTCCGAAGCATGGCCGGGAAGGCGACACAGAGAAGAGAATCTGTCGCCCTCTGGACTTGCATGAGGACCTTGTAGCTTTTTAAATGATCCAGAGGGTCCATCGTGCCATCGTATGGTTCCAACTGGAAGAGAAGGAACCGAGGTGGGATAGGCTCCTCCATAATGCGGCGAGAGAGCGGGGGACGGTGGTTGTAGTCCATCCCGTGGGGGTTGGTGATCCGGCGGTTAAGCTCCTTCAACCGCTGATGATACTCATCCAGCCGTTGCTCGGCCCGACGAGTGATCTTCTTGTTAGTGTCTTCTTTTGAGGAGTCAGAAGATGAAGACGGGGAAGGTTTTCGGTACAAGGAGTGCACGTGCCTTGGTTCTTCTCACCACGCCACCCGTGAGAGCGATCGAAATGGTGGGAAAGACACTGTCATCGCTTGGAGGTCTCCCGGTGGCAAGGCTTCCGGGTGAGTGGTGGGAGGCCTCAGGAGGGGTCCTACTCCGATGGGGTTGACTAGCTCTATGGCCTTCTACATGCGGCGGAGGGGGTTGAGGTGGCACAGGCATGGCGACGGAACCCTGCTCCTGTAGTTTCCGCACCACCACTATCAGATCTTGCACCTAATGAGTCAGGGCATCAAGCCGATCAGCCTGGCTAGCCTGCTGCTGCATGGGAGGTAGAATATGGAGGTTGGCCTTTGACTGTTCGTCCCGCGGTTGCCTAGGAGGCGGAATAGGGAGGTTGGCCTCTGACTGTTCAGCCCGCTGTAGGCATCCCGCGGCTTGACTGGAAGAAGTGTCTTGTGCCCGAGTAACCGCCATCTTCTTCCTTATAGAGGTCGAGGGGTCGCAGATGCGTGAGGGTAAATGTCTATCTGCCGTGGGCCCCCTTCCTAGCGCGCCAATTTATTGCCGCCAAATCACTGTTGAGGTGCGTCGGGTGAGAGGAGAGCTTCGTGGTCCTTCGGAGGAGTGATAGGATTGTCTCCGTCGGCCGAGAACCTGCAAGAAAAGTTCCGGACCGGTAGTTCCAGTGGGGACCCTCCGATGCTTAAGTCAGTGACGTGAGGAACAGAAATCACTTCTGAGTCGAGTTTTTGAGAGCGATAGAGTCCTCCCCCTTATCGGGGGTCGGCCTTTATATACTTGTTCGCGGTCCCTCTTATCCTTCCGCAATTACATCCGGATCTTATCTTCTGTTAAGATCGACCTTGATGGTTGGCGCCAGGTTGTTAGACACGTTCTGCAGATATCGGCAGGTGCGTAGTATCTGTAGCTGCCCGTGATCCCGGCGAAAGGTGGGCGAGTGGGCCGCATGGTGGTTTAAATCCGTTCAGCATTAGAATCTGGCTTCAAGGCTGAAATTATGTTAAGGGCTTAGGCCGGACCCGAAGTCTGAGCCGAGATCGAGGCCGAGAGCCGATGCCGGGGCCGAGGCCGAGGCCAGGAGCCGATGCCGGGGCCGAGAGCTGAAGCCGAAGTTGAGATCGAGGTCGAGCCTTGGGCTGGGAACGAGACCGAAGCCGAGGCCAGGACCAAGGCTAAAGCTGAAGCCGGAGCCGATGCTAGGAGTCGGTTGAAATTGTTACTCTTTCGAAGGCTATGCACGCTGTTACCGTGCCGCCAAGGGGTGTGATTAGCCACATCACTTACCATCGATGGAGAGAGAGAGAGAGAGAGAGGAGGAGGAGGAGGAGGAAATAAGAGGAAGAGGAGATATAAGCACTTTGTTTTTGAATAGGATCTTTCTTTATAGCTCGGCTTAGGACCAGATGTTGGAAATGCTCATGCTGCACATTCTTTGCAATGGAGTTGGTCATCCGATGAAATTGCTCCGGTTGCCATGAGCTACACCCTTTGCAATGGTGGTGCGCGCGTCTAGTTTTATTATGTTCGTGTAGTTTATGACTACTAGGTAAGAGTGACTAGTAGCTTTATCAACCAATAAATTTATTGATCATATTTTTCTGATGCTGTCTATCAATAACTTAGGTGGATGGTCATGTATCACTTAGTTAAGATGTTAGATGGTTGCTAACGCAATTTAGTTCTATCACATGCTCACCCTTGAGGCTAACATGGTTTGCTCGTACAAGGGAATAGATCTGGGTGAACGTTGATTTTGCCTAGAACGGATTGATCCTTTACGGTTAAGGTGGGCTTCTTGTTAGAAAAAGTTTAAATAATAAAAAAAAAAAAAGAAAGAACGCCTGCGACCGGGCTTCATTGACGCAACATTCCGTTGGAACGTTGCGTGAACGTTAAAAGGCCAATGTTTCAGAAACGGCCCAAATAATTTATTTTGTAAGCCGTTTTTGACGTAATTTGAGGTTAACGGCTATTAGGCCTTTAAGGCCATTATGGGCCGAGTCGTTGGAGCTTTTATGGGCCAAGCCTAGGGATTCAGATTGAGAAAATGTATCAATCTAGAATAATTTGGAGTAGCCCTATATGATTTGTTTATCTCATTTTATTTTTATATATTTTATTGATCTTTTGGGCATCTGAAGGTAATCGTTGGGTTTTCACCTCCACACGATCGTGCTCGTAGTAGGAGGATCGGGTCGAGCCGGATTGTTGTACCTGAGGACAGATCGCCAACAACCTGCATGAAGGGGCAAAAATTGATCCTTAGGGCAGTGTCTAACACGCCTCGGTCCTGGTTTGATCCATCTTATCTTTTGGTTTTACTTTATTTGTATATTTAAATTTCTATAATATATTTTAGCAATTTTTAGAAAGGGATTTTTTTGTAAGATCAAAAATATTTTCCAACATCTAAGGATCAGATTTTCTTCCTTCTTTTCTAGAAATTGCTAGATTTTCATTCCATCTTCTTATTCTGTTTTTGCATTTGCTCAACATATAAAGTTTTCATGCCATCCTGAAATGCCTGTGCATTAATGGTGCAAATGTTGCTATGCTAAATTATGATCATCCATAATTATCTCTTGAAATACTGCTTGCTAATATAATGTTGACAGTAAATTTTGTCTATGTCTTGACTCCAAATAATTTTGTCTAATTTTTTATTTGACTTAATGTTTATTCCATTTCTTTTCTGATGTTATACATGCTGCTTGACTATGAGGGTCACTCCACAAATATATTACCAAGACTGATGATAGTAAATTTACTTGGAATGTTATTAGTTTCTTGTTTATATCATATTTTCTCCAATATGAACGCATTTTTCCTTATGTAGACTGTTATGAACCAAAGTTTTCCATCATGATTAATATTTCTCTTCATTGCACCACTACTCCTCAAAACCCTATAGAGATCTTATTGCTAAATGAGATGCTTTTGCCTTAATGGTAAATTGGAGACTTGGACATGGTAACTGGCACCGCATAACCAACCATATCTTATCTGGGAAACTACTATCAATTTAGAAGGCAGTTTGCACTGCAATGAAAATTGTGACATTATGTGAACTGTGGTCCATCTCATCCCTCCACCATTCATGCATCTTAGATTCTCAGCCATACATATTATTGTTGTCTTTTCTTCTCATGTACAAGACATCCCTGATGTAAGGGTAGCTACGCATCTGAGATTCATGAGGGGATGTTTGGATGCCCAGGGCCCTTTTATGCTAATTGCCTGCGCATGTATAGGTCTTTCTTTTCGAGAAGAAGTGAGAAAGAGAGAGTCAGAGGGATGGTGAAGCCTTTTAATCGCCATGTTTTGATTTTCTGGGAATAAGAAAAATCACTTTTTAGATGGGACAGCCTGTCACCAAAATATCAGGATTTGTTGCTTGACAGAATTTCCAATTTCTCCAATTTTTCTTGCCTTCTTAACTGCAAACACTTAGATGGTTCAGTGGATTTGTGGACATGTGAATAGGGCATCCAAACATGTACATTTGAAGTTATAATTTTACTACTAATAGCATGTAGTATTTTTTCAAAAAAAATTTACTGTCAATAGCTCTACCAAACGGGACCTAAGTTGAAATTATAATTTTCCCTATTTATATCTATCAGGTTTGATGTTATCTTATTATTTACATGACAATGACAATCTGGTGGTCAATAGGGGTGCATGCTTGGCATGGCCATAGGGTCAATTAATGGACAAGTGCGTTGTATCTCAATGATGAACCTAATTTCCATGCCTATACAAGTCGCTATTTTTCACTTATTGTTCTGTACTAATAAAATGTGGATAGATGCGATACACATGGGAGGAAATTTCAATATTACATGACCAAAAACAATGTCATGAGGGCTTTCTTGAGTGTTAATATATTTATAGGGAGAGGTGCAGAGCTATCTTCTTTATACATAGCATGAGGGCATTCTTGTCCATGAAAGTGAAAAAAAAAATCCCTTAACCAGATAATTGATGGCTGCATTAATGGTGGGTTAAGCAAGTGCTAATCAGACAGTGAATTACTTTGTTCACTGGATAGATGGACAAGGGGTGAAGTCATCAAACATGTGGTTAACCATTCAGCATGCAAACAAAGCCTTATTGAAAAACACATGCTTGCATTGTGCACATAATATATGCGTGCTTGTATATAGATGTATTTTCATATCATTTTATTATTTTACTTGCAGCTACTAGTATATATATTTTCATTCTAACATAAATGCAAAAGTTTTTCTATTCCAGATAAGTGTTTTTTGGTATAGTGGTAAAAGTATTTTAATATCTCCTTATTGTGTTGTTCGTTGCTAGACAAAAGTGATAGCATTGGGCAAATACTTATTGCTTACCTATTATTGTGAATCTTTCATGTTACCAAATGGTAAAGAATGGATGAACTTGGATGCTGTGACAAGGTATGTCATATAAATGCTCTATTTTGAGTCTCTTGATATATATTGCCATGAGATTTAATAAAATTTTTTATAATTTATTAAATAATCTCATGACTGTTGGAATATCCAACTTATTGTTTATCTTGTATTTGGATATTCAATTCTAATATATCTTTGCTTGATTCACTTATTTAAGGTCTTATATATATATATATATCTTTGAAATTTGCCGAGAAGAATTTGGCAAATCAATTAACCAAGGAGTTATCTAGGAGTGGAGTCCTACATTCATCGAGGGGATGTGGCTTAAGCCCATTATTTGGTCGCCAGCAGTGGATACCCAACCTCTGTGATTGGAGATCCCATGAAGAGGTTCAATGTGGTAGAAACGAAGCTGATTGAGTGATCGTATTAGAGCACAAATTTTTGAAAAAATTTTCATCCCATCCCTGTGATGAGTGTTCTTATAAAGTGACAAAGTAAATTTGTGTAAGGTTGAGTTATACTCTTAATGGATCCGAGGTAGGTTATCTGCAGGGTATTGTCACAAATACCCTTGGAGGATTCACCTATATGAGAATCGTCATATTAGGCTGTGACTAAAGGTTTGGGCTAACCTTAAAGAATTCTCATAAAAAATCAAGGTACTAAGCGCAATGTCTTTAATATGCGCTGACCGCTTAAACCCAATTGATCCATACTGTGTGTATGATTAGTAGAAGTCTGAGTCAAAGGACCTAGTTCAAGGTCTAATCCACTATGGTTCCTTCAGATGTATACAATCAACACTAAGTGAGGTTCAAGTCCATAGGATACCTCACCTATTGCGCAGTATAAGATGCCCTAAAATTTTTGTTATATTTATTTTTTTTTATTTTAAACTTTTGTGGGAGATTGTTAGAAAAGTTTAAATAATAATAATAAAAGGAAAGAAAGAATGCCCGCGACCGGGCTTCATTGACTCAACGTTCCACAACATTGTGTGAACGTTGGAAGGCCAACGTTTCAGAAACAGCCCAAATAATTTATTTTGTAAGCCGTTTTTGATGTAATTTGGGGCTAATGGCTATTAGGCCTTTAAGGCCATTATGGGCCGAGCCGTTGGAGCTTTTATGGGCCGAGCTGCTTAGGGATTCAGATTGAGAAAATGTATCAATCTAGAATAATTTGGAGTAGCCCTATATGATTTGTTTTATCTCATTTTATTTTTATATATTTTATTGATCTTTTGGGCATCTGAAGGTAATCGTTGGGTTTGTACCTTCATACGATCGTGCTCGTAGTAGGAGGATCGGGTCGAGTCGGATCGTTGTACCTTAGGGACAGATCGCCAACAACCTGCATGAAGGGGCAAAAATCTGATCCTTAGGGCAGTGTCTAACACGCCTCGGTCCTGGTTTGATCCATCTTATCTTTTGGTTTTACTTTATTTGTATATTTAAATTTCTATAACATATTTCTAGTAAATTTTTAGAAAGAAATTTTTTGTAACATCAAAAATATTTTCCAATAAGACCTTTTTTCATAGTTTAGGTATCAAGCCTTTAGATTCTCCTTAGCAATTGAGAGGCGACCTTAGGAAGCTCTCTTTTTTCTATTATAAAGGAGAATTCTTCTGAGTTCTTAATCCTGACCCTTTTGCATCAAAAATTTAACATGTAGGGCATTCAGTCAATTTGAGAGGTTATCTACTAAGCTACAGGAATGGATAGATAAGGTGTTGATAGGATACTTCCTTGATTTTTTTATGTGATGTTCATGCCCCATTGAATGTAGTGGTCACACATCACTTTCTCGAGCTTTCTAGTGGATTTGATTTTCATGCATCCTCTCTTTGCCCCATAAGGATAGATATGACTGCAAAATCGATCCGAAATTGATGACTTGAGAGCCATGTCACTCTTGTGCTTTTAAGAGTAGATGTTTTAGTTTCATTGTTGCGTTTTTGATATAATCACATTTCTCATTTTTCATGCATTTGAACCTCTTTTCTAGTTCTTATGGCTCCTTCTCCACTTGTGCTTTATAGCAATGTCTGCCTTCCCTAGTTTGTTTTTTTATTGTGGGCCTATCTCATTACCCCTAGTGAGCATGAGTGAAGATGCTTTGACTATTTAATTACACTCAGAGATTAAAGCTTGTAGTCTTCATTTTTTCATTTGTTTTTTATTCTAGTTGTAATGGAAGCAGCAAAATGGATAGAGCAAAGAGAAGCCAACTGAAGAGGGCATAGAATTGTTTGGTTCTATGTTTTTACTATTTAAGAAGGTGGTGCCCTATATAATGGAACCATTCGTGCTTTTGGGGGTGGCTTTCCCGACTTTTGCCCTCTTGCTTTACCACCTGATCTTCAAGCTTCATTCCCTTCTTCGAATCCTTAGGTTTTCATGATTTTGGACTAATCCTCCCCACTTTCAGGTCAGATGATACCCCCTCTCCACTAGTAGACTTAACCCTAACTCGAGTGACCCAACATCTGGTTCCTTAGCCGAACGTTGGTCTCTGACATTACTCTACCTAAGTTCTCTATGAAGTCTACTTGGCATGGTGTAGTGGCCTATGCTATAGCCATAAGATCTATACTCTCGGTGGACCATGAGTACCTTGATACTTTCTCAAACCAAGAGCTAGCAAATGTCACCTTCTCTACCTATTGCTTGTTACTATCTTTAATTTGTTTGGCTAATATTGAATCTGAATTTTTTCATAAAATTATACACACACACACACACACACACACACACATATATATATATATATATGAATGTATATATGTATGTATGTATATATAGAGTTAGACTTAGCTACATTCGAATATAATTAAGTCTAATTTTGATTATCTTCTCCATTTTTAGATCCACAGTTCATAAATTCTAAGGATTGAAAAGGTGAAAAAAGTAGGGTAGCTCTGTGATCTATATGGATCTAATAGTGGAGAAGGTGATCAGATCCTGAACTTTGCTATATTCAATCGTAACTAATTGTTTACCTCTATATATGTATACATACATATGTATATGTGCTAGCTTTCTTATAGTGGTACTATCGAGTCGGGGCCTCTTGACTCAAGGTTAATGGACTAAGGAAGGAGCTTATGGATCTTTGATCATAGATTGAAGGGGTTAATGCGAAATATATGATAGAGATAAAAAGATTGGTGTCTAAGGCCAAAGAGCTTGTGGTGAAGACAATGGAGGCTAAGGCCAAGGTATTAAGGGCTGAGATAAAGGTTGTCGAGGTAATGGCAAAGGCCACTAAAATGGAGGTGAGAGGGTAGGTCATTTGAGGCCAAATGGTGGAGGCTTGATTGGAGATGACCCTAGCTAGAAGCAGTGGCTTTTTGTCGAGAGAGGTGTAAAGAAGGCAATGGAGGAGTTCAAAATGTCAGCCAACCTCGTTGATTCTATTGGACTGCTTTATCGAAGCTTACTTCATAGCATAGTAGAGCATCATAGTGAAGATTATATCCAAGCATTTGAACTTTGATTTTTTGTCCTTAAAGGTTGTAAAGGCAGCCCAAGTAGTGGAGACAGCCATAGACATGACTCTATTCACTATCGAGCCTGATATGGTAAGAGATAAAGAGAATGTGCTACTATGTCAGTTGAAGCTGTCATGACAACCAACCAGCCTCCAAAGTAGATGTCACCTGCATCCTCAGTTGCCAAAATGACTCCAACTAGGATAGGGCCACTAATGGAAGTTGAAATAAAACCATCAAAAACAAGAAGGAGGAGGCTTCACAGCTATCAAGGGAATCAGTAATATCCCATTAATTCTAATTCTACTTAAGTCACTCTCGCCCTTGTCATATCACCTCCTATAGGCCTCTATTTTCTTCTTATTCTTTGAACATGTAAAACTTTCTTTTGTGGACTCATGAATCACGCATATTCAATATTCTTCCTTCAATGGGAGCCACTTGTCTTTTGACTATGTTATGTTTAAGTCATGCTCTCCCTTTATCCTTTGCATCCCCAGCAGTTTGCTTCCACTAAGCCCCCTCCTATTAGGTTGTAGTTCTTTCGTGAAAAAATGAGGATCTTAATACTTCCACGAGGATAGTAATATATCTTTGTTGGGCACGTAGATTGAGCCAGTTCACCTTTTGACCTAAGAAGGGCTTCTTTTATTAAGCTGATTAGCCCCTTGAGGGGGAATAAGACACTTTAGTTCCCTCTTTCGAACACCTATTGTAAAATCCAGCCCTAGGATTAGGTTTTAGAGTAGCTAAGCAAGGACTCAGGGTTAATTGAGCCAACTTTTAATGGGCCAAACACCAAAAAGAACAGAAAAATAAACACCAATCGAAATAGAGAAACAAGATCAAAATAGAGCTCATTTTTCTGTTTCCTAACAATAGATGGACTCCTGATTGACCAAGAATCCTAAGCCTTATTAAAGAAGAATTAAGATGAGCTAATATGTTGGGGGATAAAATCGTCATTGCATCAATATCCGTGCGAGGAGGCTAAGACCAACCTCCTCCCCTTGGCCTTCTCGGGCTTCCATAGCTCGGCCTCTCCGGGCTCCCGTAGCTCGGCCTCTCCCGAGCTTCCATAGCTCGGCTCCCCCGAGCCTCCATAGCTCGTCCTTCCCGAGCTTCCATAGCTTGGTTATCCCGAGCTTCCATAGCTCGTTCCCCCCCGAGTCTCCACGGCCCGGCTTTGTCAAGCGATCCACGATCCGATACCTACCTCCGCGGAACCCGACGCGGGAGAGCCTAAGCCTACTGTAACAGCATTCTAGGCAAGGAATCATGTTGAGAGGTGGTCTAGAGCCTACCAAGGCTACCCAAAACCTACACACCTACCAAGTCTCAGGCCATCAAGGAGCTCTCCTAGTCGTCGATCTCTTAACAGACAAGATATGGATCTCAACAGCCTCACAACGGCCTGATTCGATCCACCTCCGTATCCTAACAACCTCTGAACCTTCCAGAAGGCGCTCAAGATACAGGTGACAGCCTATAAATATCACACTCGCAGATTACCTCAGGTATGCACATGCGCGCTCACACCTCCACTCCCACTCTCCTACTCTCACCGGCAGCCGTCGGTGCTCTTGCCCTCTAGAGCTCCCGATTGGCCGCCCCCAGAGAGGCCTTTCGGAGAGATCCATCTTCCCACTTTCTGGTTGATCGCTGATTTCCTCCCACTGACTTGAGCGTCGGAAGATCTTCCGCGGAGGGCCACCCCCAACGCCTCTCCCGCGAGGACTTGTGTGCAGGTCCGCCCACTGGAGATCGACTGCGCCCGAGTCGGAGGATGGATCTCGGTGGCAACAGATTGGCGCTAGGGGAAGGGTCTCAAGTCCCATTAAAACTTGAAAAGAGGAGATAAGGATCTAAATCCGGAGTAGAACCTCTTTAATGGCCAACCGGAGAAGAGCAACCTCAGAAGCCCAAGATCAGGTCGCTTCTCAGAGGCCTGATCCGACGGGCGGAGTAGCGCCGCAACCTCCACCGGTCGAAACCCCGTCACCGCCTGCCATCCCGGTGACCCAGGACCAGTTTGCTACACTGGTCCAACAAGTCTAGTCCTTACCCACCTGGTTCAAGAGTGCCTTGCAGCCCTCCCGCTTCGCACTTCCAAAAGGAGGCGGCGACTTCTTCTTCACCGGCAGCTTTCTCATCCGGTCCGCATGAGCCCGCGGACCCCCCACACCGACCCAGGGGGACAAACCAGTCCCATGAGGCGGTTATAATAGGGATCCTCCCAGATCTCGGTGAGCCCGATCCCTCTCCCCGGTGACATCTCACCATGATTCAACACCGTCCTTGCGATCCTCATGCCCAGCTCCTCCTCTGACCGGCGAGGAGGAGATCCGTCGTCAGATCCAGGAGATGCGTCAGGAGCTGGACGTCGCCAAGCAGGCCCATCCGCCCCAACCCAAAGCGGAGCAGGGCATCCCTTTCTCTAAGGGGATCATGAAGGAAGTGATTCCCTCCCATGTCAAACTACCAGCCGTCGAACCCTACCATGGCTCTTCTGACCCGGACGACCATCTTAGCAGCTTTCGGTCAATAATGATGTTCCATGGAGCATCTGACGCGGTCCTCTGCCGCGCTTTCCCCTCCACCCTCAGAGGATCCACCCGAACCTGGTTCAATGCTTTGAAGCCAGGTTCTGTCGATTCATTTGACGAGCTGAGCCGTCTTTTTATCGGCCAGTTCGTCAGCAGCCGCCGTCACCGACGAAGATCTGACTCCCTCTCCGAAGTCAAGCAGAGAGAGGGGGAGTCCTTGAGGAATTACCTTGGCCATTTCAATAAGGCCATGCTGGAGGTGGACCACCTTAATCATGAGATGGCTATGTCCATCCTAGCGGGGGGAGTCTCGAAGGAAAGCGACTTCTACCTGGCTATGGAAGTCATCTACCCCCCCTGCCTCTCTGATATGATGGTCCTAGCGGACAAGTACGCTAGGGTCGAAGAATCGCGGAGAGTCACCCACGCCGAGCAGGCAAAGAAGAAGGAGCCCAAAGTCCCCGACAGGCACCGTCCCGCCCGTCGACCAAGTCCGCCTTGCCGCCAAAGAGCCCCTCCGCTGCCGCCAAGGAATCGCTCCCGGAGTCCTCCCAGGCGATTTGATCACTACACTCCGTTGACCGTGCCCCGGGCGCAAATCCTCATGGAAATAGAGTGCCAGCTCCCCCGGCCAGTGCCTCTCCGAGGGAACCCGACCCGAAGAGATCCTACCAAGTACTGCCGCTATCATAGGGAGCACGGTCACGATACAGAAGAATGTTGGCAGCTGAAAAATAAAATTGAAAGGCTGATCCAGCAGGGACGACTGAATCAGTTCAGGAGAGCGCCCGAACCACCACAAGGAGGTGACCGCCAGCCTGAACTTCAACAACCTCCTCCTCCACCGAATCCGCCCGTGATCGGCCGCATCAACATGATCGAAGAGGCCGGCAGGTTGAGCCCCAGGGGCAGCGGTGATGGATCGGCGCCAAAGAAGGCACGGACGGGCAAGCTCTCCTTCTCCGATGATGATCTCCTAGGGATACAGCTCCCCCATGATGACGCACTAGTTGTATCACTTAATTTGAATAACTATGATGTAAGCCGAATCCTAGTTGATAGTGGAAGTTCGGTGAATGTTTTGTACCTCGGTGTGTTTGCCAAGATGAAATTACTCATGGAAAACCTTTGAGCCGTGGATTCCACTTTGATGGGATTCACAGGCGACGTCGTCGTCCCAGAAGGGGTCGTCACCCTGACGGTCCGCGCGGGAATCTGACCCCTTGTGACCATTGTCCAGACAGACTTCCTAGTAACCGACCTCAGATCCCCCTACAACGCAATATTTGGCAGGCCCGGTCTAATGTCCCTCAAGGCAGTTGTCTCCATCCCGCATCTATCCATGAAGTTTCCCACCGAGCGAGGAGTTGGAGTTGTTCGGGGAAGTCAAGCCATGGCTCGGCAGTGCTTTGTTACAAGCCTTCAGTCTAGAATGCTAGAAGTTGATGGGCTAGATGCTCGCGAAGACTTCGTCGAACAGCGGGGAAAACCGGCAGAGGAATTGAAGGAGGTACCATTAGAGGAGGCTCGACCCGACCGAACCATAAAGATCAAGTCGCTGCTCAAAGGAGAGCCTCGGCACAAATTGATCAGGTTCCTCCGAAGCAACGCTGACATCTTCGCCTGGTCCGCCTCCAACATGCCAGGGATCAGCCCCGAGGTTCTCGTCCATCATCTCAATGTGGACGAGATGCACAGGCCCGTCAAGCAGAAAAAGAGGAGCTTCGCCCCAGAGCGACAAAAGGCCATTGAAGAAGAGGTAGACAAGCTCATCAGGGCCAATTTCGTCCGAGAAGTAAATTATCCGAGCTGGCTGTCAAATGTCGTCATGGTGAAGAAGTCGAATGGCAAGTAGAGGATCTGCATCGACTTCACCGACCTTAACAAAGCTTGCCCGAAGGACAGCTTCCCCCTCCATCGGATCGACCAGCTCGTGGATGCCACCTCAGGCCACCAGATGCTGTCATTCATGGATGCCTATTCAGGCTACAATCAGATCCGAATGGCCCCCGAGGATGAAGAAAAGACCGCCTTCATAACCGACCGAGGTACTTACTGTTACCGCATTATGCCTTTTGGTCTCAAAAATGCAGGTGCAACCTACCAGAGGCTGGTTAACAAAATATTCAAGGAGCAAATCGGCCAGAATATGGAGGTGTACGTGGACGACATGCTGGTCAAAAGCAAGGAAGCATCACGGCATGTCGAGGACCTCTCAGAGAGCTTTGCAATGCTGTGCAAATATGGGATGAGACTCAACCCGACCAAATGCGCCTTCGGTGTTAATTCCGGGAAGTTTCTCGGCTTCATGGTCTCCCAGCGAGGTATCGAAGCTAACCCCCAGAAGATTCAAGCTCTCCAACAAATGGCGCCCCCGGCATCTGTTAAAGAGGTCCAGCGCCTAACCGGGAGAATAGCGGCCCTTAACCGCTTTGTGGCGCGGTCGGCCGAGAGATGCCTCCCCTTCTTCAAAACTCTCCGATTGGCCAAAAACTTCCAGTGGACTCCCGAATGCCAAAGGTCATTTCAAGATCTCAAGAACTACCTCGGCTCACCCCCACTCCTCAGTAGTCCGGCCCGGGAGAGACCCTCTCTAAGAGAGCTTTGCAACGCTGTGCAAATATGGGATGAGACTCAACCCAACCAAATGCGCCTTCGGTGTTAATTCCGAGAAGTTTCTCGGCTTCATGGTCTCCCAGCGAGGTATCAAAGCTAACCCCCAGAAGATTCAAGCTCTCCAACAAATGGCGCCCCGGCATCTGTTAAAGAGGTCCAGCGCCTAACCGGGAGAATAGCGGCCCTTAACCGCTTTGTGGCGCGGTCGGCCGAGAGATGCCTCCCCTTCTTCAAAACTCTCCGATTGGCCAAAAACTTCCAGTGGACTCCCGAATGCCAAAGGTCATTTCAAGATCTTAAGAACTACCTCGGCTCACCCCCACTCCTCAGTAGTCCGGCCCCGGGAGAGACCCTATTCGTGTACCTAGCTGTTTCGGAAGGTGCGGTCTGTTCGGTGTTGATCAAAGAAGAAGGCAAAGTCCAAAAGCTGATCTACTATGTCAGCAGGCTACTCCGCGATGCGGAGACAAGGTACAGCATGATTGAAAAGATGGTGTTGGCCTTAATCACCTCGGTCCGGAAGCTGCGCCGTACTTCCAAGCACATTCCGTGACGGTCCTGACCGACCAACCCATCAGGGCGGTAGTACACCATCCCGAGACGTCGGGGAGAATGAACAAATGGGCCGTCGAGCTAAGTGAGCATGACATACATTTCCAGCCTCGTCCAGCCATCAAGGCCCAGGTGCTAGCCGACTTCCTCCTCGAATGTACTATCCCGGAGGATGGTTCTGCCCCAGACTCCCTCGAGGAATCAAAATCTGAGGCCCGTGCTCCTCCATGTCGACGGGTCATCTAATGCCCATCGCTCCAGTGCGGGTCTGGTTCTTACCAGTCCAGAGGGGATAACCTTTGAATATGGCATCCGATTCTCCTTCCCGACCTCCAACAACAAGCCGAGTACGAAGCCCTGTAAGCCGGTCTCCGAATCGCCCGCAATCTGAAGGTGGAAAAGCTTAATGCCTTCACCGACTCTCAGTTAGTAGCCGGCCATGTACGGGAGAGTTTGAAGCCCGGGAGCCGAACATGATTCGATATCTCCAGGAGGTGCGGAGCCTGCTTCCCCATTTTGCCGAATTTGAAATCATTCAGATTCCTAGATCCGAGAATACCCGCGCCGACCTACTCTCCCGATTGGCGACCGCGGAGTTAATGGATGCGAGCAAAAGTTCCACCTGGAGACTTTGGAAAGCCTAGCATTGCGGAAGCCGACCGAATAATGCAAGTTGAGGCCGAACCATCATGGTTCGACCCTATCCTCAAATATCTCAGAGAAGGGTCGCTTCCGTCCGACCGAAGAGAGGCTAGAAAGCTGAAGCTGCAGGCCATCCACTACGTGTTGATTGACAACCAGCTTTACAAACGGTCTTTTTCCATGCCGCTGCTCAGATGCCTTCGCCCATCCGAAGCAGATTATGCTCTACGCGAGGTACATGAAGGATTTGCGGCAACCATTTGGGAAGCCGGTCCCTATGCCACAAGGTGCTGCGATAAGGCTACTACTGGCCGACCATGCAAAAAGACGCAGACGATCTAGTCCGAGCCTGCGACCCCTGCCAGAGGCACTCAAGCATCCAAAGGCTCCCTTCCGCCGAACTAGTTTCCATATCCTCCGCTTGGCCCTTTGCCAAATGGGGGATGGACATCCTCGGCCCATTCCCACTTGCCACGGGCAGCGGAAATTTCTATTTGTCGCCATCGACTACTTCACCAAATGGGTCGAAGCGGAAGCAGTTGCACAAATTACCGAGGCACGGGCCAGAGATTTTGTATGGAGGTCCATCATCTGCCGATTCGGCCTCCCGCATACCATAATCACCGACAACGGTAAGCAGTTTGACAACTCTAAATTTCGCCAGTTCTGTGAGGAGCATGGAATCCGTCACCACCTCACTTCGGTCGGGCACCCACAAGCCAACGGAGCGGCCGAAGTGACCAACAGGACCCTCCTTCAGGGAATCAAAGCTTGCCTCTCCAGAGCCCAAGGCAGGTGGGCGGAGGAGCTGCATCATGTCTTATGGGCCTACCGCACCACCCCGAGAATCCCGATAGGTGAAACCCCATTCCGAATGGCTTTCGGTACATAGGCCGTCATCCCTGTGGAAATAGGCCTCCCATCGTTGCGGGTGGAAAGCTACTCAGAGGAAGCTAGCAACGAACAGCTCCGCACCAACCTCGACCTGGTAGAGGAGATCAGAGAGAAGGCCCGGATCAGAATGGCTGCTTATCAACAAAGGGTGGCCCGTTATCACGCCTCCAGAGTCAAAGGGAAAGCCTTCCTGCCCGGCGACCTTGTCCTCCGAAAGGCCTCTGTTTCAAACCGCTGAACAAGGAAAGCTGGCGCCAAACTGGGAGGGCCATACCAAGTAGCGGAGATCATTGGACCAGGAACCTACAAGCTACAAGATTTGGATGGGAAATCATTCCCCGGATGTGGAACTCGGACAATCTCCATAAATATTATCAATAGGGTATGTCCTCTCTGAATTCATTTTCATATGCCTCATTATACATTTCCATCTACACATTTTTTTGCAATTTGCGACGTGAATCGTTATGCACTGCATCGCCAAAGATTGCAAAAAGAAACAGGTGCTGCTTACCAATCCTAGGTACAACCAAGCTACCTGTTTGAACAGGAATTCTCCGAACCTTGGCAGGGCCAAGTAAAAATTCTCCGAACCTCGGCTGGGCCGAGCAACAAATTCTCCGAACCTTGGCAGGGCCAAGTAAAAATTCTCCGAACCTCGGTGGGGCCGAGCAACAATTCTCTGAACCTTGGCAGGGCCAAGTAAAAATTCTCTGAACCTCGGCTGGGCCGAGCAACAAATTCTCCGAACCTTGGCAGGGCCAAGTAAAATTCTCCAACCTTGGCAGGGCCAAGTAAAAATTCTCCGAACCTCGGCTGAGCAACAAATTCTCCGAACCTTGGTAGGGCCAAGTAAAAATTCTCCGAACCTCGGCTGGGCCGAGCAACAAATTCTCGAACCTTGGCAGGGCCAAGTAAAAATTCTTCGAACCTCGGCGGGGCCGAGCAACAAATTCTCCAAACCTTGGCAGGGCCAAGTAAAAATTCTCCGAACCTCGGCTGGGCCGAGCAACAAATTCTCCGAACCTTGGTAGGGCCAAGTAAAAATTCTCCGAACCTTGGCAGGGCCAAGTAAAAATTCTCCGAACCTCGGCTAGGCTGAGCAACAAATTCTCCGAACCTCGGCGGGGCCGAGCAACAAATTCTCCGAACCTCGGCTGGGCCGAGCAACAAATTCTCCGAACCTTGGCAGGGCCGAGCAACAAATTCTCCGAACCTTGGCAGGGCCGAGCAACAAATTCTCCGAACCTCGGCGGGGTCGAGCAACAAATTCTCCGAACCTTGGCAGGGCCAAGTAAAAATTCTTCGAACCTCGGCTGAGCCGAGCAACAAATTCTTCGAACCTTGGCAGGGCCAAGTAAAAATTCTCCGAACCTCGGCTGAGCAACAAATTCTCTGAACCTTGGCAGGGCCAAGTAAAAATTCTACGAACCTCGGCTGGGCCGAGCAACAAATTCTCCGAACCTTGGAAGGGCCAAGTAAAAATTCTCCGAACCTCGGCTGGGCCGAGCAACAAATTCTCCGAACCTTGGCAGGGCCAAGTAAAATTCTCCGAACCTCGGCTGAGCCGAGCTACAAATTCTCCGAACCCTGGCAGGGCCAAGTAAAATACTCTCCGAACCTCGGTTGGGCCGAGCAACAAATTCAGGCTAAAATACCGGCAGAAAACCGAAGTACGCAGGCCCCGATTAAAGCCAAAGGACTTCCAAATAGTCCCCAAAACTTCGGCTGGTTTGAAAAGAAGCACGCTAAGCAAAAACCGTCGACGCACACAAAGAAGGCACCTCCGGCGAACCCCTTTAAAGGGTTCAATAAGCCTCGTGTAATCGGCCAAGAGCCCCGAGCAGAGCCAGGGAATTCCCCTCTGCTACTAAAATCTTTGGGTAACGCCCCTATAACCCGTCGAACAAAGCGCCTATCTCAATGCGTGAACCAGTGGAGCCACGCCGACTCCCCAACTATCACGCGAATGGCATGTTTAAAGCTAAAAACTCTTGAAAAAAGAAGGTTATCCAAACAAAGCCTCTTTTCATTGATCGGGAAAAAGGGGGTACAAAAAGAGACAGGAAAAGCAAAAACAGAAAGAAAGAGTAACAGAGGCCCTAAATCAGGGTCCGGAGTCGCTCCCAGATGCCAACAGATCCTCCAGGCGCTCGGTGAGGTCGGCAACCTGCTGGCGAAGTGATGCAATCTCCTCCCTCTGCCGGTCTGCCACCCGGTGCAGGGCCTCCGCCTCCTTAGTGGATACATCCACGTACTCCTCGACGACCCTTACGAGCTGCTGTTGGCTCGCAAGGGTCGACGCCAGACCCAACCCATCAACAGTGATGGTGGGACGGCCCCTCTGCGGATGTAGTAGACCGTCGAGTGATGCACGTAACTCTTCGGAAGATCACCCTTGAGAAGCCATGGTCTAATGCTATTTCAAGACCTGAACCGAGGGATGACTAAGACCACACCCCTCGGTCATATTTATACTTGCCAGGCGGGTATCTCAATTGGTCACACCGTAGCTACCAACCTATAAGAACTTGCCATATGTCGTCACTTTAATGCCTGCAGAATCTGAAGTACCGCACCCCATCCCGAGTGAGATCGGTAAGTGCGGACGGACTGATCGGGAATCCCCCTGAATAGAATATTTTCCAATCTGCCGGCCCCCGTAATAAATGCTCCCAGCACTTCCCCAAGCTCTTTTTTCGGGAAGCACAGAGGGAAGAAATCCAGCGTCTGGCTAATGACTTGTCCCCTCAGGAAGGATAACGTCATAAATAAAGAAGCGTGACAACATACCGCTCGTTCCGCCCTGGCACCCCTCACCAAGCGTCATAGAGACCTTACACTACGGCTCATAGTGGCAGCTAAGTCATTTCTCCGAGCCCTGAATCTCCGAACCTTGGCAGGGCCAAGAAAGAATTCTCCGAACCTCCGCTGGGCCGAGCTACTAATTCTCCGAACCTTAGCTGTGCCGAGCTACAAGTTCCTCGAACCTTGGCAGGGCCAAGTAAAACTTCTCCGAACCTCGGCTGGGCTGAGCTACAAGTTCTCCAAACCTTGGTGAAGCCAAGCGCTAATTCTCTAAACTTCGGCAGGGCCGACCCGTGAACATTCGAGCGCCGGTAAGGACGAAACACAAAATACCGAGCTTCGAACCGAAGTAAGGAACATGTTCTGTCGAACGATCTCCAAACCGCCGCTTGCGAACCTCGACTAGTTCGGATAGCGCGGGATCTTCACCTAAGAACGAGCGAGGCACCCATGCCCAACAACAACAATAAACTTGGCACAGAAGAGGTAGAGATTGAGAAACAAAACAGAACTCTCTTTATTTCATTGCCAATCAAGATCGGTTACAAATGCCTTAGAGGCGTTACAAGAGCATTGAAATGCATAAAATAAAGACGAATACAAAACTTGGGCAACTGCTCCAAAGCAGACCTGGGCAACCGTGGTGCTCCGGCATCCGACCGCCGAACCAGATAAGCCGCATCCAGTCAGCTCAAGCTGATAATAGCCGGGCGACATGGATCAATAGTTGCGGCCAGCTTCAGTCAATAATGATATCTCGGTGACCCAACCGAAATATCTGGGTGGCCATCCCAGACCACCCAACCGAGGGACCCCTCGGCGAGCAGGTAGGAAGCCAGCGGACCCTGGCGTCGGAACGCTCTCCCAAACCAAGTGTGCACCGCCCTACCTTGCCATGGCTCAAGGACAAGGTGTCGGCGGGCGGCACACCATCGCCCCCTCCCATGTGGCAAAAGATTCCCCAGGTGGGCGAGCCCAGGAATCCAAGTCAGGGGAGGAGGCGAAATTCACTCAAACCATGGGGAGTCCGCGTGCACTCCCTACAGTACGTCCCCGAAGGGGAACCACAAAGGTTACACTGGAAAAGTATGTGTGCGCTCTCTGTGTGATCTCTGTGCCCTCCTTGTGCGCTCTCCATATGATCTCCGGGACTCATCCCCTAAGGGCGAGCCATTCTTCGGCAGCCCCTTCATCGCCCCAACTATCCGATGGCAGGGAGCTTATGAGAGGAGAGCTCGGTCCTCCCACTCGCAACAGCAGAGAAACAAGCATGATGGAAACTCTAATAGGAAAGAAACTTTGGGGACAACCAAACATGACCCCCTCTTCCCTTTTTTATAGGCCAAAAACGGACCGGGAACAATTACCAAGGCTATAAGTTCCGAGATTCAAACACCTGGGCCATACCTCCACGTGGCCTCCCAGGATGAAAGCGGCGCCCTAATGCGCGCCAAGCCCATCGCCTGAATTATGACATATGCAAAAATTTCCTCTTGATTCCGAATCGCGATCATTAAATGCAGAGGATCGTCCACTAGCATTACGAAACTGGCAGGTTCAGGAGATCGTCCTACGAAAATAATGTCCTCCAATGGTAAACGGCTGTGTGCGCCGTACGTCAAAATGACCTGCATGGGAAAAGAGCACCTTCCGGAAAGCTCTAGAGCAGCTTTATGTTCCCCACAGCGCCGTATCATCAATTTTGGTGAAATAAAAACCGATTTGCCTGCAGAACGGCAGGGCGCTGGCATAATAACAAAAAGCATGGAAACCGACTGTTCATCGGCTACTTTCCAATGAAGTCAATCGCTTGAAGAACTTATGCGATAAAATCGAGCGTCTCAAAACAAACGAGCACGAAGGCTACGTAAACTGTTCTTTCATTCAACAAAAATGAAATGACCAAAGGAAGCGAAAAATACTTCGGTAACCACCTTCATACGTCGGCCCTAGCCGACCTACTTTGCTCGGCGGCCCTAGCCGACCTATTCTGCTCGTCGGCCCTAGCCGACCTACTTTGCTCGTCGGCCCTAGCCGACCTACCTTGCCCGTCGGCCCTAGCCGACCTATTTTTGCTCATCAGCCCTAGCCGACCTATCTTGCTCGTCAGCCCTAGCCGATCTATTCCGTCTATCGGCCCAAGCCGACCTACCCGACCAATCGGTCTTAACCGGCCAGCTTCATTTCTTGAGTTTTAATTAAGACTCAAACCGGACCAGATTGCCTATCGGTTCGCCGGTCAAGGCTATCGCCTCGCCTGGGGCCAAGCCAATGCGTTTCCGCAATCCCGGAACAAAGATGACCAAAGAACATCAACGAGCCATAAGTCGCTCGCGATTGAGGCAAGACTGGGTGGCAACAGGGCCATACAAGGAAAAACACTTAAATGAAAATATAGGGTTCATTCATTAAGAAACATCGGTCAGACTTTCAAAAAGCAAAATACAGGGGTGGCTCCTAAGGGCCGGGAACCACGTCAGTTTTGGAGGAGCTCTCAGTTACATCCGCGGAGGTGTGACTAGATTCACCTTTCTCTAATGCCTTTGCCCCTCCAGCGGCAGTTTGCGATCGTCCTTCAGAAGCTGCGGCTTCGCTGGGACCCGGGGCGTCACCAGGATCGGCATCGGAGACGTCGACGTATTCATCCTCCTTTTCTCCTTTAGACTCACCATCGTCAGGAGCTTCAGTATCCAGGAAAGAGAGATCCCATTCCGGGTGCTCATTGGATATCTTATCTTTACATTCTTCCATTCCAAGTTGGAAGGCGTCAACGCCGATAGCGTCCTGCTTCCCCTTGAGTATGGCGAGCTGCATCTTAGCCTCAGCAACCTGCTTCTCAACCTCCGCAACTTGAGCCCACAAAATAACGTTTTGCTCCTCGAACTCGCCGGCCTGCGTCTCGAGTTCTGAGCTCTTATTGCGGCTGGACACGAGCTCGCCTTGGAGAGCCCGATTCTCCAACCCTAACTTCGCCATCTGAAAAACCAAAGTTAGTCGGCATCACAAGAGACCAGTAGAAGAAGCTAAAAAAGGGGAAATGAGATCGTACCTCCTCCTCTTGTCTGGCCAACCTCTTGGTCAGCTCCTCAGCCTCACCCCTGGCTCTTGTTCTGTCAGCCCCGATCAACTCAACTCTCTCCTGCAGAGTATTGATCCTTGACTGTTTGGCTTCGGCCTCCTCCCGGGCTTGAGATAGCTCGTTGCTCACCCGAGCTATCGTCCCTTGGTGCCATTTAGTGCCCTCCCTCAAGTGGGCAATTTCTCCATCGCGCCGCTTCAACTTCTCCTCCATTTCATTGAGCATTCTAATCAGACGCTTCCTCTCGTCGGCAGCTTCCCTCCCCAGCCGACCCAAACTCTCGCTATGTTCTCGCCGTATCGCCTTCACCTCCTCGGAATGTCTCGACTTAACTCTGGCCAGTTCCAAGCATGCATTGTCATTCTTCGCCAGGAGTCCCTGCAACTCCTCCGCTCTGCCTTTCTGCTTGGACGCTTCGGCTAGAGCGGCCTGATATGCCGCCTTCATCCCCTCCAAACCTCTGTTGCTACTGGCCAGAAGTTCCTCGAACTTCTCAGACACCACCACTCGCGATCGAAGTTCAGCGTTGTCTCTCCTGGCCTGAACGCTAGCCCCCGTCGCCAAACTCAGACGCCAGCACATCGCCCGAGAAAGCAGGACACTCTTCAGAAAAAAGATGAGTAAAAATCCATGATCAGGTCAATCAGAAAAGCATCCACCGCACAAAAGCAGTAACTCACCCGAGATGCATAGACCGCATCATCTTCATGAGGGTCGGGTTGTCAATATCAGGGAGAAGGTGGATACTTTCGGCCACTCCCTGCTGCCCAAATGCGGCATCAACCAGTTCCAAATCCGCGAATCTATCCGCCGAAGGATCCACACCCGGGTACAAGGCCGACCTCATCATGGCAGAAAATGCCTCCTCAACACCAGCGCTCGAACTACTGGATTGACCATCCCCGCCTGAGGGACCAACCTGGGCGACCTCCGTCTGAGAGGCCTTCAACCTCCTAGCCTCTTCTATCAAGGCCCTAGCTTGGACTTCTTCAGATAATTCGGCCAGCCCAAGCGCCAGCCTCCCCAAAATTTTTTCGAAGGAGCATCCATTGCGGGACTCCCACCTTGCTGCGCCCCTTCCTCCGACCCATCTTTCCCGGTCACCACCATCTGCGTCTCCTCCACAGGCTCCCCCGAGGCCTCAATCTGGCCTATTTCTTGACCCGCTGCGGGCAGTCCGACATCACTACTCTCGGACTCCTCCTGAACCTCTCCACTAGCGACCTCTCTCCCTGGCTCCTCCGCTGGAGTTGCTAATGGTCCCGCGGAGGTGGAAGGCCCCCCAGAAACGACCGCTTCCACCGAATCTATCGCCGGCTCCTCTTTCATAGGCGACGCTGCCGGACGAGCCAACGGAGTCTCATCCGAGCTGTCCGTTATTTTCACTACGGGAGGACAAGGGATCACGGCTGTCCTCCCTAGATCCTCCTTCGCCCCCGGCGCTCCTGTCGTGACCGCTCCGGCATCCGACGGGCTTCTTGCGGAGGTATGAGCCCTTTTCTCAGGCCTACCACTATCCGCACCGCTGCTCTTCCCTGGGCGCTTTCCTCTCTTCCTCTTGGCGAGGCTCGATAATGCCGACCTCTTGGCTGTAAGAATGGAACATATACGATCAGATCCAAACACATTCATCGAGAAAAGACACAGCGAAAAAGGTAAAAGGGAGGACTCACCTTGCGGGTCCAGGGGGCTGAGCCCGGCTGCGAAGAGGGCTCCCTCCGATAATAGGTCGTTAGCCGAAAACACTTGGCCATTGCGAAGGACGTCCAAATCCCTCTCCTCCTGCGCTGATAAAATTGGATGTGTTTCTGCATCCCTAACAAAGTTCCCCCATTTTTGAGGGAAGTCGGAACCAATGTTCCCCTCCGCGATAACAAACTGGCTCTTCTATCCCTTTATAGAGGATGGCTTATCCACAATAACGTTGAAAGACCTCCGGGGTCCAATGTAGGGCCACTCTGATTTCCTCCCAGGTATCAGATGGTAGCAAGCGCGGAAAAGGGAAAGAGTGGCAACAATTTGAATTTGATGGCACATTGAGATAAATCCGATGATGCTTCGCCAACTGTTTGGGGCCACCATCGCCGGGAAGATGTTATAATGAGTCATGATTTCCTTCACCAAGGGATGGAGAGGAAAACGAAAGCCTGCTTTCAAACTGTCTTCATAAACGAAGACCCCAGATTCCAGATCTCACGAGACCCTATCTCCAGGCTCCAGTGCCCACAGAATGACTTCTGAGGGCATGCCATACCACTGATGAATCCTTCCCAAATCCTCAGCGACGATCTCTGAAACCACATCGTCGGGACTCATCGTCATCTTAACTGAGAGAAACACCAGGCGAAACGGCGAGTGTCGCGAAGGGCGGAGGGCGAAACTCTTCAAAGACAAAACGAAAGGATGCTGCAAACATGCATATATATAGTGCGGCTGTCGCTTTGCTTCCCCACTAAGGAAGCCGCCTTGAGAAGACGGGGCGTCTCGCCCGAGGCGTCCGGAACCGCCTCGACAAACGCCGGATCGATCGGGATTCGCGACGTGGCGTATTCCCAACCGTCACTCTTAGAGGAGCCTTACCCCCGAAGGCATGATGACCCTGTCGCATTAATTAAGGCATCATTGCACGGACTGTCTAAACCAAAACGCCCCATCCGGAACGTGCCACCTAGACTTATACTCCCTATGTCCGAACCTACGCTTCGAACTAGGGAGTGGAGGGCATGTGTTGGGGGGTAAAATCGTCATTGCATCAATATCCGTGCGAGGAGGCTAAGACCAACCTCCTCCCCTCGGCCTTCCCAGGCTTTCATAGCTCGGCCTCTCCGGGCTCCCGTAGCTCGGCCTCTCCCGAGCTTCCATAGCTCGGCTCCCCCGAGCCTCCATAGCTCGTCCTTCCCGAGCTTCCATAGCTCGGTTATCCCGAGCTTCCATAGCTCGTTCCCCCTCGAGTCTCCACGGCCCGGCTTCGTCAAGCGATCCACGATCCGATACCTACCTCCGTGGAACCCGACGCGGGAGAGCCTAAGCCTACTGTAACAGCATTCTAGGCAAGGAATCATGTTGAGAGGTGGTCTAGAGCCTACCAAGGCTACCCAAAACCTACACACCTACCAGGTCTCAGGCCATCAAGGAGCTCTCCTAGCCGTCGATCTCCTAACAGACAAGATATGGATCTCAACAGCCTCACAATGGCCTGATTCGATCCACCTCCGTATCCTAACAACCTCTGAACCTTCCAGAAGGCGCTCAAGATACAGGTGACAGCCTATAAATATCACACTCGCATATTACCTTAGGTACGCATATGCGTGCTCACACCCCCACTCCCATTCTCCTGCTCTCACCGGCAGCCCGTCAGTGCTCTTGCCCTTTAGAGCTCCCAATTGATCGCCCCTAGAGAGGTCTCTCGGAGAGATCCATCTCCCCACTTTCTGGTTGATCGCTGATTTCCTTCCATTGACTTGAGCATCGGAGGGTCTTCCGCGGAGGGCCACCCCAACGCTTCTCCCACGAGGACTTGTGTGCAGGTTCGCTCACTGGAGATCGACTGCGTCTGAGTCGGAGGACGGATCCCAACTGCAACAAGCTAATAGTCTATAAAAGAAGAATCCCCAGGCTCATTTTATGGTAAAAAGTAGGAGGATCATAAAAACAAGTGATAGATGGAAGCAAAATCAAGGCGTTCGGCTTGTGGGATCACCAAGAAGAGTCATCAGAGGAGGTAAATACTTTTCCTCTCCTTATATTTTTTTTATCTTTGCAATGCTCTGACTAGCCGCAAAAGATCGTCGATGACCGCTTTAGCCAAAAGAAGGGCCAAATGCTTTGTTTCACTGCATCTCTATTTGGGCAAGATCAATGATGGTTTATGATAAGCATAAATTTGATCGTTTAATTTATATAATTTTATAATAATATTAACTAATTTTTAATTTATTTTAAATTATATTTATTTATATTTATTTACTTTTTATTTTTATTTTATTTTGAAGTGGTTTTCACGTACATTCCCACGGTTCGTCCTTTTTTCAGATTCATCGCATGAAGTTTTTTTTTTTAATAGAGGAATCCAGCATGGTGCGGCCAGGTGGAGGATGCTCATGGGATCGGACCGCTCCATCTTTCGTTCCATTTTTTCGCTGGCTTGAAGGATGTTAACACGTGAAGACTCGTATGATGAGCTGGCAAGAGCGTTCTCCAAGGGACTCCAATCGGTAAGGATTTCAATGAATGAGGATCAATTGGTACCGCCGTAGTTATCTGAGAAAGGACCTTTGGACAGTGATTTTTTAAGCAGGGCTTGTTAATTATAAAAGAAGATAAAGAATCTTTAAGGCACTATTTGATACATGGGATAAAAAAGAATATTCTTTAGATATTCTTTTTTATCTTTAAAAGTTATAGTTGCAGGGGTTATCTCTAAAAAAGTTTAACCAGAAAGGATAACCCATGTTTAACCATAGGTTATCCCCTAAACTTATTCCCTAGGAAATCCAGGAATAACTAAAGTTATCCCTTGATGGCAGAGTGGTAATTTTAAAAAGGTGCTTATCCCCTCAGCTATCCCCTGGATAAATACTATCCTGTACATTTATCCAGGGATAGCCAAAAAGTTATCAAACACTACCTAACTGAAATAGAGTTTTAGACTTTTAGACTTTTTCTACGAGAGAGGATCTAAAAACATAGCCGAGAGCTGCGTACTTCCAATGAAAAACATAAGTTTTATTAGTTTTTTTCACTTTTATTATGAACTAATTTCTTTTTCTAGAGTATTGACGTAATCAATAAACACACAATTTATTTTATTATTTATTTTATTTTTAATATTTTCATGATTGAGTGTTTAATTCTTATGATTAATGTTTACCATTTATTGTTTGATTAATTGAATTACAATGAGACCGAGAGTTATTTCTTATGATTAATTCTTATAATTTATTATTTGATCAATTGAATTGCAATGAGAGTGATTTATTATTTTTTATGATTAATTCTTGTAATTTATTGTTTGATCAATTGAATTACAATGAGACCGGATTTGTTATTTTAGATCTAGAATTAAACACCATTAGTTGAAGGAAAGTAGAGATACTTTACCGTAATTAATATATTTTTAGAAAATTCAAAGCAATTAATTAAATTCACATAGAGATATGGAGTTGTAAGTTAAAAATATTTTTGATATCGTTCGAGAGAAGATATTAGATAATTAAGAAATTTTAATCATCAAATTATTAGAATTTAATAATTAAGAAGAATAAATTGTATGGGATTTGTTAAGTGAAATTACTCGTTTCATTTATATTTGATTTTTTAAATAGTAATTAATTTAGTAAATTTTGGTATTCAATAACATAATTAATCTATGTGGGTTCGATATTCATTTTCTAAAAATACTTTCCTACTTGTTACGATTCTGTGCACTTGCAAATTATTTTACGCGAATAAGTTTTTGCACCATTATCAGACATTAATTACTTGTTATTGATAGATATTTACTACTTTGGATATTTTATTATTACAATATTTTAATTTGTCCCATTGCTGGAGTCTCCACGAAACCGCTCCCGAGATCTCGAGGATTAATAAAACAATAGCTGTGATGATTTGAACCAGGATCAAAGGGTTCGAAAATAAACACATTACCACTGCACCCTAGGACTTAAAAGTGCATGCTCCAATCTAAACTATTAGAGTTTACACTCTTTGATCCCAAGATAGAAAGAACTTTACGGTAGCTCAAGAAAAAGAAAAGAAAGATAAAAAGAAGAAGAAAGAAGCCAACATATCTCTACCTAATATGGCTGATCAGGAGCACAAGGCATTACGAGATTATGCTATGCCCTCGATCAATGGGGCTACATCAAGCATAAGAAGGCCAGCAATACAAGCCAATAATTTTGAGATCAAGCTGGCCATCATTCAAATGATACAGTAGATTGTCCAATTTGGGGGTTAGCACAAGAGGATCCTAACGTCCATATTGTAATTTTTTTAAAAAAACTATGATACTCTTAAATATAATGGAGTGATAGATGATGCAATTCGACTAAGGCTTTTTTCCTTCTCACTTTGGGATAAAGCCAAAGCTTGGCTAAATTCTTTGTCGCCTGGCGTCATCACTATCTAGGAAGAGTTAGCACAAAAATTTCTAGCAAAATATTTTCCTCCTGCAAAATAGCAAAGCTAAGGAATGATATCACTACATTCATACAATTTAAGGGTGAATTATTATATGAAGCATGAGAGAGGTACAAAGATTTATTGCGAAGATGTTCTCATTATGACCTTTCGACATGGCTTCAAGTACAAACATTCTACAATGGTCTAGGAGCTACAAATAGGTCTATGATTGATGCAGCAGTTGGTGAAACTTTAATGACTAAAACTCATGAGGCAACATATGAACTTCTGAAAGAATTAGCATCCAATAACTATCAATGGCCTGTAGAAAGAGCAATGCCAAGAAAGATAGCTCGAGTTTTAGAACTTGATTCTATAAATTCATTGGTAGCACAAATGGCAAATTTGTCTCAACAATTAGGTAAGATAAATGTTAATGCTATTCAAACTAATGGTGTTTGTGATCATTGTGCAGGAAATCATTTAAGTGTTGACTGTCAAGTGAAAAATCCTTCTGTCCAATCGAGTTATGGACAAGCAAATTATGTGTCAACTTTTCAACATCAAAATAATCCATACTCGAACACGTACAATCCTGGATGAAGGAATCACCTCAACTTCTCATGGATAAATAATCAAGGGCAAGCTCAACCACCTCAGCAATTTTCACAGCAAAGAAGAAGCCAACACTTGAGGACATGTTTATGCAGTATATGTAGAAAACAGATGTGGCGATGCAAAATAACTCAGCCTCAATTCATAATCTTGAGGTACAAATTGGTCAGCTCTCAAACTTGCTAAGGACTGCTGAAACTTTACTAAGCAACACTGTCACTAATCCGAAAGAACATACAAAAGCAATATCATTGAGAGGTGGGCGAATATATGGGGAGCAACAAGTAACAAATGCCAAACAAGATGAAAATGTGGATAATGAGGAGTCCAAGATGAAGGAAGCTGAGTCAGAAATAAAAGAAGTAGAGCAAGTTGAGAAGACTAATGAGAATAAAACAGCACCAAATCAAAAAAATCCAGGAAAGTTACTTTTGAAATTTATTCTCCTTCAATATATGACCCATCAATTCCTTTTCCGTAAAGATTCAAAAAGAATAATATGGATGAACAATTTTCTAAATTTCTAAGTATATTTAAGCAATTACATATTAATATTCCTCTCATTGAAGCTTTAGAACAAATGTCTAAATATGCAAAATTTTTAAAAGACATTATATTAAAGAAGCAAATATTGAAGGAGCATGAAATAGTAATGCTGACATAGGAAAGTAATACAATCTATAAAAGAAGCTGCTACCTAAGCTGAAAGATCCAGGAAGTTTCACTATTCCTAGCACTATAGAAAATTTTATTTTGATATAGCTTTATGTGACTTAGGGACAAGTATTAATTTAATGCCTCTCTCGGTTTTTAGGAATTGGGTCTAGGAGAAGTAAATCCAACTATCATTTCTTTACAATTGGCAGACATATCTATAAAATACCCAAGAGGAGTCATTGATGACGTATTAGTGAAAGTTGACAAGTTCATCTTTCTGGCTGACTTCATTGTTCTTGATATAGAAGAGGACAAGGAGATTCCTTTAATATTGGGTCGACCTTTCCTTATGACAAGGAGAACCTTAATTAATGTCCAGTAAGAAAAACTTATTTTAAGGATCGGAGAGGATGAGGTCACTTTTGATACACTTAAGCCTATGAAACTTCCTTCTAAGACACATTCTTGTTTTCAAATAAGTGACCGAGATGTGATCATGGCTAACGAGACTTATGTAGATAATTTTTTAAAGCTACCATTTGAGGTATGTCTTACTCGCTCTATATATATTGAATTTGATGATGAAAAAGTTAAAGAGTGTGAAAGATATTTGGAGGCTACACTATTTTTTCTCCTTCAATGCAACCAAAAGTAAAAAACTTAAAATCACTTGAGCCAACATCTCCACTAGAGAAACCACTTAAACTTGAGCTAAAATAGTTTCCATGAAATTTAAGGTACGCTTTCTTAGGCCAAAACTCTACTTTTTTTGGTTATTATTAATAATCTTTGAATGATATAGAGAAGGAAAAGTTGCTTAGAATCTTAAGGGAACATAAATTGGCTTTGGGTTGGACCGCATCTCTGACATCAAAGGAATTAGTCCTTCAATTTGCACATACAATATTTTAATGGATGATAAATATAAGCCGATTGTTCAATCCCAGAGAAGATTGAATCCATCAATGTAAGAAGTGGTGCATAAAGAAGTGTTAAAGCTATTAGATGCTGGAATTATTTATCCTATCTCAGACAGCGCATGGGTAAGTCCAATACAAGTTGTACCAAAGAAAGGTGAAATAACTGTGATCAAGAATGATAATAATGAACTTATACCAACGAGGACGGTCACAGGATGACGAGTATGCATAGATTATAGAAGACTTAATGATGCAACTCAAAAAGATCATTTTCTTTACCTTTTATTGATCAAATGCTAGAAAGACTTGCAAGACATGCTTACTACTATTTTTTGGATGGGTACTCTGGTTATAATCAAATAGCCATCACACCTGAAGATCAAGAGAAGACCACTTTTACTTGTCCATATGGAACGTTTGCATATAGGAGGATGCCTTTTGGCCTATGTAATGCGCCAGCCACATTTCAAAGATGCATGATGTCCATCTTCTCGAACATGGTGAAAAATATTTTAGAAGTCTTCATAGATGACTTCTTTGTTTTTGGATATTCTTTTGATAATTGTCTATCTAACTTATCTTCATTTTTGAAGATATGCAAGGAGAAAAATTTAGTTTTGAACCGGAAAAAATGCCACTTCATGGTAGAGGAGGGGATAGTGCTGGGCCACCAAGTTTTCTCTAAGCGAATTGAAGTTGACAAAGCAAAAATAGAAGTGATTGAAAAACTTCCACCACCAACCAATGTGAAGGGTATGAGAAGTTTCTTGGAACACGCCGGATTCTATCGATGGTTTATTAAGGATTTTTCTCAAATTACTAAACCTCTTACAATTTGTTAATTAAAGACACTTGATTTGAATTTTTTGATGAATGCTTGCATGCTTTTGAAACACTAAAAAAGAAATTAATTTCAGCACCTATAATTATGTCACCAGATTGAAATTTACCTTTTGAATTAATGTGTGATGCGAGTGACTATGCTATAGGGGCTATTTTAGGGAAGAGAAAAGATAAAATTTTTCATGTTATTTATTATGCAAATAGAACCCTAACAAAAACTCAACTGAATTATGCCACTACTGAAAAAGAATTATTAGCGATCGTTTTTGCTTTTGACAAATTTCATTCTTACATGATGGGTTCGAAGATAATTGTCTACACCGATCACTCTGCTCTTAAGTATTTGCTTATAAAGAAGGATGCTAAACCAAGATTGCTTTGATGGATTTTGCTTCTAGAAGAATTCGATTTGAAAATTAAGGACAAGAAAGGTATTGAAAATTTAGTTGCAGATCACCTGTCTCAGATGGAGCTTCCAGGTATGGATGAATTACAAATAAATGAAGCATTCTCGGATGAGCATTTGATGGCTATACAAGTTGTTCTATGGTACGCCAACATAGTCAACTACTTGGTGTTGCAAATTCTACCTTCCAATATGATATATCAACAAAAGAAGAAGTTCTTCTCTGACTTAAAATATTATTTTTGGGAAAAACCTTTTTTATACCTGCACTATGCAGACCAGGTAATCAGAAGATGTGTGCCTAAGAAGAAAATAGAGAACATAATCATATATTGTCACTCATTAGAAGTTGGTGGTCACTTTGGTGGTGCAAAAACAGCATCAAAAATTCTACAATCTGGGTTTTATTGGCCATCTATTTTTAAAGATTCATTTGCATTTGTTAACATCTCTAGGAAACATGAGATGCCCTTAAACAATATTTTAGTTATTGAATTATTTGATGTTTGGGGTATAGATTTCATGAGTCCTTTTCCATCATCATATTTTAACAAATTTATTTTGGTGGTTGTAGGTTATGTCTCTAAATGGGTGGAAGCAGTAGCCTTACCGACTAATGATACGAGAGTTATGATGAACTTTCTACGAAAGAATATCTTCTTCCGATTCGGCATTCCAAGGGCAATAATCAGTGATGGTAGAAAACATTTTTGCAATCGTCAATTTGAAGCACTACTGACTAAGTATGGAATTACACATCACGTGGTGACACCATACCATCCTCAAACGAGTGAAAAAGACCGTGAATATCTCTCGTACAGATTGGGCAAGAAAGTTAGATTATGCTTTATGGGCCTATAGAACAGCATTCAAAATACCAATTGGGATGTCACCATATCGTCTTATTTATGAAAAAGCATGTCATCTACCAGTAAAGCTAGAACACCGGGCTTATTGGGCTACAATGATACTTAACTTTGATCTACAAGCACCTGGCGAGAAGAGATTATTGCAAATCAATGAGATGGATGAGTTTCGCAATGATGCTTATGAGAGTGCTCGAATTTACAAAGATAAAATCAAGAGATGGCATGATAAACATATTTTAAGTAGGGAATTCGAAGTTGGCCAAAAAGTTCTATTATTTAACTCAAGACTTCGACTTTTTCTAGAAAAGCTACGATCTCGATGGTCAGGACCAATTGTGGTAACTAAAGTCTATCCTTATGGAGCAGTTGAAGTATAACATGAGACCAATGGAACATTTAAAGTGAATGGGCAGTGCCTTAAACCATACATCGACGAAGATTTTTATAAGCAAAAAGTTTCCATCGACCTTGACAACTCCAAATATTGAAGGAGGAGTCTCTCCTAATGGTGTACTTTAAGATGACATTTATTGACAATAGGGGAGTATCACTTTACTTTTCTTGCTTTATTATTTTTATTAATTCTTTTTCTTTCTCTTCCATTGAGAAAAATGCAAGATTTAAGTTTGGGAAAGAAGAGTTTAATTTTATTTATTTTGTTGGGTTGCATAATAGGTCTAGTTGTTTGTTTGATTGCTTTGGTTAATTTGTGTTAGTTTGCATATCATATGTTATGTATTCTCTGTTTTAATTATATTTAGGTTATTTACTTAAGTTGTTTAAAATATAATAATAATAATAAAATAAAATAAAATAAAATAAAAAAAAAAAAAATATTTTGGTTCATTTATTTATTTTTATAGAGCCAATGATGATAATGGTTGAAACCAGTTATGATTTTTAGAAAGAATTCTAAGTGATTGAGTTGATTAGTTAATACTTAAATTATTTTTACTTAGTATGATTTTCTCTTTATTCATTAGATGTGTATCACGATCATTACTTATTTTCATGCCTAGAGACATTTTATGAAGACAGTGTAAATGTTTATGGTCTCAACTACTCTAGAACTTGCTTTTGAATTACTTGAAACAAAATCCTAGGTAAAATTTTACCAAAAAAAGGATATAGGCCATCTTTGGATTGGTTGAGCCTAAAAGCCTAACCCTTTCATCATTATATCTCTAGTCATCCATTTGAGCCTTTAAAATTTACATTTTAGCCTTTTAAATTTTTCTTGTTTAACTCATATGATTCCTACCCTATTGAACTTATACATATATCTTTACCTTTCAAGAAAACTTAGTTGATACTTACCTTATGGTTATAAGAGCTTAAAATAATTTGTGATAGGTAGGAGTATGAAAAATTTCAATCACACCCCATGCACAGCAAGAAATAAGTTTGGGAGTGTAAAAAAGGAAAGGTCATCTCATTCAGTGAAAAGTAAAAAGGAGCATAGGCAGAAAAGAAACCATATATTGCTTATATGGGAGTCTATATATTCAAGAAGGAGATACTTCTAAATCTTTTAAGGTCAGATGGAGGTTTCCTACTGCAAATAACTTTGGATCTGAGATAATTCCTACATCTGCAAAAGAGTTCTTCATCAAGGCATATCTTTTCAAAAATTATTGGGAGGATATTGGTATCATTAAATCCTTCTTTGAAGCAAATCTTTCCCTTACTCCACATCCATCAAGTTTGAGCTTTTATGATGCAAGGATTGAAAAAAAAAGTGATAATCTCAAATTCAGATAGGGTGCAAGAAGTAGATAGATCTAAAAAAAAATTGAAATAAAAAAGGGGAAGATGGTATTGATTCATCAAATGGAGATATTTTTTATCTTTTCTGACATGATTAAATATAGGAAATTGACACACTTTGATGTTGATACTTTTGTTGAAGAAGTCATTATGAAAGACATGAAATGGCTCGCTAGGGTAGTTGAACCACTGAATGATTCACATGTTTTTATATGCACTCATGGAAGCCGAAATAGGAGATGTGGTGTTTGTCGCCCTGCTCTTGTTATAAAAAGAAAAAAAAAAGAAAAAAAAATTGCTTGTTGAAAGCTATGTATGAGCCACTATGAGTGAGACTACTATGCTCTTTATGCCATAGGTGTATTGATTTAAGTTCCTACTTTGATACATCATATATTTTCTTTGTAGTCCTTACCCTAGTCTTATATTTCAAGCTTATAAAGACCTATTGATCCTCGGTATTAACTTTTATCTACATTAGTGAAGAGTTAATTTAAAGAGCAAGCCTATCGAGTAGATACATACACTTATTAGAGATCATTGCATTTACATGTTTTGCATAAAATTATCCAGGAAGTGAATAATGAAGTGAGAATGATGCATGTTATGAGTGGGAGAATTGAATATGAGGTAAGATCAAATTTTGTATTAACTTTTGTACTTGAGTTGCATGGGATAATTTCTTTAAATCATGGCATGTGTTAAATCTTTGAGGCTCTATTTGAACAATTAATCTTTTATTCTAGGATGCTTATTTTATTTTCTTTGCTTGAGGACTAGTAAAGTGTAAGTTTGAGGTTTGATAAGCATAAATTTGACCATTTAATTCATATACTTTCATAATGACATTAGCTAGTTTTTAATTTATTTTAAATTAAATTTATTTATTTTTATTTACTTTTATTTTTATTTTGAAGGGGCCTTCACGTACATTCCCATGGTCTGCCCTCTCTTCACATCCATCACATGAAGTTTTTTTTTTAACGGAGGGATCCAGCGTGGAGAGGCTAGGTGGAGGATGCTCATTGGACCGGGTCGCTCCACTTTTTTGTTTCATTTTTCCACTGGCTTGGAAGGATGTTAACGCGTGACGACTCATATGATGAGCTGGCAGGGGCATTCTCCAAGGGACTCCAAGCGGTGAGGACTCCAATGCCGTAATTTCAAAGAGGAGAGGATCATGCATTGATGAGTTGGCAACACCGTATTTCAATGGATGAGGCCCAGTTGGCAACACGGTAGTTATCCGAGAAATGACTCTTAAGCCATGATTTTTCCGTCGTATTCAACACGGTATAGTAGTGACTTTCCAATTATAAAAAGAAGATAAGGGTCTTTAACCGAAATAGACTTTTAGACTTTTAGAGTTTTTCAATAGAAGAGGATCTGAAGAACACAGACGAGAGTTGCATGTTCATCAATTGCTTCCAATGAAAAACATAAGTTTTATCAGTTTTCATTTCGCTTTTATTATAAATTAATTTCTTTTCCTAGAGCATTGATGTAATCTATCAATGAACATACAATTTATTTTATTAGTTATTTTATTTTTAATATTTTCATGATTGAGTGTTTAATTCTTATGATTAATGTTTACAATTTATTGTTTGATTAATTAAATTACAATAAGACCGAAAGATGATTTATTATTTCTTATGATTAATTCTTACAATTTATTGTTTGATCAATTGAATTACAATGAGACCGAGAGGTGATTTATTATTTAGATGTAGAATTAAACATCATTAGCTGAGCAAAGTAGAGATACTTTACCACGATTAATATGATTTTTAGAAAATTTAAAGTACGTAATAAGTCTTCAATTAATTAAATTCACATAGAGATATGAAGTTGTTAGTTGAAGATATTTTTGACATCGTTCGAGAGAAGATATTGTATAATTAAGAAATTTTCAATCATCAACATGAGATTATTAGAATTTAATAATTAAGAAGAATAAATTATGTGGGATTTGTTAAGTAAAATCGATTGCTCTAGATCTATTCTTATCATATTTTTACACGTTTAAATTTTACGTTTTTTTAATTTTTAGATTAAATATTTTACGGTAGAACATTTTGTTTATATTGATTTTTTAAATAATAATTAATTAGTGAATTTTGATATTTAATAACATAATTAATCTCTGTGTGTTCGACATCCATTTTCTAAAATACTTTACTATTTGTTACAATTATGTGCACTTGCAAGTTATTTTACGGGACAGTTTATTATGCCAATATAGAAGGAGGATTAAAGTGGGTGAGGAAGAAAAGAATAGGCAGTCCTATAGGATCAAGATCAACACCTATGGAGCATAAGAATTTTGAACTCATTGGTTTTCTTCTTCCTCTATTCCATGATATTCATAGTCCTTTAGTAGTAAATATGATCGAACGACAAAATCGCTCGACCAACAAAATACTAAAGAAAGCATAGTTTCTTGGGAGATGCTAGAGCCTATGGAGGCACCTCCATAGCAACCTTCTATGGTTTGAAAGGAGGTGTCAGTAAGGATCAGGACAGAGAACTAACTCTCGTGTCATATAAGCTGAATGTGTGTTATGAAGAAGGCTGCATGTACATTTACAATAGAAGCCTATTTCAAATGCAGTGTGAGAGGACTTAAAGCTATTGACTATCCATAGAAAAAGAAAAATCAATTAGCACTAAGAATAAAGAACAGAATCCAAAATCTTAGAACAGATTTAACAATATAACGATATTTCAATTAGCATCATAACTTAATATGTAGGAAGGAAAGACTTTGTAGCATTGGTCACCACCTCATCGAACTGCCCCCATCTCCATCATGAGCCAAAAGGCACAAAACAAAAAAGAGAAAACATAGAACAGGAGAGGAATAGTCAAACAAGGGATTGAGGAGTGCTAAGACGATCGATGTGCTCCCCATTCCAATGACTCTAAGGTAGTGTTTGATAGGAAAAATATTATCCATGGATAAGTGTACGGGATAGAGTTTATCCCCTGGCTATCCCTAGAGATATCCCTTGGCTATCCCATTGATCATATCAAATGCAAAAATGTAAATCCATAGGATAACCTTTTTTTACTCTTATTTGGAGGGATAACCAGCTATTCCTATATTTTTTAGGGAATAAATTGAGGGGATATCCCATGGTTAACCATAGTTAACAATGGATTATCCTTTTGGTTAACTTTATTCTCTGCTATCCCTTATAGTTATGGCTTTTGGGAATAAGAGGGGATATTCCCTGGATATCCCCTCTTATCCCCTATTTCAAACACTACCTAAGAGGATGTATGAGCTAGCCTATCGGGTTGCCTTTCACATTGAGAGTATGAACTCATACCCTGGCTAATAAAGCATCGAGAGTGAGACGCAAAGATGCTGAAATCATGCAAAATAGTTGGTTTCACTTCTTTTGGGCCACCATGTCATTGCTGTCAAGTGAACAACTACATGATGCCTTGGTGATTAGCGACCGGCAATGTACTTTGCGACTGACAATCTAGATGGCAACCCTAATCAAAGAAAAAGATAGAGTGATAGAAGGCAAAGACAAAGGTAGTTGATTTGGAGTCAAATATGGAAGTCCTAACTTAGTTGAATGTGGCATTACGAACTATTCGATTCACTCAAACTTAATGCAATTTGAGCGAATGGTTGGTTCAAACATGGAATGAACTATCTCAACTATTTTTTTACCCAGTCTAGATCTAAAAGTTGACAAGATATAAATTTATTGGCCAATTCTTGAAAACACTATAGCAAACTAAGCACTAGGCTCCAATTATCAAGTGACTTCCATTATTGGACTAATAGGAAAATAGTAGTTGACCATAAATAAAGGAACTTGCTAGGAAGTCATGTTGTAGAAAATTGAACTACTTGAGATGCAATTTTATCGTAAGCAAAGTTTGCAGGTAGCAATAATATCAATTACTCAATAAGACAATCATCCTTCGGCATGGTTTACACCATAGTAGACATTGGACTTGGTTCTTATCTCAATATCAAATAGAATTTATGTTCAATGGGAGACTTATAAGAAAATCAAGGGGAAGATTATTGAAAGCTATAAAGCTCACTAGAATCGTACAAGCCAAAGGAATAAGAGCATTCACTTCAAGCTAAGAGAAAAGATCTCGTATGCAATAATCTATAATGATGCCCACCTAAATCTTTTAATAAATGGTACATATACATACAATATATATGTTAGGGTTTAGACCTTGATGAATAGCAATGGGATTCCCCGTTGAACAAGAACTAGAACTAAGGATTTCTAATCCTGTTAGGTTTAGACCTTGATGAATAGCAATGGGATTCCCCGTTCAACAAGAACTAGAATTAAGGATTTCTAATCCTGTTAGGTTTAGTTCTTGAAAAGGAGGAAGATGGGAGGAGAAAGAAAGGGCTACCGCCCTATGATGAGAGAAGGGAATTTTTGGGAGAAAAGAATCTGTTCTCTATATCATCCAAACCCTAGAGACTAGAGTTTAAATACATCCACGAAGTGGCCAGGCCCAGACTCAACAAAAAACTCTCATGGACTAAACCAATGAGATTAAACTAATCCCCAAGCCCGTGTACACCCGTGACTTGATTTAATCTCAACCCTTGGACTCAAACCCAGCCCAATACAAGTTAGCCCACCTGGGCCTTGATAGCACCACACCAGGCCCAACAATCTCCACCTTGGTGCTTTCAAGGCCTCAGCACGTCCACTGTGTCCATCAGCTTTAACAACGAAATACACTTTTGAAAACTGTCCCGTGGAAGAACCTTAGTCAGTGCATCTGCTGGATTTTCTTTGGTGTGTACCTTCACCAGCTCCACCTCACCATCTTCCACCAGCTCTCTGATTCTGTGGTATCTGAGGTCAATGTGCTTCGTCCTGGCATGATAGACTGCATTCTGCGCAAGCATCAGAGCACTCTGGCTGTCACTATGCACCTGGACAACCTTCTGATCAAGTCCCATCTCCAGCATCAAGCCCTTCAGCCAAAGAGCTTCCTTTGCTGCCTCTGTGATACCTATGTATTCTGCCTCCGTGGTAGATAAGGCTGTGATGGGCTGCAGACATGATCTCCACGATACTGGACCACCAAACAGGCTGAACACAAAGCCTGTTGTGGATCTCCTAGTGTCCACATCTCCACCAAAGTCTGCATCCACATACCCATATAACTGCCCACGAGCCTCCTTGGATAAGTTGGATCTCTCAGCATCTTCTTGCTGTCCATAGCAAATACCAACCCCAACTGTACCTACCAAGTACCTGAAGATTCCCTTCAGTGCTCGCCAGTGCTCCCTACCAGGCTGCGCCATGAACCTGCTCACCTGGCTCACTGCATGGGCTATGTCTGGCCTACAACATACCATGGCATACATAAGGCTCCCAACACCAGAAGCATATGGTACCTTCTCCATCTCCTGAGCCTCCACCTCAGTCTGTGGTGACATGGTCTTCGATAAGAAAAAATGTGCTGCCAAAGGTAGTGCTGTCGGTTTGGCATCCTTCATCCCATATCGCTTCAGAATCTTTTTAATGTAGCCACCCTGACTCAGATGCAGCACACCTTTGGATCTATCTCTGATGATTTCCATCCCTAGGATCTTCCTGGCTGGCCCAGATTCTTCATCTCAAACTCCCGAGACAAAGCTATCTTCAGTTCCTGTACAGCCTTCTTACTCTTGCATGCTATCAGCATGTCATCTACATACAAGAGTAAGTACATCCTAGACCCATCATCCAGAGATTTAACATACACACAAGAATCATACTCACACCTGGAAAGTCCAATGCTCCTAACATAAGTGTCAAATCTCTTGTACCACTGCCTCGGCGACTGCTTCAGCCCATACAGAGATTTCTTCAGCAAACAGACTTTCCCATCTGATCTTGGTTCTCTAAACCCTGGTGGCTGCTCCATGTAGATGCTCTCCTCCAAATGACCATGGAGGAATGCTGTCTTCACATCCATCTGCTCCAGCTCCAAGTCCTGAGCTGCTACAATACTCAATAATAGTCTGATGGAAGTGTGCCTGACAACTGGAGAAAATATCTCACCATAATCGATGCCTTCTTTCTGAGAGTATCCTTTGGCCACTAGTCTTGCCTTATACCTGATACCCTCTTGTTCTGAAGCTCCTTCCTTGCGCTGATAAACCCATTTACAACCAATGGGTTTCTTTCCTTGTGGCAGCTGGACCACCTGCCACGTATTATTGCTGTGAAGAGACTGCATTTCCTCTGCCATAGCATGGATCCACCTATCTCTATCCTGACTTTCCATAGCCTCCTCATAGGTGAAAGGGTCTCCATTCGCTGTCACCAGGGCATATGACAACGAATCCTCAAAGCCGTATCGAACTGGTGGTCGCACGTTCCTCCTGGGCCTTTGCTGTGCGATCCCAGTATCAGTCCCCTGTCCAGCTGCATCCTGCTGAACTCCCTGGCTTCTACCCCCTCTGTCAGTCCTCTCCACCTGAATCTCAAATCCTCCTGGTCCACTAGCAAATGGCACAACTGTATAGGAGGTTGTCTGACTAGTGTTACCGTGTTCTACCTCCTGTAGTCCCTACTGTGCATCCATGCCACTTCTGTTCTGGAGGATTGAGCTCTCATCAAAGGTTACATCTCTGCTGATGACAACCTTCTTCTCCAAGGGGTCCCATAGCCGATACCCCTTGACTCCTCGCGGGTAGCCTAGGAACACCATCTTCTTAGACCTGGCATCCAACTTACTCCGCTCCCCAGCTCCAACATGCACATATGCTGTGCATCCAAACACCCTTAGATGGTTTAGGCTTGTCTTCCTTCCAGACCATATCTCCTCTGGAATGTCTCCATCTAACCTGGTGTGCAGTGACCGATTGACCAAGTAGCTAGCTGCATCTACTGTGTCAACCCAGAACATCTTTGGAAGCCCTGCCTGCAGCCTTAAGCATCTTGCCTTTTCCAATAGTGTTCTGTTCATCCTCTCAGCCACCCCATTCTGTTGAGGAGTTCCCATCACCGAGAAGTGCCTTCTGATGCCCCACTCCTCACAAAAAATCTGGAACTCCCTGCTGGTGTATTCCCCGCCATTATCAGACCTCAGACACTTCACACTTTTACCCTGCTCCTTCTCCACCTCAGCCTTCCAGATTTTGAACTTGGTGAAGACCTCTGATTTCTCCTTCATAAAGTAGATCCACAGCTTCCTTGAGAAATCATCTATCAGGGTCATAAAGTATCTGGCCCCATTCCTTGCAGAAACTGGGGCTGGTCCCCAGACATCTGTGTGTACTAACTCCAGGGGTTCAGCACTCCTAGCTGTGCTGACTGAGAACTGTACTCTCCTCTGCTTTCCCATCTAACAAGGCTCATAGATCTCCATATCTCCGCTACTCAAGTCTGGAAGCAGACCTCTCTTGCTCAGTTCTTTCATCCCCTTGTCTCCCATGTGGCCCAGGCGGTAATGCCACATCCTGTACACATCCCGGGGATCTTGCTCCACACTGTCACCTCAGATTTCACAGTCATCACAGAGCCCTCCATCTTGTATAGATTATTTTCCAGCCTCCTCCCTCTCATCACCACCATGGCTCCATTGGAGATGTTCAGAACTCCACTCCTGGCACGACTGCAGAAGCTGTATCCAGTCCGCTCCAAGTACCCCAGTGATACCAGATTCTTCTTGAGTTCTGGGACATGCTTCACACTGGTAAGAGTGCACACTATACCATCAAACATCCTCACCCTCACTGTGCCAATACCTGCCACCTTGCAAGGGTGATTATCTCCAAGAGTCACATTCCCCTCCTCAACCTCTGTGTAAGTACTGAACCACGACCGGTTGGGAGTGTAATGATGAGAACAGGCTGAATCCAAGGTCCACATCTCTGTGCTATGCCTGTGATCATCTGATACAACCAAGAGATCATCCTCCACCTCCTGATCTGCAACTGTACTCACTGACTCAGATCCTCCTTTTTCTCCCTTCTGATTTTTCCACTTAGGACAATTCTTCTTAAAATGTCCTACCTCTCCACACTTATAGCACTTCAGCTCTCTCTTGCCTTTCCTGGACTTTGATCGTCCTCCAGACTTACTTCTGTCCCTGCCCCTACCTCTGCCTGTCCTTTCCCCAACTGATAGACCCTCCTGGGGAACAGCTTCCTTGGTCATCTTCTCCCTCTGCTCATTCGTCCGAAGCACCGAGACAATATCTTCATAACTTAATGTCTCTTCCCATAGAGCAGTGTTGTGACCAATGAGTCATAAGACGTGGGCATTGAACATAAAAGCAGAAGTGCTTTATCTTCTTCCTCCATCTTAACCCCGACATTCAGAAGTTCATTGCTCATCTGGTCGAATATTTGGATGTGACCCAGCACATCTCCACCTTCTGACATCCGAAGGCTGTAGAGGCGCTTCTTCAACATCAACTTGTTGCACATATTCTTTCCCATATAGAGGGTGTGCAACTTCGTCCAGAGTCCCTTCGGGGTCTTCTCCTCCAGCACTGAATAGAGGACTGAATCCGCCAGACAGCCCCTGATCATTGAACATGTCTTCTTCTCCAATGAAATCCACTACTTGTCTGTCATCCCATCTGGCCTTTCCTCCAAAGCCAAATCTAAACCCTGCTGCACAAGGAGGTCCTCTACCCGGACTTTCCACATGGAGAAACTTCCCTTTCCATCAAACTTCTCAACCTCTAATTTTATGCTACTCCCCATGGCCAATTTCAAAAATAGCACAAAAATAAATTTTATAAAATAGAGAAGTACCTTGACGAGATTTTGTTGAAATTATTTCAACTCCTTGAAGGCCTCCAGATTACTCCTTGAACCAGGCTCTGATACCACTTGTTAGGGTTTAGACCTTGATGAATAGCAATGGGATTCCCCGTTGAACAAGAACTAGAACTAAGGATTTCTAATCCTGTTAGGTTTAGACCTTGATGAATAGCAATGGGATTCCCCATTCAACAAGAACTAGAATTAAGGATTTCTAATCCTGTTAGGTTTAGTTCTTGAAAAGGAGGAAGATGGGGAGGAGAAAGAAAGGGCTGCCGCCCTATGATGAGAGAAGGGAATTTTTGGGAGAAAAGAATCTGTTCTCTATTCATCCAAACCCTAGAGACTAGAGTTTAAATACATCCACGAAGTGAGCCAAGCCCAGACTCAACAAAAAAACTCCCATGGACTAAACCAATGAGATTAAACTAATCCCAAGCCCGTGTACACCCGTGACTTGATTTAATCTCAACCCTTGGACTCAAACCCAGCCCAATACAAGTTAGCCCACCTGGGCCTTGATAGCACCACACCAGGCCCAACAATATATATATATATATATATATATATATATATATATACACACACATATATGCTCAACATCTACTTCAATTTATCTTCAATATTATGGATTTTATAGCTTATTCAAACACTAAGAAATGGTTGATGAAATATGTAATTTTCAAATGTTATCACTTTAGAAGTCACTCTACAAATAAGTCAAGTAAACTTGAGATCCAATCGGGGCCTCTGGGTTGTTTTTGGTTCTCAATTCTAAGGGTTGATTCCTTAGTTTCGATCTAAAAAACAACAATCCTCTTTTTCAGATAATTTTTTTAATACATATGAAGTACTCCCGAGGATCAAACTTAAGCATCACAAACATCTTATGAATTATCTACCATTTCTAGTAAGATATTTTAGGTATTAATTTTGTCAACAAATCCTATATGCATTCTTTTTATCAAACACAATTAAGAGAAAACATTTTAGTCATTAAATACCAAACATATATTAAATAAAAAAAGGAAAAAAAAGAAAAATTCATTCCACCCTGGAATCAATCTGGAACTACATTAATTAGATTGGATTAATTTGGGATTGGTTTTTAGGAGAGGGTCAATTCAGTTCTAGGTTCAAAATCCTTAAATAGCTTTTCAATAGGTTGGTTTTCAATTTTAGATGAAAATCGATACAAGTTATCTTAAACCACTTTTATTTCATGATCCATTGCGTTAGCTTGTCATCTTCAATCATCTCAATTGGAGTTTAGAGAAGGAAGTTATTGCTATTTGATTAAAGACCTATTGTATTGATGGTTTCTAATAAAGTTTGAGATTTTTCAGCTAGTCTTTTCTTTAAAAGAGCCTGGATTGGCGACGACAAGCGCCTTTGGTAGCAAGATAAGCTTCGGTAATCCTTAGTTAGCCATTGATTTTCTTAATTCTCTCATTCATTTTTATCATTTAAAACTTCAATTGCCTTCTTTCTTACTAGCATAGTTTAATTTCTGTATGGAGTGACTTAATCCGTCATTGTGTCGCTCTGAAGCTCGCATTGGTTCTCTTAAACTAAGTCAATCTCACGAGGAGACTGGTCTCAATAGACCATTCTTGGAGAGAGCCATGATAGGAGTCAATAACATGCAGAATATGACCATTGATGATCATGGAGTTCTCTAGTGTCTCCTAAGGGAGACTTTGATTTCAATGACTCATAAAGGGAATCATACTGCATGCAATCAAAAACTATACAAAAGGCAATCTACAGGATTATAAAACGTGATCATTGAAGATTAAGGTTGTGGCGTAAGAATCATGGAAGATAGGTAGTTTCCTACCTTCTAAAGGAACTTGGGCAGCATTGTGGCTCCTGTTGAAGTACTGCCAAAAGCTCATTCATAATTATAGGCCAGGTACCGAATCAGATGTTCCAACTCATCGGTTTCAGCATTTGCCAGTGTTAATCTGGACCGATTTCACCAGATTTGACTTATTCAATCTCTTTTAATGTCTACTCCTATCATCTAAAATTTCAGATAGTTTGAATATATCGAGCCAACCCAAGCTGCACCTTAAACCTACCTACACTGATTGTGGTTCTTGTTGAGAGAAATTATGAGATATTTTAGCAGCTCTTGGTACTGTTACTTTCAATTTAATGGGATTTCCCTAGACTCGCCCTTGCCCATGGACAGAGGGTGTAGAGGGCAAATCATATAGATTCTTTTTTTCAGTTATTTTATTTACTTCTTCAAGTTTTTTGTGGAATTCATAAGTACAGCCAGTTGTGATCGAACTTGGCTTTTGTTAACCTTAATATATTTTTTAACAACCTAGGTAGAGGTCTCAAACAGTTCATCCGAAACAGTTCAGCACAACTACCATTACCTGCCATGCCTGGCTCACATACCGTACTCATAAACCAACCCATTAGCACAGCTTTAGGTTTTTTTTTATTTTCTTAAAATATTTTATAGCATTAGCTCGATCAATTCGTATCATGCTTAGCCATTCTTGCCCAGAAAAAGTCTATATGCACTGCCTTCGGTGCACGAAGATGCGCATCAAACGTATTGACCGCTAAACATTCTTGCCCAGAAAAAGTCTATATGCACTGCCTTCGGTGAACGAAGATGCGCATCAGACTATTGATCGTGCACCTAAGCAACCGTACGTATGGAACACACCGCGGTCTAATTTTGGTATGCATTTTCGTGTACCAAAGGCGGTGCACAAAGACATTTCCTTCTTGCCTATGGTACTTGGCCCATTTGTATTGTACCGTTTTTAAACCATTTGTTCCCCGTGCCAGCATGGCCTAGGGGCCTCCAAGAAAGGCTCAAAATGGCCTGTGGGGACCGGATAGAGTCATGCCATGGATTACCTAACCTGTTTGACACCTCTAATTTAGAACCTCATTTAAAAAAAAAAAAAAAAAAGCTAATTAGAAGGTATTATTATGGCTCCTTATTCCTCTATAGGTATTCAGAGTTTTTCTCAATTTGTTGCTTATGTGAAATTAAACATACAACTTTGTAGTTTTACTGCAACAACTTCGTCGAAATTTTGGGCAGGAACTCAGCGGACGTTCATGGAACTCGCCTGCTTGCTCCCCGTCCATGACAGATCTTCCCCTTGCAGCACACTGGGAATTTGAAGTGTTCATTTAACTGGATTCAAGTACATTAATCATATAACGAGCTCAATACTTGAGTTATATAGCATGAGCTGCTCTGAGGTCCAGTGCATCAATTTCAGACCATCTAGTTTCCAAGAAATAGCTGATCCAAAATACTTTGGCAGTTCCTCTTTCTGATATCCATTCAAAGGTTACTCCGACTAGTAGTTCAACATTATGCAAAGAAGGCAAGTTTCGGATACTGTTCTCTCGGTTTATGAGGTTCAATCGGCAGCTAGATTAGAAGGTTGAGTTATATAGACATTGTGGCACTAAAATCTGTTCAAGTGTAACCTTTTTACAAAGGCAGTGGGTCACATCTTTTTAACAGAAGATGAGAGCAAAAGGAGCATTGACAGGCATGGTGCTTATAGAGTTCAAGTACTGCACACTCCTATTTCAATTCATATATTCCCTGTTTCAACTATTTCAATTTTGCACAGGGAAATGAAATGAAATGAAAGAGATCTAATTATGGATCTATGCATGAACATCTGTCCATGGAAGCATACTCAACTACTGTGTTCTTAACATCTAGCTACCAGCAAACAAACAGAGCACTAATGCAGAATTCCCTAACTTGAAGATAATTCCTCATCACAAGTACCATAAAACTATTTATTTCTTAGCAAAGCTTACTTGTAATAGACGACCACAGAAGAGTTGATGCATGTCTATAACTTAGTCATGCACCTGGTGGACCATAGAATTTTCAGACAGGATTTAAACAAGAAGACGACCCCTAACATCATCACTTCGGTACAACATCACATCAGGTACGCAAGGAAATTATAACCTTGCACCACATAAAGGAAGCTTGAAGGTTTGCAAGTACTAGGTAGAGGAAAGCTTACTACTGGTATAGCATGAGATGCCATCACATGCTCCACATCACGTAATGCTAGCAAATATAAGTAGTAGGTCTGCCAAGCATTGAAGGCTTTAATCCATGGGAAATCAAGCAAGGCGCAGGTCATGGGAGCCATATCCCATTCCATGGAGGTTGGGCTGGTTCGGCTGAACGCGGAATGCGTACATGTGGGAACCCCCATTGGCAAGAGCAAGTGCACCCTCGTAGTTGCTGGGGTCGTCATCCACAAAACCGTAAACTGGGTGCTCATCTTTCATTTCCTGGATTCAAAAGAGTATTCAATAGCTAATCAATTCCCTCTTTTTTTTCTTTCCTTCCCTACGTGAATGGTAGATGAGCTTAAAGAGAGAGAATAGATAATAACAGAGGTATCTGAATCAACTTACAAGTTCATGAAGTAGGTTTCTGTGAACTTCATGGGAATTCTTCAACTGCAGCAAACATTTAACAGTTAGTAAAATAAATTTGTTCTGCCTTGCACTCTAATTTAAAGGATGCACTTGTATGCAATACATTTGCAGAAAAACGTGTGTTTCCTCTGTGGCATACGTATCCCCACATCTTTCTGGTGACGTGGACCCATCTATTGTTAAAGCTTCAGATAAAAATTGCTTTTATTGGGTCTACCAGCAGCCAGGCCCATGCACTTACAAAAATAAAATAATTATTGATATAAATATAAATTATAGAAAATAATATCATTTGAGCAAGAGCAAATCTAATACAATGGATTTTAATGTGCGGAGTGGGCAATGTGGGGATTTAAAGAGAACATGCTGTCATAGTGGGATGGGAGATTTTGAATTTAATGATATTATAGTCAAAATTTTAAAGTTTAAGTATTAATTGATGTTGAATAATTTAATTTGTTTGTGAACAGAGAGAGATGAATGAAGTTATCAATATAAAAAAAAGAGAATTAGAGCAAAGCAGCTACTATATTATTCTAATTATTCCACCCAAAATAAAAGCATTTTATTGGCCTAACATTGAAAAGAGAGAACTAATTTTGGGGCAAAAAATCTTAGGGCATTCTTATCGAAAAAGCTGATAGATGGAACCTAGAGTATAGCATGATAAGAATTCAAAACTACTACTTTTTTAAGAAATCGTATGCAAATTATTGTTACATATATTTTAGAGATGTATTAGAAATGCTGTATGTTGTCATATTGTGCATTTCAGATATCACATTGTAGTTGTTTTTAAACATAACACGACAGTTTACAATGAGTTTGGATCTTGCAAGTACTCTAGGTATGTGATTTGATTTTGACTCTGATAGCATCAATAAGTGTGCTAAGATTATGGATGGCCAGAGAAAACATAATGCACATCTATTTCCCTAATGATGAGCTTTTATTTTTCAGTGTTGATGAGATATAGAGAAGTGCTGAAATCTATCTTGTACTACAAAGAAGAAGATATGTATCATATTTTAAGACCGCAATATTTTTTGTTAAGATTTGTAACCTCAAAGTGACAAGGCAGTTGCACATGCCTCGATGAATTCTACCTTATAATAAATCCTAAACCGTAGGAGAACAAGAAAGAGCAACTTGATTCAGTCACCTTAGCCAGCTACTAAAAGAATGAAAGCAACAATTTTTATTATGGACTCCTTGTGAGTAGATAGGTTTCATTTTTTGCGACTTAAATCTTGCATAGATCGTTTTCTACAGCAGAACATCTCTTTTTAAAAAAAATATATCTTTTAAAATATATATATATTCAACTCAACTCAACTCAACTCATCTAAGCCTTTTCCAATCGGAAATATATATATATATATCTTCTTTCAAAATGGTAAATCATCTCCCAACTCAAGATGATACGGCTGAGATGAACCCAACAATCCTCTAGCTGAAACTAGCCAAAAAAAAAAAAGGAGTAAGCCTGCCAAAAAGAGCCTAAAAAGAGTAAGCTAAAGAGGGTAGATAGAGCTTTAAAAGTATAGATAACGGCTTTGTTAATGTATGCCCTATATCTAATCGGATTGCATGCTATATACATTCTATGAATACAAATCAAATAAAATGGTTTCTTTACCTATCGAGATGTCTTTTATTATATATTTGATATACTTGTCTGTGAGATAAAGTCCAAAAGAATATGAACCATGCATATGAAATTTGTAATAGAGATTACAAATTGTGAGAGTGTATGCTCGTTATTGTAACGATGCATTGGTTGACCCACACAGAGATCCCATATGGATATTCTATATAATGTCAATGGTTGATCTCTGATGACGGTTGTGCGAATGATTCTTTGACTTGAGGTATTCACTGCACCTTATGTGTAGAATGCCATACTTTGACATCATACAAACGTCACTCTAGCCATGAGTTGCAAATATGATGATGATTGGGTATGACATGAAACACGTGTAGGTGGTGATTGACCAAGATAGAATTCGTCTCCCTTAATATAGAGAAGGTTATATCCCATAACCACTTGATGGAATGATTAAACTTAAAATCCTTGTAAGGTTGAGTTGGAATCCAAAATGGTTTCGGAGTTATAATTCATATGAGTTAGTCTTTTCTGAGATCAAGTAAACAAGATCAGTTACAGGGTTGACACTTTCATGCTACTAACTGATCTGGGATATGTGACGACTGGATTGAATCGTACGGTAACCATTATAAACAGGTATTATTGATGGTCATGTCAACAAAACCCTTAACACTTGGGTGGTCATGATGCTTTGCTAGGGCCTCTCATGATCTATAATCATGTTATTGACTTGGACAAAGTATTGTCCAATCAATCCTACGGTCAGTGATTAGGACATGATTATTGCCAACATGTTAAAGGGCCTAATGGATCACACGCATAAAGGAGAATTTTGGATGAATTAAAATTAGAATTAAATTAGATTTAATTTAGATAAGATGATCAATTAAATAATTGGGTAAGACCCAATTTAAGAAGATAAAATAATAATGGATATGATCCATCATAGAGGAAGAAATTTTAGGGAAAGATAATTTGTGCATATGATGAATAAATAATTGGATACCCAAATTTGGCTTGTTCCATGTGATGGATGGCTCTGCTTATTCGGGTATGGATGGCAAATCTCAACTATGTTAAGAAGGATTCATGCCCATGGGATGGGGCATGATGAATCTTTACGTTAGGATGGTGAACACATCAAGATTGGGAGGCATGTAGTTATGAGATAACTAACTCCTAATTTCAAGGGCTAAGATTTGACACATGGATAATGGATGAGGCTTGACCACATGGAGATGGGATCATATCCATGAGATGGACGTGATCCATCCTCACGTGAAGAGAAAGATTCATGCCCAAGGCTTGGGGCATGTGGATCCTTGGATGCCATGAGAAGGGGAGTCTCTTCCTTTCCCTTGGATTAACGTTGCCATGAGAAGGGGAGTCTCTTTCTCTTCCTTGGATTAACGTTCCCATGAGATGGAACATCTCTTTCTCTCCCTCTCTATTAATACGTTTCTTTTCTCTTCCTCCTCTCTTATGGTAGAAAAAAATTAGATCTTTTAGACCTACGGAGAGATCTTCTGGTTTTAAATTCTAGAAGGGGATTTAAGAGATGCTAGCATCCCTCTCTCCCTAAGTGTCATCTTCATACCTTAAAAGTCTTCATCCACTCTTCTCCACATCGATCACCATTAAAGGCCGAACGCTAGTGGCAGAGGATTCACCGGCTTTATCCTTTTCTACATCGTTAAAGGACTCATGTATAAATAGATTTAATATTTTAGATTTTATTTCTAATTAAATAAATCTGTTCCTAAGGATCCTGGGCATCTAGGAATTTTGTATTTATCTTCCGCTACATTTTAATGAATTTGATTCATGTTTTAAATACATAATTTTCAGCAAGTGGTATTAGAGCCACCTTAGACTACAGATCCATTAATCTAATATGATACTTTAGTCAATCTGAATGATAATATGAGTTTTTATCATGCTTTATTATGAAGATTAAAATCCTTAATTATTTTCATATGTTGATAATAAATCTAAAATTAAAATGTTTATTATTTGATGATATATAATATTATTGAAATTTATGTATGTTAATTATCATGTTAAATAAAGTACTTTGATACGTGATATCAGATATAAAGGTTTATTATATGATAATAAATAATAATTAATTTAGATTTAATCATATCTATGTCAAGTTAAAATAGCAATTATTATTTATACATGATAGATACTATGTGCTGAAATCTTAAAAATCATGTTTAAGATTTAATTTTAACATGATTATTGATATGATTAAGATCTGATATTCATATGATAATGAACAGTAATAGTAGAAAACTTATTTTCAGAAATTTTGATCATGATAAGATTGTGATTAAATAAAATCATTTGGAATCTAAATTGAATTTGAATTTTGAACTTGAATCTTGAAATTTTAAATTTTAAATTTGAATCCAAAAATCTTATCATAACAAGAATCAGTTAGGATTTGTTGAAGATATTAGGATTTACATGGGATGTGAAACCGACATATCATAACATGTAATTAAATGATAAAAAATTTAAAATTTTAAATTTTTAAATTTTGAATTAAGAATTCTTATCATAATACACTAACAAGATCACTATCTTAGCTTATCATAAAATGTAATAGATGATAAAGATTTAGGAAACTTAGAATTAACCACATCATTGCTTAATCCTATTATCCCAAAATTGGTCTAATCAATTAGGCTTACCTATATTGGTATCTAAAGAAAGTGTAATCATGATTTTTAATTGATTCATTCGTTGCCTAAAAAACCCATTCAATAGGATCGAAGGGTATGCTAAATAGGACCCTATTGATCAGCTAATCTGGCCATTGTTAAGGAAAGCCCTTAATTGATTAGATTAATAAGGTTAATTAGGATGGTAGCAATTGATTTGGTCACATGATTAGGGTTCCTAAATTAGATAGTGGTCAGGGATCCTAATTTGATTAAAAATCCCAATCATAAGATTTGATCTTATGAATTTTAGGTTAATAAAGATTAATCTAAAATCTACATATAGGATATGTAACCTAGCATAGTACAAATGTTGTACATGTATGATGGGACCTATATGCGCTAAATCTCTTCACGAATATTAAGTCATTAGCCTTCCATTGTTCACATGATGCAAAATCATTAGTCATGAGATTTGTCGTGCCAAAGCCGAAGTCGAGTATACTTATGAGGAGTTGATTGTGGACAATGGGTTGACTTAACTAAATTAGCTGGCATAGTTGGCCAAAGTCAGAGTCAGTCTAATCTAGAGGCAAACTTTAGGATGATCACATATGGATGTGATTGAAAAGGCAATGCTCCCTAAATGATCTAGGTGTCACATTAGATGTGATTGATGATAATCTACCAAATTTGGCTTACCGAGATTTGTCGTGCTAAAGCTAAGGTCAAGGTAATTCGAATGAGAATCCTAGCCCACAAAGGAAATTGAATACCAATCTCTCGAGAATAATAGAGAGGGCTATTAACCTTGATAAAATAGTGAAAGAAACCAACTTAATTAAAAATCTTAAAATTACCATATCAAGTCGATGATTAGTATTCATAGCAATTGACTCGTTCTATTTTTATATAGGTTATCAGAAAAACTATGAGTGTAAACATCAACCTTAGGAGTATCTTAGAATCCAACAAATTGATTGGCTCAACTTTCCTGATTGGCTTAGGAATGTAAGGATCGTTTTCAATCCAAAAAATTCTTTTTATCCTAGTGAGGTTGCACTGGAGGTCCCACCAGCGAATGCTCCGACTGAAATTTATGTGGCATACAACCAGTATAAAGATGCTGAGAAAATGGCCACATGTTTGATGTTGGCCTCAATGTCACCTGATCTTTAGAAACAGAATGAGCATATGAATGCTCAGAAGATTTTGATACACCTGCAAGAGTTGTTTGGTGCATAGTCTCGCTATGAGAGGTTTCAAACCTCTAGAGAGCTGTTTCAGTGCAAAATGACTGAGGGTTCATCAGTGGGTACCCACATGCTGAAAATGATCAATCTAATTGAGAAGTTGGTATGATTGGGTTTTTTGATGGATCATGAACTGAGTGTTGACTTGGTTATACAGTCACACCTCCCAGCTATTCGCAGTTTGTTCTTAATTTCAACATGAACAAGCTAGAGGTGTCTCTACCTGAGCTCGCGAATATGCTGACGAATGCTGAGCTCAACATTAAGAAAGAAAAGCGGCAGGTTATAGTTGTGGAGTCCTCTGGCGCTTGTAAGAAACGGCCAAAGAAGAATAAGATCCAAAAGGCCAAGACGACTAAACCAAATAAGGGCATTAAGAAAAACAAAGTAGTCAAGGGGAAGTATCACTTTGTGGCAAAGGTGGGCACTGAAAGCCAAACTACAAGGCTTATCTGGCTAGCCTGAAAGAAAAGAAACACACTATACTTCTACATCAGGTATATTTATGATTGAGATATTTTCTTCTATTACTTTTTATTCCACTTGGGTATTGGATACCGGTTGTGGATCTCATATTTGTATTAATATGCAGATGATAAGAAGCAGTAAAAAGCTAAAGAAAGATAAAGTGATCTTGCACATGGAAAATGGAGCAAAGATTGTTACTTTAGCCGTAGGATTTTGTTCTTTGTCTTTGCCTACTGGGCTTGTAATGGAGCTTAGTAATTGTTACTATGTTCCAAACATAACAAAGAATATTATTTCCATTTTATGCCTTATAAATGATGGATATACGTTTGAAATTAGAAATAAATAAATTTTAATTTTTAAAAATAAAATGTTCTTTGGTTCTGAAATGTTCAACGAGATTTATGTTTTGAATTTACAATGTCATGTTCTCAATGTAGAAACTAAGAAATTAAAATCAAATAATTCTAAAAACTCGTACCTATGGCACTGTCATTTAGGCCATATAAATGAAACACGTTTAACCAAGTTACATAAGGATGGCTATTTGGGCTCATTCGATTGGGAATCGTTTGAGAAATGTGAGTCGTGCTTACATGACAAAATGACTAAGTCATCTTTTACTAAAAAGGATGAGCGAAGGACTGAATGTTTAGGATTAGTACATTCAGATGTATGTGGTCCTATTAATATTCAAGCAATATAAGGTTTTTCTTACTTCATCACATTCATAGATGACCATAGCATGTATGGTTACATATATCTGATGAAGCACAAATCTGAAGCCTTTAAAAGTTCAAAGAATTCAGATCCAAGGTAGAAAAATAAAGTAGCAAAAGTATTAATATACTTTGATCAGATCAAGGTGAAGAATACTTAAGCCATGTGTTCTTAGAATATTTGAAGGAAAATAAAATTCTCTCTCAATGGACTCCTCCTGGTATACCACAGCATAATAGTGTATCAAAAAGGAGGAATCGCACATTATTAGATACGGTGCGATCAATGATGAGCCTTGCAAATCTCTCAAAAATATTTTGGGATTATGCGCTACACACAGCCGAATACACTCTAAACCAAGTTTCGTCTAAATCGATCAATTTCACTCCTTATGAGATATGGTGTGAAAGAAACCATTCCTTAGTCATCTAAGGATTTGGGGTTGCTATTTATGAAAAGCGTAATGAGTCGGACAAGCTTGGAGCTAGATTCGACAAGTATAATTTTGTGGGGTATCCTAAAGAAACAAAAGGATACTATTTGTATCACCCACTCGAGCAAAAGGTTATTGTCTGAGGCATGCAATATTCCTAGAGAATAAGATTTTTCTAAGAAAGATCAATGGGAGAAATATTAAGCTTAGTGAAGCTCAAAAACCATAGATTGACACAGACCGATTAGATGATATAGAGCAAATGCTAAATGCAGTGGGAGTTGAGCAGGAGACTCAACTCACATTCAGACAACATTTGCGTGAGCCTCTATTAGAAGAGATGGAGCAACAAGTAGCTCCAAGTATACATTAGCTACGTAGGTCTAGTAGAACACATCATATTTTTTAGAGATATAGATTTATTATAGAAGATGATGAGCCTACTAACTACGAGAAAGCAATATGTGACATTGACTCCAAGAGATGGCTTGAAGCCATAAAGTCTGAAATGGACTCCATGTACGACAACTAGGTATGGACCTTGGTTGATCCACCTGAACGGATAAAACCCATTGGGTGCAAATGGGTCTTCAAGAAGAAGACCGACATGGATGGTAATATGATTACCTATAAGGCGAGGCTAGTTGCAAAATGTTACAAGCAAAGACAAGATGTTGACTTTGATGAAACCTTTTTTTCTATAACTATGCTTAAGTCTATAAGGATTTTGTTTACGATTGCAGCCTATTACGATTATGAGATATGGCAAATGGACGTCAAGGCCGTCTTCTAAATGGTGATTTAGTGAAGGATGTGTATATGACATAATGTAAGGGTTTGAGTCCATTGATTCTCAAAATGTATGCAAGCGCAAATGTCCATTTATGGACTTAAGCAAGCCTTTATAAGCTAGAACATCTGTTTTGATGAAACAATCAAAGAGTTTGATTTCATCAAAAATGAGGATGATCTATGTGTGTACAAGAAGATTAGTGAGAGTGTTATTATTTTCTTGATATTATATATAGATGACATATTATTGATAGGAAACAATGTATTTTTGCTGCAAGAAGTGAAGGATTGGTTGTCCAGCAAGTTCTCATGAAAGATTTGGGAGAAGCAGCCTACATATTGTGTATTAAGATCTATAGAAATAGATTTAGGAGGTTGTTTGGATTATCCCAATCAACGTACATAGATAAAGTGCTAAAACAATTTAGCTTGGAGAAATCCAAGAAGGAATTCCTGCTGGTATCGCATGGGATGCATCTCTTCAAGAATATGAGTCCTAAGACCCAAAAAAAGAGAGAGCACATGAATAGGATTTCGTACACCTCAGCAATTGGATCCATCATGTATATGATGCTATGTACGAGACCTGGTGTTTCTTATACTTTGAGTATACTAGTAGATACCAGGCAAACCCTAGTGAGAAACATTGGATGGCCGTCAAGAATATCCTTAAGTACGTATGAAGGACTAATGATATGTTTTTGGTTTATGGAGAATCCAAACTCATAGTTCAGGGTTATACGGATTCTATTTTTTAATCTGATAAAAATGATTATAAATCTCAATCAGGTTATGTCTTTACACTCAATGGTGGTGCAGTCAGCTAGAAGAGTTTCAAGCAGGAGACGACTGCCGACTCTATGACCAAGTCGAGTACATCGCAACATCAAATTTAGCCAAAGAAGCAGTTTGGATTAAAAAGTTCATCACTGAACTTGGTATGGTTTCGAGCATTACTGATCCAGTACACTTGTATTGCGACAACAATGGAGCTATTGCAAGCTAAGGAGCCAAGATCTCATCAAAGGTTTAAGTATGTACTCAGGAGATACCATGTAATTAGAAAGATTATTAGTAAAAATATATAAAAATAGAATAAATTCCCACTGGATAATGTAGCTGATCCGCTCACTAAAGCTCTACCATAGCAGAAGCATGATAGCCATATTAAGTCACTCAATATTAAATACATGGGTGATTGGATCTAGTGCAAGTGGAAGATTGTTAGTGTATGCCCTAAATCCAATCGAATTGAATGCTATATACATTCTATGAATACAAATTAAATAAAATAATTTCTTTACCTATCCAAATATCTTTTATTATATATTAATATATTTATCTGTGAGATAAAGTCCAAAATAATGTGAACCATGCATATAAAATTTATAATAGAGATTACAAATTGTGAGATCCAAATTGCACGTTAAGGTTTGATTCTTTAAATTTTTCTAGTCGATGTGTAGATGGGACTGGATGCCATCGAATACCGTGAGACTGGCACATATTGCATATCTTCATCCTTATGGTTGGCAGCTGATCTTGCAAGCTAAAGTATGAGATACTTGGATAGGTGTGTGAAACTTGTTATTGTAACGATGCATTAGTTGACCCACACAGAGATCACATATGGATATTATATATAATGTCAATGATTGATCTCTGATGACAGTTGTGCGAGTGATTCTTTGACTTGAGGTATTTACTGCACCTCATGTGTAGAATGCCATACTTTGACATCATACAAACGTTACTCTAGCCATGAGTTGCAAATATGATGATGATTAGGTATGACATGAAATACGTGTAGGTGATGATTGACCAAGATAGAATGTGTCTCTCTTAATATAGAGAGAGTTATATCCTACGACTACTTGATGGATTGATTAGACCTAAAATCCTTGCAAGGTTGAGTTTGAATCCGAAATGGTTTCGGAGTTCTAATTCATATGAGTTAGTCTTTTCTGAGATCAAGTAAACAAGATCAGTTATAGGGTTGACACTTTCTATTTCACTGGTCTGAAATCTGTAACGACTGGATTGAATCGTACGGTAACTGTTCATGAACAGGTATTGTTGATGGTCACGTCAATAAAATCCTTAGCACTTGGATGGTCATGATGCTTTGCTAGAGGCCTCTCATGATCTATAATATGTTATTGATTTGGACAAAGTGTTATCCAATCAATCCTAGGGTCAGTGATTAGGACATAATTATTGTCAATGTTAAAGGGCCTAATGGGTCACATGCATAAAGAAGAATTTTGGATGAATTAAAATAGAAATTAAATTAGATTTAATTCAAATAAGATGATCAATTAAATAATTAAGTAAGATCAAATTTAAAGGAGATAAAATAATAATGGATATGATCCATCATAGAGGAAGGAATTTTAGGAAGAGATAATTTGCGCATATGATGAACAAATAATTGGATACCCAAATTTGGCTTGTTCCATGTGATGGATGGCTCTAATTATTCGGATATGGATGACAAATCTCAGCCATGTAAAGAAGGATTCATGCCCATGGGATGGGGCATATGTCCAGATTGGGGCTTGTAGACAGTTATAAGATAACAACTCTTAATTTTAAGGCCTAAGATTTTGATACATGGATGATGGATAGGGCTTGACCACGTGAAAGATGGGATCATATCCATGAGATGGACGTGATCCATCCTCACGTGAAGAGAAAGACTCATGCCCAAGGCTTGGGGCATGTGGATCCTTGGATGCCATGAGAAGGAGAGTCTCTTCCTCTTTCTTGGATTAACATTGCCATGAGAAGGGAAGTCTCTTTCTCTTCTTTGGATTAACTTTCCCATAAGATGGGACATCTTTTTCTCTTTCTCTCTCTATTAATACGTTTCTTTTCTCTTTCTCCTCTCTTATGGTAGAAAAAAAAATTAGATCTTTTTGACCTACGAGAGATATTCTGGTTTTAAATTCTAGAAGGAGATTCAAAAGGCGCTAGCACCCCTCTTCCTAAGTGTCATCTTCATACCTTGACTGTTAAAGGCCGGACGCATGGATTACCGTTAGAGGCCAAACGTATGGACGGCTAGTGGTAGAGGATTCATTGACTTCATCCTTTTCTACATCGATAAAGGACTTAGGTATAAATAGATCTAATATTTTTGATTTTATTTTTGATTAAATGAATCTGTTCCTAAGGATCCTGGGCATCTGAGAATTTTGTATTTTATCTTCCGCTATGTTTTCATGAATTTGATTCATGTCTTGAATACATAATTTCTTGCAGGCTTAACTATGGATTACTCTCACTTGATTCCCACAAGGTATGTACATATAGGATACTTTTCTTCTCCAATCCATGGCCTTCTACTCAAGTATCTCTTTCAGCTTTTTGTTTAACATGAATAAACCCAAGACATCCAATAATGTTTTGATTATGTCTAGAACTTGGATCTATGTACCCATCTTGATGGGTGCATCCATCTCTACTGCCATAGTAGACCCCTCCAATCTAGGCTTTCAGACTTATGAATTAAATTCAACTCAGAGAGAAGATAACACCAATATTATTGGTAAGGGACACTCAATTGAAATAATTCTAGCAAATGGTTCTTAAATAAAATGCCATATGATGAGTAGCTATCAGTGGTAGTGGAAAGAGAAGGAAAGAGATCGAAATGCTTGTTAAGTGGAGGGCTCATGGTAAAATATCTTCTTGAGTAAATCAATGTCAATGTTCATATTAGATTCTTATAGTACAGTAGGTGGGTTGCAAGAGATATGATGTTAGAAAGACGCTAAATATGAAATATAGGATTTCTTGCTTCATTTTGCCATTTCTTGGTGCTTAATGATAAACTAAATAGTCCAAAGAAAGCATCTAGCTAGACTATTGGATAAGAGATGAGCCTAGAGTGCGAACGAGTTGAGCCAAGAATATTAAGTTGCTTGGGCTTCACTTAATCAAGAATATAAATGTTAAACATGGACTTAATACTAATTAAGATTAACACATATGCTAAAGCATAGTTTCAAAACAAAATTGTAAGGCTCAATCTTGACTTATGTTCAACTTGTTTGAATATATAAGCTGCCATATTCTGAGCTCCAATCAAGCTTAATTTTTCAAAGTGCTAAGCTCAATTATATAGACAAAATAGAGGTAGGAAGAAGGTAGATGGGATATTAGAAGAGAAGAGATGGAGAACTACATCATTAAGAAGAAGACTTCTTGTTCTTTTATTGACAAGATCCCAATGCAAGGCAAGAGATGAGTTAAGTCTTGCTCTCTCAAACCCTAGTGGTTGGGTGAATAAGGCAAAAAAGTAGAGATACCCTAGTAGACTTTGATGGATGACTCTAGTTGCCTAAAGCATTGATATCAAGATACTAAAGTGAGGATAAAAGATCAAATGAGAGAGAAAAGTTAGGAATTAGTTTCAGACGAGTTAGAGTTAATGGTGAGATATGGAGGGTAGAAGAGAGCAAGGAGTAATAATCTTGATTAGGCTTTGATGGTGATAATCGATGATACAGGTTATGGCCAATGACTTGTCAAGTAAGATAAGCATGAGATGCAAAAAGGGCAAAGACCAAGGCAATGAGAGGATCAGGGATCGAAGATGACTTTGATTTGGTAGGCTAAAGAGAAAAAAAGTAAAGATATCAGATCATATTATATATATACTTATTCATAAGTTTTGCCAAACCAATCTCTCAATAGCCTAAACTTATCTCATTTATTAGCTCATTATATACGAAAACAAACATGCTCAAGCATGTTATTGAGTCAATATTTAGTTTTCTATGAACTATATGGTTTGTTCATAAGGTAATCCAAATATGCAAAATATAAAAGAAAATATTGATTTATCAAAGATGATAAGATGAAATAAATATATGCAACCCACATTAAAATTAGGACACTTATAGCATCAATGATTGAACTATAGCCGATTAAAAAAAAGAATTAAATGATATTATAATCTATGATACTTATAAAATGGAAAGCTTACATTTAAAATATTGAAAAAAAAATATTATTTGTGATTCATGTTATCATAGAGGTTAATAGAAATCATGGATTATGCTGACAATTTATATAGATATAAAATATGAGAGGAGAACATAAGAAGTCAAGACTATAATTAGTTAAAGAAGTTTCACTCAAATAGCTGAAGACATTAATAGCATTATTTAAGCGAGACAGAACCATTCATGAGAAAAATCAATATTAAGAAATTTTGGAATTTCATTTCCTTTAGATGACTTTCTATTTTGTCTATATGGAGGCCTAGCTTACTTGGTGTAAAAATCACAATAGCATATCCATAATATGGAAATGTATAGATAAAGCCTTTGTAACTAGTTACCAGATCTAGATTCTAAATTATTAGGTGCACTGCCTTCTCCAATTTGCTCTTAGTCTTTTGCATCCAAGGCCTTCCTTTCATTTTGAAAAGTTCTAGCTGTAGTATATTTAGTCCTAAAATGACATCTATGATGTATGAAGCCTATTAATTTAAGGAGATGCTACATATTGGGTGACTAGAAAGTAGGAAATTACCAAGGTAGTAGTTTAGGTGTTGGAAAAAAGAGGTGTAAGCAATATCTTTAGATTTCTAGAAAAATGGAGGCACTTATTAGTAATATAATAGAAAGTATTGTGAGAAGATTATTAGATGATGAAATGATCTTTCTATGGGCCCACCTATCCCAACATCATTTTTTGCTTCAATAACAGAAAATATTATGGTAGTCAAAATCGGCAGTATCCTAGTCATTGGACAGTAAGGATTTACAATTCTATCTATTATTTTAAGAATGGTTCTAGTAATTTCATTGAAGATGATGATGTATCAAGAAAGAGTTATCTGAATTTTTTTCAAATCTAAATTAAATAATCAATTGTCTATTATGTTTCTAGTACCAATTTCACATCCAACATATAGTTTATCTATTGCCAATAATGAGCTATTTTTTTAGATAATAAATTAGAAAATTGAGGATATGTTATGGATGATGGTAGGAGACAATCCATTGGGTCCTAATAGGTTTCCTCCATTATTTTTCAAGCACTATTGGTCCAACATTAAGATGCTTTTTTAGCAATTAACTAGATTTTTTAGCACATACACTATGCCTTAATTCTAGAAGAATTACATTGATCCCCAAATGAATTTATCTATTATAACAAAAGTTCTTATGGACAGAGTTGAGATACTTTATTTGTTTAGTGTAGCAAGTATTCACTCAGGGAAAAGTTATATCCAATAACATTCTCTTGGCTTAGTATATTATGTTTGATTTAGAAAGAGCACCTTTCCAAAGAAATTGCATGGCTCTTAATAAGACATCAAGAGAATCCATGATCATAGGATATTGAACTTCCTTTTTACCTCTTTTTTTGCTATTAAATTAGACATAAAGAAAGTCTATAATCATAAGAGATCAAACTTCCTTTTTTACCTCTCTTTTTAGCAATTTTTTTAGAAAATGAAGTGCTCCAAGGATTGAACTTAAGGCATCATGTATATCACATAAGTTATCTATCATCTTTACAAAGAGACTTTTAGTATTAGATTACTCAATAAATACTATATGTATACTTTTTTATTAAATACAACTAAGAAAAAAATAAATATTAAAAACCAAATATACGTTAAACAAAAAAAGAAAAGAGAATTAGTTCTATCCCGAAATCGATCCAAAATCGAACCAACCTGATTGGGTTGGTTTTGTGTTAGTTCTAGGATATGTTAGATTTGATTTTGAATCTAAAATTCCAGTACAAATTGCCTGATTTATTATCAAAACCAAAGAGATTGTTGGCATAACAAAAGTTCAAATAATGTCATTTCTAATAGTTCTCTTAATCCCATTTTGCTGAAACAAGATGAATGTTGTTAACAACATGAAGAGTGAAGTAGGGGATGATGAAAAATTTAAAACATAATTAGAAGACTCTTGTTCCAAGGAAATGATCATAAGAAGGCCCTAAATAGGATCTAATACCATAACAAAATAATAGATGAAGAATGTGAAAAGATCATAATGGGATTATGAAAGATTGCGATGACAATTCTTTCATGTGGAAAAGTTATAATGATATGTGATATCTCCTAGATTACGATGACAAATATAACTAATCTCTTATTGATATCTTGTCATGAATGGCATGTATTCTAGATGTTATATGATATAGGGCTAATCTCCATTATCTCAATACTACCTCGTATAATCTTGCCTCATATAGCATGGTTATTAATTGAGTATTTTCTTTAAAGTTTTGATTGGGTATTTGACCTCTAATTAGAGAACTTATATTCCATTTTTTTCTCCATAGAGAATTAATACTATCATGCTTCCATTAGTAACCAGTAGATGCAATCCCATCATAGTGTGCATTGGAGAGAATCTAAAAATCTAAGGAGGACTGATAGTCATTTTCTTCAATAGGGATGAGCAACAGTATAGAGTAACATGAGAATCGATACCAGTTTAATCTAATAGGGTTGCATTGGACCAGTTTTAAGTATTAATAAGGCTGGTTTTGGATCCAAAATCTGAGAACAAACCAAATAGGATTGGCTCTTTTCCTCGGTTCTAACCTAAGAACCGATCATCTTCTTTTATTTTAAGCAAAATTTAAGAAGTTTAGTTTCTTCGTTCTAACACAAGAATCGATTATTCTCTTTTTCTTTAAGCAAAGTTTTTTAAAAAATTAGTCAATAAATATTATGTATATCCTTTTTATTATACATAGCTAGAGAAAAAAATCAAGTTATTTGATATCAATATATACTAAACAAAAAATAATAAAAAAATTGATTCTATCTATAATTGATCTAAAACAAAGCTAAACTGATTAGGTTGGTTCTTGATTGGTTCCAAGGTATGATCATGTTGGTTTTAGGTCCAAGATTTTAGAACTGATCCTATTTAGGTTGGTTATTGGTTCTTACCTAAAATCGATCTGGTCTTATGTTCATCCCTACTTTTGAGTTCATTTGTCTCTATTTAGAGAGTCAACAAGAAAGATGAAGAAATTTTCCATGGTGGTAGAGATTATAAAAATGGCAACAAAAGAAACCCTCTCCAAAAGCACATGGTTACATAACTCCAAAAGGTGTCAAGGTTCCTCTTGCTTTTGTATGTACGGATAAGATGTTGAACACTGTTTCCTCCAGACTGTGCTACTTAAAAATTAACTAGAATTTCATTGAGATTAGCATGAATAAATCTATCCTTGATGCACGTCGATCTTCATTTTGATGCTAGTCTTGAATCAAAAGGTATTGGAAATCAATTGGAAATTAGATTGCTACACTGATCATGACACCAAGCGAGCCTTCCCATTGTCAAGATAAGCGGGACACGAGATGGTCTTCTACATGCAAAAGATGTTGCAAGTGGTGCAGAAATCACACAGTTTCAATTAGTTGGGGAGCTTCCACATTGGAGAGCAAGCAATATAATGATTGCTGATACTGCACTAGGAAGTAGTGAAGAGCTAAAAAAGAACAAAAGGTATCTAGAGCTATGCACCAAATCCAATGGTTTGATTTATTCAAATAGTAAAAAAAAGCATGAAGTGATCTTTACATTAATTGCCTCACAAGAGAGTTCTAATATTAATTTTGTACTCAAATTAGCTTAGTAGATATTGCTTAAAATCAATGGCATTTCTAGCTAATGCCTCTTCCTGTTCAATTGTATAAGGACAACTTCTAGTAATTAAGTTATGTAGGAATTTAGGTGCTCTTTGATTTTTTTTTTTTTTTTGAGAAATATTTTTCTAAAGAAAGTTTTCTAGGACTCACTTTCTTGGAAATCTATTTTATCACATTTGGTTTATACAAAATTTGCATGAGAAAATAATTCCAAAAATATTTTTTAATGTTTGGATAGAAGTAATTTGCATAGAAAAATATCTATTTGACAATAATACTGCTAAGATAAAATTTTCAAGTCATCACTTTTTTTATGCAAGAGAATTAAATAGACCATTTGACGTCTATTTGCATGCTATTTCGTTGACATGCTTTCATTGCTTATCTAAAATTACATTAAAAAAAATGTGATATTAGAGGTACATAAAAGGGTAATAAGAAAAATACTAAAAGATAATTTTGACACTTTGATACTAAAATATTTTTCACTAAGAAGAAAAAAGAGAATTGAAATGTAAATACTATCTCTTATATTGTTTTTTTTTTAGTGGAAGGAAGGGAATATGTTTGAGCTTCCCAGTGGAAGGAAGGAAATATGTCTAAGTCTTACACATAATTTTTCTCCTTTCTTCATAATAAAGTTAAAATAATATCATCTTCCAAACGTTTGCATTTAGAGCTCCAATCACAACAAATTCCAACCCAAGAAGATCATTAATTTATTTGTTATATCCCTAAACTATTTATTAACTACATCACTTTTTGGTCAATACAGGTATATAAATACTATAGATGTTTTATCTCTATAAGAAGATATTATGGAATATTGATTGTTTTATACATCGATATGTAAAAATCCATACTGGCATGTATTTAGTCTTATATTATATATTGGATAAATTTTGGATATATGTATAGAGGCAAAATTCAAATAATATCTTTCAACTAGTTTTTTTTGAATAAGGCTTTGATTGCTATAATGGTATCAGAGTTGATTTGGCCATGGATCATATGAATTAGGATACACTGCAGATAAGCTCTTTTAAAGTTGAACAAGTGTCAATGATAGTATTCTGATTATGATTAAATTTAGTTAGATTTGGATCTTTTGCCTAACAACGATAAACCTCAACTCAACTCATCTAAGCTTTTTCTCAAGTAGCGAAGATACAAAGGCTTAAATAAAAAAGTATGTGAAAACTTAGATTACATTTAGTTTCATATCGGTTATGCATTGAATAAATCCTGAATACATTTATAAAGTCAAGGAACTCAAAAAATATCTTCTGGCTAATTTTTTGAATAAAGTTCTGAATTATTTTATGGTATGGATGAGCATAAGAAAACTAAGAGTTAGCAAGTCACAATTTTAAAGCACAGCAGTTTTTTGTTTTCTTTTTTAAGGGAAAGATTGCTAGTGTTCCTAATACTTGAGAAACACTTTTTAAAGTTTGAATCCAAAACTTTATCTAATTGGAGGACTCTAGCTTTTGCCCGGTCCTATTATTAAGGGCATATTATTCACTTAAAAAGTTTGACCATTAATAAACTCAGAAGAGATATCCATATACACTTTCTTTATTTAATGGAACAACAATGGCAAGCAAGAATTCAACAAAAAACTTGATTACTTGAAGATGCATGTAATTATTTCAAAATGAATTCGTCGTATTCAAGTTTAATAAGAATGGTCTAAATCACAAATATATCTCATCACAAAGGTTTCCTCAAAGGACACATTGAGTGCCCAGACAAATAATATAGGATCAACCAAAAATCAAAATGGTCATGTTATAGCATTCATAAATATTCAATTTAAGAAACATGCTTGGTTGATGCAAAAAATATCATCTTTTGGTCATAGATGAGAAAAATATCATCTTTTTTTAATAAATCAGAAAAATAACGTTGAAAACAATTAAGCTAACCATATTCTGAACATGTGACTGTATTCGTAATCCTGTATTTTGCTAAAAACTGAGGAAGATTAAAGGAACCAATCAGAAAATATAGTCCTAAATCCAGCAGCAGAATGAAAGAAATGGTTTTATATGGTTCACCACAAAATATTTGAGTTAAAATTGAGTTGAGCTCTTCAGAAATGAAAGAGTTATAATCGAACTAAAAACAAAAAAGAGGTTGTTATCTAAACTATGCTTAAAAATAATTCTTCTCATTATCCAGTTAAATAGGAAAGGAATATTTTTTGGCAAATCACTAATTTAATTCAGTCGTGGGAGCATGCAAAAGGAACTGCACAGAAAAAAGGGACGCACAAAACCGAGTGCAAGGCTGTAAAGACTGATTGCAATCATGAAGTGCGCAAAGCATTCTAACTTTTACTTGCCTTTTCTTGTAAGTATCCGTCTGCGTGCTGATCACATGATACTGCCATCCAGATGAAGACAAAATATTAGCCATGTAATTAATTGCACATGCAAAAATTTACAGAATAATCATAAAAATAAAAGCATAGATCATTAGATTTGTCCTCTTTTTCTTTGGAAACTTTGATTCCAAACTTCTGGCAAAGCCAAAACAAGTCCCATGAATACCATGTGCTAGAAAAAAATCGATGGATTGGTAGCATAGATATCCTACTCAGAGACAAACTCCCTAGCTGTATTTGCCTGCTAGCTTAACCAGTTAAGCAAACTGAAAAGCCAAACAAAATATTGTCTGCAAGAAGAGTAAACATATTAACAGATCCCAGGCTTTTATTGGCAAAGAGAATGCCATTGAATATTTTGTCTTTCTTGGATTCTACTCAATGGAAATATAAAACTAAAGTCATATGAAAGCAGATATTACATTTGCTCATAAATTTTAGCAAAATGTCCTGATAGCATAGGAACAGCATTAACATAAAGTATCAATAACTTTAGACAGATTTAGAAGACAGTAGGGGATCTTAATTACTTTTTTTTGACGAACAACCTTCAAAGCCTCATCCAAATTTTGCTCAAGACCGCGCAGTTCGTTGATGTCCAAAACGTCGAGATCTTCACCCACCCTCTGCCTACTCTTGAAACAAAGGAGGACAAAATCACAAACTCAAACAAACAATTTTTTAAAAAAAAAAAGAAAATTTTTATACAGTAAGAACTCATATTACCAAATTAAAAGAATATATATACATATATGCGTGATTTATCGTGGAAGAAAAGATCGATCTAGTCCTCCCACCTTATTTCTTTGCGGAGGTTTCGGTTGATCTCCTTCAGATGGCTCAAAGTGTGTTGCATCTTCTACTCCCACACAAAATAAAATAATGTTACAAATCACCAACAATAAAGGCTTAACACTTGGCAAAGCTTTTCCTTTTTATTTGAGAGAAACTAAAAAAGAATAATATTTAATAGAGGATCTAAAGAGAGCGAGCTCAGAAGGTAGAGGAGCTTCTGCCTCATATTGGGCGCTCCACAAGTTGATCCCGGACACTTCCTGGTAGCGATCATATATGCTCTTGGTGCTGCCATGAATCATCGATCCATCGTCATTACAGATCCATGAAGGAAAGAAGAGAGTGCGAGTGTGATTGGGGAGGGATATAGTTTGTCCATACTCAGTCGAGGGGCTGCAGTACTCGGAGAACTTGCCGGTGCTGGAGAACATGATGAGCGAGATCTCGGCATCGCAAAGCACCGTCAGCTCCTTGGCCTTCTTCATGATCCCAGTCCTCCTCTTGGAGTAGGTCACCTGCCGATTGGTAGGATTCTCTATCTTCTTGATCTCTATCTTCCCCCTCCCCATCTCCAGCTCTCTCTCTATCTCGCGCAGCTGCTCTACCTCTCAACCACCCAAGGGAGCTGCTGCTTTAAGAGATCCAAGCCAAAGGAGAAGAAAGGGCCTCTATAATGGAAGAGTGAGTGGGTGGTGGGTGGGTAGCGTGGGAGGAGGGGTAAAGAAGCTGGGGGTTTCCATTCCGGGAAGGGAGCGCAGAAAGCAAGCGCTTCCATAGACGGTCTACTCTTTCCAAATTCGTGAAAGCCTTGGGAGTACCAGCTAACATGTGATGTATTGCCAGTTTAAGAAACTGTCTCTTTTCCCCATCTCACATTTCCATGCCTCCTCTCTTTTCTTCTTCCAAGAAATAATCAACAAAGATAATAAATGTTGATAAATCTTTCAATATTTTTAATTAATATGTATGCTCTCCAAGGCTGCACTCTCGTAGATAAGCCTGTTGGTTATGTCGAGAGCTGGGATGAGTAATAATACTGCACGGTGGATTCTTGAGGTTCTTGTCGACGTGAGTGTTGTGAAGCATACAATTTACCGCTGTGTTGGTGAAAACCAAAGTACCTACCAGTGGATCTAGCCGACAGCCTAAGAATAACTAATAATTAATCAAGTAAATAACGGACTTATATACGGCAACCGTGTTCTGTCCTTCAAAAAGATAGCAGTTTTAATTACTTTCTACTGCAATAAATCATATGTAAATTATTCTGATGGGGTTGAGATCCAAACCCAGACTCTAATATTGATGTCTATCCTCCAACAACGCTCTTATCTCAATTAAATCTCACTATATTTGGATACAATTTATAGACAGTAAATGCTCAATTCAAGTGCAACTCTTCTTTATTGGCGGCTCCATGAGCTCTTAAGGTAGTGTTTGATAGCTTTTTGGCTATCCCTGGATAAATGTACAGGATAGCATTTATCCAGGAAATAGCTGAGGGGATAAGCACCTTTTTAAAATTACCACTCTGCCATCAAGGGATAACTTTAGTTATTCCTGGGTTCCCTAGGGAATAAGTCCAGGGGATAACCCATGGTTAAACATGGGTTATCCCCTCTTGTTAAACTTTTTCAAAGATAACCCCTACAACTATAGCTTTTGGGGATAAGAGGGGATATCTGAGGAATATCCCCTCTTATCCCATGTATGAAACAGTGCCTAAGGTAGTGTTTGATAGCCTAAAAGCTATTCCTGGATAAATGTACGGGATAGCATTTATCCAGGGGATAGCTGAGGGAATAAGCATTTTTTTAAAATTACAAGTTTGCCATCAAGGGATAACATTAGTTGTTCCTGGGTTCCCTAAGGATAAGTTCAAGGGATAACCCATGGTTAACCATGGTTAACCATGGGTTATCCCCTCTAGTTAAATTTTTTCAGACCTATCCCTTCTAGCTATAGCATTTGGGAATAAGAAGGGATATCCAGGGGATATCCTTCCTTATCCCCCATATCAAACACTACCTAAGAGTGGTAATACTATCATACGATAAAATATACTCTTATTCTTGATTAATTTCTCATGCTCGCATTAGGATGATGCATTAGGTATTTCATCAATTTTAGCTGGCTCCATGTGATGAAATATCAGGTATGCAATATTTCTAAAGCGTATATAAAAGGCTAAATTGTAACTATAAAAAGTTTGAGGATCAAAATAAATTTTGAATAAAAATTTAAAGAATCAAAAATATATCTTAGCTTATATTATAAAGGCTTTGGAAGAAAATTGAAAGGCTTCTTCAATGAGTGAACTTTTTCAGCTAATTTTTTTTTTTTTCTTTTTCCTCGTGGTCATGACTCGAATTAGGTTCTATTTCATGAATTAGTTACTGAAGCATCTTTAAATGGTTGTTGATAATTATTGGCTAACAATCAAATGAGATTAGGGGTGCAACTCGGGCTCATAAAATCCGGGTTTCCTTCAACTCTAATTCTAATCCTATTTGTAAAATATCAATTCTAACCCTAACCCTAATCCTATTTGTAAAACCTCAACCCTAACCCTATTTTTAAAATCGGATTCGGGTTGAGTTTTGGATTGGAATTCGGGTTGATGAGAAAGAAAAAAAAAAGCTTTTTTTAAGTAAATAAACACCGAATTATGGATCCAGACGGAAAAATAAAATCCCTTTCCGAACGCATAAGCTAGTCTCGAGGCTTTAACATTGTATTAAAAAAAAAGTCTTACCTGAAACAAAGAAAAGGAGAAGGTATCGTAAACAAAGAAGAGTAGGCAGGAAGTAAAATGAAATGTGCGGATGGTCCGCCTTTATGTTTGTCCTTTTTCTCGTCTGCGACCGAAGGTATAGCCCTCTTCGCCCTCAAGTTGGTCATCTTGTCTGATCCGATTGGCGCCCTCAACGCCCCAAAAATGTGGTGCCGATAAGCTATCCCCATTTTGGTAACCCTCATGTTCGGGTTGTGGTCAATCCGAATCCGGATCAATTACAAATTGAACTGAGTTAAATCTGGATCTTTTGGATTTGGATTGAATAAACATGAGTTTAAACAGTGTTGTTGGCCAACTGAGCTAAACATGCCTTTAATTTTTTGTTTTCAAAAAGAAACTAAACATACTCACATCCCAAAACAGAAGTTCGAAGCCGCACCTTAATTTCATGGACAAGAGGCCGCAAATCATGCTCTCTCCAGACGTTTAAGAGACGTGGGACCATGTGGGATTGGGTTTAAAGTCTTCCACGTGACCACCGAGGATAACGCCGAAGCCCACGCCCTGTTACACCATGGTAGGACATAATATCAATGAGGCATGTCGTAAGTCTCCAGATCGGATGAGGCTTGGCGAACGCTGACAATGCGATGCTACACCGGGGTGACACCACGTGGCTAGTGGTCCTGAGATGTTCCATACTCGTTTTAAATGTTTGAGAGGACATAGCTAATCACGATCTTTTGTTATAAGGCTATAATTGAGTCGAACCGCTCATAAGCTACTCGAGGCTTGGTCGATAAAAACTCATTCGTGTTCGGCTCATCATGTAAACGAGCCGAGCTTGAGCTTCATTTTAGAGCTTGTTTGATAAACGAGCCGAGTTTGAGCACGAAAGCATATTCGATTAGGAGCTCGCAAGACAGCTCGATTAAGAGCTTGTGAGATGGCTCAATTAGGAGCTCGTAAATAAGATGTCATTTTATTTTCTATCTTTTCATCTTTTCTAACTACTCTTTGGGTTTAAGAATCGAGCTTTTTTTTTTAATTCTCGATCCGAGCTTTAAACAAGCTTAATTTGAGTAGAGCTTGAAACTAGCTCAATTCAAGCTCAAGCTTGAAACGAGCTTTTTCTGAGTCGAGCTTGTCGAGCTTTCTAATCATACTAAATGAGCGAGCTCAAGCCGAGCTCGAGTCGAGCCCGAGCTTTTTGTAATCGAGCTCGTCGAGCTTGAATAGGGTTTTTCAAATTTAAACGAGCTCGAGTATTTGTTAACAAGCTGAGCTTGAGCACAAAAAAGCTCAGCTTGGCTCGGCTCGATTGCAGCCCTATCTTGTCATTGCCATTACGTTCTGTAAAGTTTTTTCTTAAGACTAAGATAGATGGTAGTATGAGATATATATACTTTGCTCATGTTCTGAGAAGTAAGAAAAAGTTTTCTTTTAATGGGCTATGCAATCTAGCAAGCATATATTAAGCCCAGCATTGGATGTTATATATATGATCATTGTATATTTGATTGTTGTTTTGGAAAGCCTGAAACCTATTTTATACTGGTTTAAACCTTTAAAAAAAAAAAAAAAAAAAACTATTTTGGTATAAGATGGAAATTCTACAGAAAATAAATTATCCAGTTGCGTGTTTGGAAGTGCAATATTTTGATCAAATATTTCTATGTTGGAAAATTTAGCATCTCTCTTCCATGAAAATTTGCCTTAAATTGTAGGGTACAGCTGATAAAAAGAGGTTTTAAACTTTTAGGTTATCTCTCATGTTAACATCATAATAAGCCCTAAAATAATTTCGGTCCTGACAAAAGCTAAATGAAATAAAGAATAAATAATATTCTCATATGTGCTGGCGTTTAGCATGGACAATGTCCTAATCTTTACAAATTAAAAGCCTAAATAATATGTAGTAAATAATACTAAGAGAGCATGTAGCTTACATTGTGGGAATATCCTAATCATTAGAAATTAAAAGCATAAATAATATATAATAGCTAAATATTTCTTAGTAGCCTTAATTTTGACAAGACTGGCTTTTTTAGTGACAATATTCTAGCCATCCTAAATATCTTCAACTTTAAGATGATGGCAAGGCTTTGCTAGTGGTAGAAGTTGGATATCTTGTACCTTGTCAATAGCATCTTAGTGTTAAAAATGATCTGTGAGACCGGACTCATTAAAGATAAGGCTGATCTTCAAACCCTCAGAAGATTAATTAAGCAGGTAAGCATTGCCTCTCAACTTTGTTAAATTTTTTATAAAGTCCCACCTTCCTTTGGTGCAGCTTGTAGAAAGTTCTTGATGCAAATCTTTGAAAAGTTATTTTCATCATCATCCAATCTCCTCTCTTGAATTGGATATCACAGCTAATATGATTGGATTAGCATTGATAAGGCTCGACCTACTCTTGAATCTTCTTTCATCAATCTTTTATGTAAGTCCTTAGCATGCTTGGTGAAAGAAGTTGCTTCAATGATTTGCGTTTGGGCTGGAAGAGACATGAGATCTAGAAATCTTTCATGAAGGCCTACAAGAATTTCAAAAGTTGAACATCAGTGATCTAGTTGACTAAATTGTTGCAGGCAAAAACTTCAAGTGTAATAGTAACCCATGATTCTTGCTTGTCAGTGACCAAGCATCTCAAGAAGTTTCCTAGGCTTTAGCACAGCTTTCGATTCGGCTATCAATTTATGGGTAACATCTGCTATAAAATAGTAGCTTTATTCTCATCTTTCCCTACAAGCTCTTATAACAAGAGATGAAGGGATATATCTTTTAAAACTTGTTCATCACCTTGTAAATTGAGTCATGATCCCAATGAGTCCCTAGTAGTCAAAGTATAAATTCCATAATGAGGTCGTTCCAAGGCTAAGTTAGAATTAAAAGTGGCTCGTATAGGCCTATATATGTTTTGCTTCTAACATTTGGCTAGCTAGTAGATGACACATCTTGATAGTTTTGCTAGCATCATCATACATATTAGCTAGGAAAATCTATTCTTAAGAAGCACCAAAGTCTTCTTATTATTGACATATTTTCTTCTAGCCTTTGGCTAATTGCTAGATTGCACATATTGATAGTTCTACTAACATCTTAATGTATATTTGGCTAGAAAAATCTATTCTCAAAAAGTGCCAAAGTCTTCATATTGTTAACATTCTTGCTATTACTTTGGCATGAATCTCCCCAATAAGGACTGAAGGGAAGTGATTGTAATGCAAAGATGGTCACTATGAAAGAGAAAGCAGCCTTGGATTTCATCTCTAGTTTCTATTTGCCGAGAAGCTTTGTAGATGGCACCAAAATCCTTGCCATCTTCATATTGAGACTTGATGTCTTAGAAGCCAATGACTTCAATTGACATGGCTATGGGTAGACAAACCTTTCAAATTAGGATATTAGCAATTTTGTTCTTAATCTCAACTTTGTGCTTCAAGTAGAAAGTATATTCTTGCATATAGTAACTCCACTTGGCATATCAAGAACTGAATTCTTCTAAGAATTCAAATATATATTGAGGAATTCATTATTTGAATATAAAATGAACCATCATGACTCAGATAGTATCATCAGTGCTTCGAGGCTTGAAATATGATGCAGCACTTTACATCAGAAATAGAGCATCTTTTCTTGGCATTAGTAGTTTTTTTTGCTAAAAAGAAAATATGGATGACCTTCTCAGCTCAAAACTCTACCTAATCCAACAGGTGAGGCATCACAAGCAACTTAAAAAATCTTACTAAGATCATGAAGATATACAATGGGGCTTCTACATCTTTTTCTTAATTAGCTCAACAACTTTGTGTGATGGCTTTGTCTAATTGAGTAGTCCTCACTGAATGCATTAGGTGTTTGGTGTTGTGATGTTGTTACAGCTGCAGATGTTTCCAAAAATATAGCAAGTCTGTGGAATCTTTGTACTTCATAGATATTGGTTGCATGGGCCAATCAACCATCATCTTTATCTTCTATGAACTAATAAGACCACAACCCAAGAAGATTACCTTGGGTTGCCTGAAAGCACACCTCTTTATATCAATGTAGAGATTCTCTTGTTGAAAATCACGCATCACCTATATATCTTATGTGCTCTAAGTACTCTTTAGATCTATTGTAGATTAGAGTGTCATATAAGTAAACTACAACACAAATTAAATATATTTATATGAAAGGCAAGAACATAATTTAAGATTATGAGACTGTGATAATCCTAAATATTCATCTTTCAAATAAAAATCTTAAATTACTAGAAATCAAATATTACCATTGAAATTAGCATATCTAATTGTCAAATATGATAATTTATATGGTAATATCAGATTACCAAAATAGATTACCACGAACTAAATAGAGATTGTTGATGCATGTAAAAGTAACCTCAGCAATAACAAAATGGTTCAAACATCCAAGATATCTTAAACTTCATGAGCAAATCTCGGAGTCTTCTGCAACACACCTAACTTGCACACTGGATCAAACTAATGGGATCTATTTGTGGTGCAACACTTGATAGCTGGAAGGCAAGAGCCTAGCCATTGCTTCAAATAGCTAGGCATGAGTTCAAGGACCAAATTTCCACTGTATTTCCACAGAACTCGGTTTTAAATCAATGCACAGCTTTTCCTGCCAAGGAGAAAAAAAATATTTATAAGTTTTAGTATTATATTTAATTTTTAAATATATTTAAAATTTAAAAATTCTATCTTTACAGTAAATTAAATATATTTAAAATTATGCTATAATATATTATGTTCGAAACAAAAAAAAAAAAAAGGAATGAAATGGAACAATTCAGATTGGTCTTAAAATATCTTTAGAACGAAACAGTTCCATCCTCTCGATCCTATTTCATCGAAACTCGAATAACTGCTACCAACCATTTGTAAGTCATGCAAACCCTTCATGAATTGCACTAAACGTATCTTACAGCACTAGATAGGAAACGAGGCATATAATATAATGGCACAGCATGACATTGTTCAATAGTTAAGGTACACCAGGAGAAATATCCAGTGTGAATTTGTGAAAGAAGTAATAATTTGATCAGGTTTGATAGTACAAAACCAATATTGAGATTGTAACTCTTAGTTTTTAATTTAAAAAAAAAAGTAATTAATGATTTGTTATCCCCATTCAACTTTAAATTCAGCAGAGGAAAACAAGGACTTGTTCCTCAATGGGGCAAGATGGAAATCTTTATAACGTTGAAGGATTGATGCAAATGAGATGAATCATTCACCAATGAACTATAGGTTGACTTGTTATTAGAGAAATTAATGGTATTGAATCTGGAGCCAACCTTGACAGCAGAAGAAGCTTACCTTGTTTCTTGACTACTTAATAAGCTGGTTATACATATAGTTTTTGGTAGCATTTGCAATCTTACAATCCTTCTCCCCTGTGATTTAAAGTTTTAATCACCACAATGGCTAGCTGAGATTGAGATGAATGAAGATTTTGACCTGGAAAAAGATAGTAACAAATTAAAGCAACTGAGGTATTTACCCAACAAGCTAAATCTAGTATTAGTATTAATAGCTATATTAAGATACAATTTTAAAAACTTATTTTGTAAAACATTCTATCAATAAAATGATTATTCACATACTTCGATCAATATATTTATATCATATCTTCTAATATCTCAAAATGTTTATCTATGTTGGCTAAGATATTAACATGTCATGAAAGAAGATGTCTGATACTAATAAAAACCGATATTTTAGTCAGATGAAAATCTTAGTCTCATAGTACAATTGATTTAAGCAACTTAAGTTGGCATACTTGGCTTGAAGTTAATCAAGTCCACCTTAAATTTAGTTCTCAGGCTCAAAACTAAGCTTGATCTAAGAAGACGCTATTCAATAAGATTCAATATCGTATGTATAATATATATGGTTCTCAAATTAATGTTATATTAAAAAAATAGCTTGATAACTTAGTTAATAGATGTTTTGTAGAGCGATGGCATTTGACTGTACTTATTTATTTATTTATCTTCATGGTTCATAATTAATATATAGATTAATTGACTATTTACATTGTGAGAATCAGGTGAAACACTTGAGCCAAACCAGATAAAGTTGGAATTTACTTGGTTCTCACACGAGACGAACTTGAACTGGTGGTAGCTTGTTTTAAGATTACGATCAAAAGCGGACTTTTATACAACTCAGATCAGTTAAATTTGATAAAATAAAATTATAAATTGATTAAGGTAAATCTCAAGTTTTATACTTGAAATAATTTGCAGCTAAGCATGTTTAGTTTGGTACGTGGACTCATCAAACTTTCAATTTTTTTTACTTAAAAATAAAAAAAATTATAACAAATAATAAAATGTAATAAAATTTATATTTTTTAAAAAAAAAATTGAAGAACAATTGCCTACTTTCAAATATACATGGGGCCATCCCTGAAAGGAGACGTATATAAATGAACGCTCCACTTGGCTCACTAAACTCACAGCCCCACCGCATAATTTTAAATATAAATAACTTTAATAAACTCTATCGATCAAAATTATAATTAATTATTAATAATTATTATAATAATTATAATGATAATTATTCATTTAAAATATCATCTAAATTTATATTAAAAATAGCTATCACAATAGCCGTTAGCCTCAAATCATGTTAAAATCGCTTAAAAATTAAATTATTTAAATCGTTTCTGGACATTTATGAATGTTGACAATGCAAAACGAGGGGAAACGCTCGAACGTTTGTGAGCATCAACTCACGGGCGTTCCATCCTTCCATCCCATTTATTTTATTTATTTTAAACTTTTTTCAATAATTTCTCATAAAAGTTTTAAAATAAAATAAAATAATAAAATTAATATAACAAAAATTTTAAAGTATTTATACTGCGCAATAAGTGAAGTGTCCTATGTACTTAAACCTCATTTAGTGTTGATTGTATACACCATAGTGGATTAGACCTTGAACTAGATCTTGACTCAGGCTTTTCTACTAATCACAAACACAATATGGATCAATTGGATTTATGCAGTCAGCGCATATTAAAGGCCTTGTGCTTAGTATCTTGATATTTATGAGAATTCTTTAAGATTAGCCTAAATCTTTAGTTACAACTAATAATTATTATATAATATCATCATTTTTTCATTTTTTATTGAATAAAAATGTCATTTTTTTTCTTATAATTATTTTTAAAAGAAAATTTGATATAAAAATTTAAAATTTAAAACATTTCTATTTACTTTAAACAAAAATAGGTGGAAATGATGGTGTATTATAATAATAATAAGTCAGTTTAATCTACGTAGGGATCCACCCATTGTCCCCCCGGCCTAAATGTTCACCGTTTGACAGTCTGCTTTCACGTTTGACAAGGACAAGACAAAGCAGTGGCTACTACTCGTGTAGGGGCCGTGGTCGGCGAGATAGGATGGACTGTTTCATCGTACGGATGATAAGAAAAACTCTGCTTGCGTGCGGCCTTCCTCAAATCAAGGAGAGCATTGGAATACCCGTTTAACTCGCTTGCCTCGCCTTTATGGGTTCCCCTGATTTGAACCACCATCCATTCAACCGATGGGTTCTTCGTTTATTTGTCTCCAAAGCGCGCGCATGGATCGGATCTTGCATCGCTTGGACGATGTGTACTGATGGAAGGCGGGAATTTTTTTTTATTGTTATTGTGGTTGCATTTGTAGGAAGGATTCCAAGGAAGGAAAGGATGCGTAAATGGATGGGTTTACGGTTCAGGAGTGATGAAGCCGCCTGTGGATTTCAGAAGTTACGTAGAGGTATCGCCGGAGATAAGAAAGATAATATGGGAGGGAGCTTCTAAATACATTATAAAAATAATTTTTTATATTTTTTTATAAAAAAAATTATTTTTTTAAATTATTCTTAAATCCTCATCTTCTTTTTCATATGCTCTGACGACGCCCTTTCCCATAGCACGGACTTCCCTCCTTGGCTTGCCCCCTCAATGCTGGCTTTCCTTCCCGACTTACCCCCTTAAGGCTTATTGGAGTAGGAGGACGAGGGGGAAGCATAGTTGTTAGATTTGGTTCGGATATTGATCAGCCAAGGGATTGTTAAGTCGCTAGTTAAATCATTGATCAATTATATTAATATATAAAATATATTTATATTAATAAAAATTAATAAAAAAATTAAGGTTAACATGATAATAAAATCCGTGATCATATTCGGTTTGAGCTAGGTTGATCGGTTCACGAGCAAACCAGATGGGTTGACCGAATTATTCCGGATCACTTACACATTCGGTTTTATGTTAGAACCGGACCAACTTGGCCTCCTATTTTTGATTCAACCGGTCCAATCCATCGGTTCGGTCTGGTTCTGATAACTATAGAAGGAAGGATTTTAAGGGTAGTTTAGAAAAAAAAAATTTAAAAAAATTTGAGTGTATAGAGAGTAATTTTTGCGGTGTATTTAGAAGCTCCCTTATATATATATATATATATATATATATATATATATATATATATATATATATATATATATATATATATATATAGTTTAAATATGTTTTTGATGCCCAAACTTACCCTCAAAATTCATTACCACTTAAACTTTTATTATTATAAATTAATTTCATGTCTCTTAAAAATTTTATATTTTTAATATTCATAATATATATCAGTTTAAATTAATAAAATAGTTGGTACACCATCATATGCAAACACGTAGACTAATTATAAAATGGAATGCATTAAAATTTACTTTATAGTTAATAAGCTTAAAATAAGCATGTTTGGGTATATAAAGAAAATATAAATTATATTATATGTATATTACTATAAAAAAAATTTATACAAGTATATATTATTTTTTATTTATAAATAATATAAAGTATTATTGAGAAAGTTCAAAAAAGAGATACGTTAAACATGAGTAGATTTAAGATTTTATATGAGAAAAAATTTTGATATAAAAAAGTTAAAAAATTAATTATTTTTGTCTGACCATTAAATGAAAGTATGCTAAATCTTTGTGTTCTATTTTATTTTTATTTCTCTATTTTCTTCTTTATTAATCTAGCAATGAATATTACAACAGTTAAATATTGAGAATTTGATCCACCTAAGTGAACGGGATCTTTTGTGTGCGAATAGGGATTTATAAGTTTTCAGAGGAGCTTAAAGCTGTCAACTTCAAAAGTAGCCCAATGTAGTTATACAATCAATTTGATTGATTGAATTATCTCAATTGGATTAAGTATAAGTGAATAAGATTCAATTTGGTTTAAGTCTATTAGAAGGACTAATCAATTTTAAATATTGATTTGAAATTAGATTTGATTTGGATTTAAATAGATTCAGGATTAGCCAAATTTGATTTGGGCTAGGACCATGATCTATTGGTTTAATCCAATAAATTCAAATTAGCTTAAAACCAAAAATCTAAACCCCATGTGTGAAAAAGGTTTTCTCACATGACGAAATAACTAAAATCCCATCTCATGAGAAATTAAATTTTCATGCAGAATTTAATTTATAACTTTTAGCCTTCTTCAAATGATTTCTAAGTTCAAGAAAAATAAATTTTGCTAAAAGGTTCATCTTTGGAAGAGCACTCCACACAACTCTCAGTGCATTGACAAGTATGTAAATTAATGTGCCTCTTTGGAAGAGCACTTCACACAACTCTCCGTGCATTGACAAGTGTGTGAATTAATGTGCCTCTTGGAAAAGCACTCCACACAACTCTCCATGCATTGACAAGCGTATGAATTAATGTACCTCTTTGGAAGAGCACTCCATACAACTCTTCATGCATGGATAAGTATGTGAATTTAATATGTCTCTTTGGTTTTTACAAAACAGCGGAATTCTAAATGTTAGAATTCAATAGGCTGGCTAATATGAAACTATAAATAGAGGACATCCCTCACCAGATAAAAAAACACAAGATCAAAGAGATCAAAAAAATTCTAAACAGTTAGAACCAAGTGTTACAGTTCTAAGAGTTAGAACAGAAAATTCTGGTATGATTTTAGTATTAGCAAAAGCTTGGTGGATCTTGGAGGAAGATTCAAGTGGAAGAATTCAAGATCAGCAAATTTGTTTTTCCGCGAGCTAGTACTCCCGAAAATCCGATCATTCGGGGGCTTCGCGTGGACAATACTAGAGGCCGGACGATTGAACGGCTGCAGAGTACAAAGGATTTATCTACTGTTCTTAAGGTGAGTGATTTGATCCTTAGATCTTAATGCAGGCTTCAAGATGAGTAGTATGACTTCTCATCTTGAAGATTAAGATATGATCTTAATTATTTAATTTATATGCAATACTTAGATCAAACGATCTTATAATATAAGGCAAAGATATGATCTTGATGCATGTTAGAAAGATTAATATGTAATCTTTAAATTCCGCATTGATAATTATTATTAAATTTTAAAATAGCATGCCTTGGGGATTAACTCTCCCAACAAAATATTGATGAGAATTTGATCCACCTAAGTGAACGGGATCTTTTGTGTGTGAATAGGGATTTATAGGTTTTCAGAGGAGCTTAAAGCTGTCAACTTCAAAAGTAGCCCAATGTAGTTACACAATCAATTGAAAATTTTTATATATGCCTATTACGAAACTTTGCATCAAAAGATATTGATGTTCTTAAACATATCAACCAAATGATAACATATGAAGTATATGATAACAACAAATTCTGCTGAATAACTAGAATAATATTTAGAATAGCTTGTTCCACATAGGCATAAAGAGCAGAAGATGGGACTGTTGACAGCTAGAAGATTCAAAATGCATGGAAAAGTAGAGAATTAAACTGCATTAGTAGAAATTATGAGCAATAAACTACAAATCACATTTGGTAGTGGACCGGCAAGCATATTGCAATAGAGTAGAAGAAGAAGACTTATTTTTTTGGTTAAATTATATTTTTAATTTTTAAACTTTATCGCTCTACTTTCTAAACTTTAAAAAGTTATAAAATTGATCTTAAATTTTATTTTTTATTTTATTCGATTCATGCCGTTAAAATAGGATAACGTTGTAACCAACTTGTTTACGTAGCATTCCACGTGTCCTCAATCTCATTGTCATGCCAATGGTATATAAAATAAAGAAAGAAAGAAAGGAGAAAAGAAAAACAGTACCCTTCTGCCATCCCCCGTGATGTGCCCTTGTGATGGGAAAAAGAAGGGGAAGAAGGTTCCCTCCCCCTCGAGCAGAAGGGGACCATGGAAGGCCCCCACCCATTTTTTGGCCGAGAAGAGTTATTTCGGTCCAAGATAAACTTGAAATAAAATTAGGATAGCTATTCCAAATTTTTATTTCATACACTATTTTGGCCAAGAAATAAAAGTAAAGCCATGTTCCACCGGTATGAATTTTTTTTTTTTAAAATTTTAAAGGATAAAGCCTTGCTCTAAGTGATTTCTCAGATGTTTCTTTTGCTTATTAGAGTCATGCTTCAAAGGCTTTTCCTACTTATGTGAACCCTACTTTAGATAGTTATCAAAGGCTTCTTTTATTTAATGAAATCCTATTCTATATGATTATCAAAAGCTTTCTCTACTTATTGAAGCCTTACTTTAGATGTCTATCAAAGGCTTCCTTTATCTTTAGAATCCTATCTTATTATTATTAGAGGATTTCATCTATTTTGGGAAGGTATGCCCTATATTGAGTCAATGGATTAGATAGATAGTATTGAGTATGTCAAAGGGTTGATTTCAAGGAAAACTTGAACTGTTGATGTTAAAGTTTGAAATTGACAATTTTAACAATGCTAATAACTTCAGTATCTAGCAAATCATGATATTGACCCTTTTGATGCAAGAAGGGTTGTAGAAGATGATAAAAGACAAAGAAAGATTACCAGCTAGTATGTCTGAACGAGAAAATGACAAACTGATGTCAAAGGCACACAGTACAATTTTATTAAGGTTGGTAGATAAAGTTCTCAAAGAAATCATTGAGGAAAAGAGAGCGACTGGACTCTAATTGAAGTTGGCAAGTAGATATATGATAAAATTTCTCACAAGTTAATTATACATGAAACATAGACTTTACCACTTAAGAATGAAAGAAATATACCATTAAATTATCATTCTAATGAATTTAATAAGGTTATTATTAATTTGAGAAACATTGGAATCAAGATAGAAAATGAAATTCAAGCTTAATTCTCTTACACTCACTGCTATCCTCATATAAGAACTTTGTTAATATGTTATTGTATGGGAGAGAGAGTCTCTCAAGCAACGACATAAAAGATGTGCAATCTAAGGAGCTAAAGAGAAAGGTATTTGAGAATTATGGATGAAACTAAAGAGAAGGTTTGGTTGCAAGAGGCAAGAGCAAGGAAAAAGGTTAAAGTAGGAGAAGTAAATTAAAATCTAAGTCGAAACACTGAAAGCGTCATTGCTGCTTATGTTATGAGGAAGGTTATTTGAGAAGGTACTATCCAAAAAGGAAAAGAAAGGATGATAAGAAGAAAAATACCTCTGAAGCTTGATCAAGTGTAATTGAAAAAAATATTTCCAAGAACTCTGATGATGCAGAAAGTAAAGGACTCTAAATCAACATCAACAACTATGGAAAGGAATGGATTCTTGACTTTGGTTGTTCTTCCTATATGACCCCAATAAAGTTAGTTTTTCATGTACCTTTCAAAATTAGGAAAGATTTTATTGGATGACAATAAAGTTATAAATGTTATAGTGATTGGAACAATCTATATCCAGATGTTTAATGGCATTGTGAGGTCTTTGAAAGTTTGGCAGGTTCTAGAGTTAATGAAAACCTAATTTTTTGAGTTTGCTAGATTCTTAAGGTTACGAATATATGGCTAAGAATGGTGTGTTGAAGATTTCTAAAGGTACATTTATGGTAATTAAGGAGAAGTAGGTGAATGGTTTGTATTGTGTGATTGGAACTACTGTTGCTGGTATTGTTACGATCTCTTCATCTTTGGAGTGTTGAACTTAGATGTCACTCAACTATGCTTCATGTGACTAGTGCAAATGAGTGAGATGGAAATATTGAAGCTATCCAAAAAAGTCTTACTTGATGGTGTGAAGACCGGTTCTCATTATTCTAAGGATGTATTAAATTATATCCACTCACACTACAAGAAAATAGTATAATAGTGACGAAAATTTTCATCACTATTCCGTCACAAACTGGGTTTAGTGACAGATTAGTGATGGAAATCTTATCATCACCATTTTTGCCGTCACTAAATTTAGTGACGGAAAGAGCGTCCGTCACAAAATAATAGTGACGGATTTGTGACGAAATATTTCATCACAAATTTATGATGAAATATTCCGTCACAAATTTGTGATGAAATATTCCATCAAAAATTTATGATGGAACATATTTTTCGTCACTAAATTGTGACGGATTAGTGACGAACCATCCGTCACTCATCATTCCGTCACTATTACATCACAAATATTTTCGTCACTATTCCATCACAATTTAATGACGAATTATTGATAAAAATTTAGTCACTAAAACTTTCGTCACTAGTCCGTCACAAATATTCCATCATGGTTTAGTGATAGATTGTTGATGGAATGCATGTCACTAATAGCTCCATCACTATGCCATCACAATTTGCTGATGAATTAGTGACGAAAGAATTCATTAATCATCCGTTATTGTTCCATCACTAATCAATCACTAATATTTTCGTCACTAATTCATCACTATTATTTTTATCAGAAATTCATCACTAATCCATCATTAACCTAATAAAATTTTATTAAAAAAGGAGCCACCGCCAAGCAGTAGATTCTGGAATCATTTCTGATATATCTAATTAATTCAACTGTGGAACTTTGAATAAATTCATTGAAACGGTGAGCCACCACCAACTCCATTAATTAAAACGGACCAGCCGAGTAGCCGACTTCATTAAAGCCATTATAGACATTTCCACACATGAACCCCTGGTATGAGCAAAGCACTAATCTCATGTTAGAATCACTCGCTTTCTAAAACAACAAGCTTTGCCGATCTTGGCTTAATTTATCATTTACTAAATTTCTAACCAAGAAATTAAAACCTTCTAACTGATGGGGCTTCATTTGCTTCAAATGCCTTGGATGGATAGAAATTTCAGCTGCTATAAAATCTTCTGAAACTTTAGGTGCAGAGTATTGAAACATTTCATCCCTGGTGTTTTGTGATCCGGACAAGTGAGTCCTTGCTGGCCGTGAAGCCTGAAAATACAAACGAGCAACAGTCAAATTGATGATATGCATTCATGAACATAAGAAGTATAAAATCCTTTACAATCAATGTTTAATAAGCTGACTGATTACTATAACAATTAAGAATAGATAAACAGGAACAATTAAGCAAAACAAGTCTCTTTTATATGCAAGGTCTTCTTGCATAAAACATCAAATCAATTGGCATGTGACATAAAACCTTAGGAACTAGGCAATGGGTAAAAAAAGCAGCATTAGTGCTCAAAAACATATATTGGTGAACACAAGATATGAGCAAAAAAAATCAGTTGAGTAAACAAGCAGACATGATATAATAAACAAGCAGACTATAGATGGGAAGGTAAATATTGAACAGGCTTCCTTTGCTCGAATATCCAATTGTAAATTTATAAACACAAAGTCGAGTTACATACTTGGTGCAATTTATAATGTAAAACAATAAGAGATTCCAAGAAAAGGCACCAAATAAACAATAATGATATTGATTACTGCCACTGACACCTCTCCCTAAACATGGACAAAGATATCAATGATGAGATTATATACTTTCGACATGCCACTTGTTTGTCGGATATCAGTTCTACAAGTTGATACCTGACCTCATGATTCAATAGGTCCATCTAAAACATGAGCTCACATGACTTTGACTCAACCTATCAATTATCACCAGTTAGATCATGGTTCCAAGTTTTCTCCTTTGACTTGATGGACCTTGTAGGACCATCTTCTAAATCACAAGAACGGAGCAGTTTGGATCCATAACCCAAAAACAGCAAAAATTGTTCATGCATGGACCAAAGTGGAGGAAGATCAAATAAGACCTCTTACACCCCTCAGAGGGGAACTATGTACTCATTTCTACAGTTTTTTTCCCTCTGCTTTCATTTTTTACCTTAGCTATCTTGTGTGGAGAAAACTCTAAAGATTCCATGACATGTCATTTTCTTATCATTTTTGTCTAAGATAAACATCACTTCATTCTTTCTGCATGTATAGTAGTGGACAAATCCAATCAAAATACAATAACATGAGCAAAAAAAATGCAATCTTTCAAAAATTTCATTGTGACAAACAAGAATAGGATAAAATTTTCATAGAATTGCAACCAATTGATGAGGGGATTGGGATGATTGGGGCAGTCCAATGATTCACAAACCTCTGGTGTAAAGCAATCGAACCATTTCTTCCTAGTAAGTGCATGTTTTCTTTTTCTTCTAGACCATGGTGATTTAAGGGTACCTCTGTAGAAATAAGCAGTCATCCACATATACAATAAAGATCATAAATTGAATGAAAAAGGTGGACAAGCTAAAAAATCTAAAGAACTCATACAAATGAAATTCTATTTATACATTAAAGTTCAGAACCTTCTTAAGGCATTCTAACATAGAAAAGAAAGTTAGGAACAAAATGATACATTTGATAAACCCATAATTGATTATAGACTCCACGAATTCTATGACAACTCTCAGAACATCAGTTTGACATCCCCGCTTTGATGTCTAAGATGAGAATCACCGTTACCAGAAAAATATGGTATACTAAGAAACCAACGCTCACATGTTCAGCAAGCCATATAACACCAAGATGGGATCTGGGAAAGTTTTTGCCAGATTGGACCCACCAAACATGAAGTGAAGCAAAAGCAATCATAATGGTGCTGATGATACTTCCCACAGATCAGATTCTCACAAGAAGAATGAAGCATCTTCTATAGATCTATTGATATCATCACATCCACCAACCGATGTAATCGAAAGAGAGACAAATGAGAAGGCAACCAATGCAATCTACTAGAAAAGATTGTGACCCAGCACCGACACCCGCACACAAAAGTACTCATCAAAATTATCACAGAGAAAGAAGATAAATACTCCCAAAGTCCTAAGTCACTGAATTTAACACAGCCGGTAGCAAGCAGATCAAATAGTTTGAGCAAATAAAGAAAGAAGACAAATGAAAATAAATTAAGCAGTCAAATACCCATTACTCCAACTTCCCTTCTCTTCTCTTCATTAATAGAGACTGAAGAGATCAGTAAATTGATATCTGGAGCTGGAGCTCCAACAAAATCAAAAAACAAAAATTAAGGTGATTGGGATGATTGGGGCAGTCCAATGATTCACAAACCCAATATTAGGAGGATGGCACAAATAGCCTCTAAAACTTTATCACTTGCTTCCTCATTAACCTACAATCATAATGAGATTAGCATATGGCAGATAGGCAAGAGGCACACAGTTTCAGGAACTTACCATACACTAAACAAGTGAGCCAAGTCCACGGATGTTCAATGAGAATAGTAGCACATACAAACAACGAAACCAATAAGCAATTCAACCATTGATGCAGTTACACATTTCTTACATAACCAAACTAGAACATATTAATTCTATAATAGGAATCAACAAGAATAGATTAAGATGCTTGATTATCAGCACATGCATTTTCATCAAAGTTTAGACATCTCCTAGAGCATTTATAAATTTAAGACAAGCAGGAAGAGTCTAAAGAAAAGAGTCTAAGAAAATCATTGAAAAGCTCTGAGCTTTTACCACTGGATGAAAAAAGCCAAGAAAGAAATCTGCAGGCTCCTAATTTAATGCCAACAATGCAAAGGAATTCTTAGCACAACAGTGCAAAGGAATTCTAATTTATTTCATTTTAAAGAAATCTTTATACCCAGCCTCAGTAGCGTGTCCTAAAGTGACCTGAGCTGCACGACACGGCCTCCCAAATCCAACGCATGACACATGGCTTCTCTGACATAGCTTTCAGACCACATGGCAAGGTCTAATTCATTGCTATCAAATTCCATAGTCCTAACCAACTTGAACTTGGTCAATTTAAGATTGGAGTGCAGTTCATTTACCACTTTCTACCGCATTTGCTAGTTGGCACCACACATTGAAGCACAACAGAGCATTTTTTATATACTTCTAATATATCTGGGGGAGGCTCCTTCCTCCGATTTTCCATCAAAAAAAAATTGAAGCACAACAGGGAGTAGATGGACCAACCTCAAGGCACTCCAAATAGACACATCTACAATTTGGCATATAGAACTCTAACCTAAGTTCAATTAAAGAGAGAGAAGCATTAAAGCTTCAAGCTTCCCTAACTATTAGGCTCCGTTAACCAACTCTCGATGGAAGGATTAGTGCTGGTTTGGCACCGCAACAGGGAAGCAATGAAATTCTGGAAAAGTAAGAGTGATACATCATTACAGAAACAAAACTTCAATCACTATAAAGCAACAGATGAGCACTTGGGCTATGAAACAAGATGCATAACACATCCTCTTATCCAGGGCATAAGAACTGATACAATGGTTGCACTCCGAAGTGCAGGACAATAAGGCAAGAGAAGATAGGGACAACACCATGAGGCCTGCATTCCATCCACGTGATCCCAACCAGAAGCAGCAGAACAAAAGCAGACAGATTCATGTTGAGCAAATCAACAGATTAAAACAAATGCATGATTGTTTTCTGCTAACTGAAAATGAGCAAATCAACAGATTAAAACAATTCTCAAGCTTTATTTCATGACCTGCTAATATTACTTCCCATGTAGAATATGTAGAACATGCTAAAATTTTCCCAAGCTCACGTTTCTCCCCCTCTCTAAAGGGGAGGATGACTTCGAATAACTAAAGGAAAAATGGAAGAGCTGATTCATTCTCAAAACAAGGTATGGTCGGCATACATAAAACCAAAAATAGAAGAACAGATTGAAGACTACTTACTCAAGATTTCTGAGACACACTGCTCTGCATCAGCTGGAATCTCTCTGCCTGGGACATTGACCTTCAGAAGGCTGGAATACCTGTCAAAGCCCCTTCCCTAAATCCTTCCACTACAATTCAGAAAACTTCTTCATTAGATCAAACCGAATACAAAAGAGATCAAATCAATGCCGACGATTGGATCAGAGGTAAACCTAGCTTGGGGGATCAGAGAAGAATCTGGGGGGATCAGAGAAGGAGCCTGCCAAGGGGGGGGGGGATCAGAGGTAAACCTAGCTTGGGGGGATCAGAGAAGGAGCCTACCGATAGGAGGGGGGGGGCGGGATCAGAGGTAAACCTAGCATCTAGGGGAGAAGGAGCCTACCGACGGGGGTGGGCATCAGAGGTAAAAAGGATCCTGCCGACGGGGGGGGGGGAGATCAGAGGTAAACCTAGCATTAGGGGGAGACAGAACGCGGGCGCGACGGGAGGTAAACCTAGCTTCAGAACGGGGAGGAACCTAGCATCGGCGGGGGTATCAAAATGCTCGCGAGGGGGGGGTTATCATGGAGAGGAAACCTATGTCACCCAACTCTGATATTTGTGGGCCGGGAAGTTCTCGGCCCAGGGGTGGAAATGGCTGATAAATGTTTCTCCTACGTTTCTAAATTTATTTATTTTATATTTTATATTTTTTTCTTTTTATATATTAACATTTAACAACAAACAAAGATTTTTTATTTTTATTTATTCTTTTAAAAGTTATTATTTATAATAAAAAAAATAATAATTTTTATTAAATATTTCTTTAAAAATCAGAAAATAAAAAATAAAAAAATATATTTTTTAAAATAAAAAAATATTTTTTTTTCTAAAATTAAAATACGATCTTAAAGCCGTTCATAGGTGTTGAGAATTCCAAGGGATGTCTCTCAACACTCCCTTCCTCTAGGCAAGCAACGTGCCCGTGTTTGATGGCCAACGGCATCCCCTCTCGTTCATGCGCAGCTTAGCAAATTTTAAAATCCCAATTCTAATGCTTCGTATATCCACTAATTACAATTTCTACGCGTCGGTGTAATACTATAATTTTGTTTAACGTTATATAATATGTGAATAAGAGCAAATGCTGTAGTGGTTCAGAAAGATCGCTCAAGACAAAGAAAGACATTGAGAATGCCTTCCACCGCTGCTTCATTAATTGTGGGGCCTGGAGGGTACGAGATTAGGTAACAACTCTAAAAGGTGATAAACCTTGCACTGTGTTTGATGGAGAGGCAAGTAGAAAGAAAGAAATAAAAGAAATAAAAGAAAAAATAAAATTAAAAAAAATGTTAGATTGCTATTTTTAAAAAAATTAAAGCGATTATGAAGAAAAATTTTAAAAATATTTATTATTTTTATTTTAATATTAATTCTTTTAAAAAAATATTAGACATGCAATTATTTATAATAAAAATTTTATTATTATTATAAATTATTATATTTTTTATTTTACTTTCTTTCTTCTCATTCAAATAAAAAATATTAAAAGTATAAATTTGGTGACGGAAGGGCAATCCATCACTAATTCGTTATTAATATAGTGACGGATTGCTCTTCCGTCATTAATTTTGTGACGGATTAGTGACGGAAGGGCAATATGTCACTAAATTAGTGATGGATGAAGAAATCATCACTAAATTAGTGACGGATTGCTCTTTCATCACTAAATTAGTGACGGATGGAGCAATCCGTCACTAAATTAGTGACGAATTAGTGACGGAAGGCCAATCCGTCACTAAATTAGTGACGATGGAGCAATCCATCACTAATTTAGTGACGGATTGCTCTTTCGTCACTAATTAGTGATGAATTAGTGACGAAAGGGCAATCCATCACTAATTTAGTGATGGATTTCCCATCCATCACTAATTTTGATGGATTAGTGATGGAAAATAATTTGTCACTAATTAGTGACGATTGTTTTTCATCACTAATTTGTGATGGATTAGTGACGAAAAAGCAATCCATCACTAAGTTAATGACGGATTGCCTCATCCGTCACAAAATTAGTGACGGATTGTTTCATCCGTCACTAATTTGTGATGGATTAGTGACGGAAGAAATATCCGTCACTAATTCACTAATTTAGTGACGGATTACTCTTCCGTCACTAATTTGTTATGGATTAGTGACGGAAGGGCAATCCGTCACTAAATTAGTGATGGATTTCCTATCCATCACTAATTTTAATGATTAGTGATGGAAAATAATTCGTCACTAATTAGTGATGATTTTTTTTATCACTAATTTGTGACGGATTAGTGACGAAAAAGTAATTCATCATCAAGTTAGTGACGTATTGCTCTTCTGTCACTAATTTGTTATGGATTAGTGATGGAAGGGCAATCCGTCACTAAATTAGTGACGATGTGATAGTCCGTCACTAATTTAATGACAGTTTAGTGACAAAAAAACTAATCCATCACTGATTTTAATTTTTTATCACTATTTTGTTACAAACCGTCATAATTTAGTGACGAAAATTTTCATCACTAATTTTCGTCACTATTTTGACATTTTCTTGTAGTGTCAACCCTTAGGGACCCAGGCTTCACACAGTGTTTAATGGATATTAATGACTACTCAATAAGGGTGTGGGTGCATTTTTTTAAAACATAAAGATGAAGTGATTATTAAATTTAAATGGTAGAATGTTATGGTGGAAAAACAAACTAATAATAAATTAAGATGCTATGAACAAACAATAGCTTGGAATTCTATAAGGAAGAATATGATGAGTTCTGAAAGAATGAAGGTATAGTAAGGAAGTGCACTATATGAATGACACTACAATAAATGGAGTTGAAGAATAGATGAACAAAACACTTTTAGAGAGAACGCACTGTATGCTCTATAGTTCTAAACTTAAGAAATCTTTCTAGGCTGAAGCAATAAATAAAGTAGATTACTTAGTACATCAGTCACCATCAACTTTCATTGACTTGAAGATTTCTCAAGAAATGTAATCCAATCAACCAATTAACTATTTTGCTTTGAGAATATTTAGATGCCCTGTGTATGTTTATGCTAATGATAACAAACTTAAACCAAGAACAAACAAGTTTGCATTCCTAGGTTATGGTGCTAGGTTGAAGGGTTACAGATCATGGTGTGTTGAAAATCTTATATCACTCAAATTTATGATGAACAGAGATGTCACTTTTGATGAATCTATCATAGTAAACCAAAAAGGAAGATCTGTTGAAAGTCCAGTAAAAAATTATGATGTTGGCAAGAAAGTAGAGCTTAGTGTAAAAGCTACAAAAAGAAAATCACAGGACTCAAGCTCAGCCTGAGATGGAGGTGCAAATAGATGAAACTACTCATGATACAGAAATATCTCAATAATAGCAATATAGCATTGCTACTAAGCATGAAAGGAGGCAAATCACTAAGCATGAAAGGAGGCAAATCATGTCACTTGCATAATATGATGGCATAGTTGTCTATGCACTTACTGTAGTTGAGAGTATAGAGAATAACCTATCATACATAAAAAAGTAGGGACAAGTAAGGAGTTTACTGAATGGGTAGCAGCTATGCATGAAATGATTGAATTTCTTGAGAAGAATCATACTTGGAAGCTTATGAAGTTGTCTAAGGAGAAGAGAGTAGTAGGCTATTGATCGGTCTACAAGAAAAATGAAGGAAAACCTACAGTTGAGGCAGCAAGATTCAAAGCATAATTGGCGGCTAAGGACTATTTTCAAAAAGAGGGCATGGATTTTCACAAGGTAGTTTCTTCTAGTATAGAGCATAGCTCCACTTGTATACTTCTTGTCATAGTGTGTGCCTTGGACTTGGAGCTCAAACAACTTGATGTCAAATAGCCTTCTTAGAGAGTAAGTTGGAAGAATAAATTTACATATCATATCTAGAGGGTTTCATGCTCTTGGTCAGGAAGATCGTGTTTGCTTACTACAGAAGTCTCTGTATGGCTCAAAACAGTCACTAAAGTAATGATACAAGAGATTTGATGCTTTTATTGTGGATAATGGCTGCACTAAAAATCTCTATAATAGCCATGTCTATTAAAAGAAGCTCCAAGATGGCTCTTTTGAATACTCGCTACTGTACGTAGATTACATGATAATTATGGCACAAGATAAGGCCAAAATCAACAAGTTGAAGACTCGGTTAAGTGGTGAGTTTGAAATGAAGCACCTAAGTATAACAAAGAAGATTTTGGATATGGATAAGTCCAATCTAGAGAGTACTCCGTTAGCGATGTATTTCAAATTGTTGGTTCATTATTATCATAAACTCAGAAGGAGGTGGAGCATATGATGCAAGTGTCTTATGCTAGTGCATTGGCAGTCTAATGTATGGAATGGTTTGCACTCAACTAGATATTCGACATGCTATTAAGTGTAGTTAGCAGGTATATAAGTAATCTTGAGAAGGCATATTGTTAGACAATAAAGTGGATCTTCGGATATCTAAAAGGTTTCACAGACATGTTGGCTATGTTGACTATAATTATGCCAATAATCTGAATAAGAGGCAATCTTTGATTGGTTAAATCTTTACTCTCTTTATGTGTGTAGTTTGTTGGAAGTTGATATTGCAAGCCATGGTTTCTTCTACAAGCTAAAAATATGGCAGTAACCCAAGGAATTAAAGATGCCATATAGTTGCATAATCTTATTAATGGTCTTGGTTTACAAATGTAGTCTACTACAATGCTTTGTATAGCTAAAGTACAAATTCATTCGACTAAAAATCCTATATATTAGGAGAAAACGAAGCATACAGGTGTCCTATTAGAGTTCAAAACAGAGTCATAGCTAAAAGTTCTATATATATGATGACTAAGCCCATTCCAAGAGATGAGTTTAAGCATTGCTTGGACTTGGTTGTAATTGGTAGAAGCTAATGCCCATTAGAGCATGATGGAAAAGATGATTAAAAAAATTTTAGGATCATTAGTTTAGTAAACCTCAGACTAAAAGATGGAGATTTTGTTAGAATTTAACTTGAGGTCCATCATCCTAATATATGGATATAACCCTATATGGACATTATATGATATAGAGCTTAATATGATACAGAACTTAATACGTACATGGCATGATATATTTTCATAAATATGAAGAATATAAATCTTGGTCCATATAAAACACTATAATTTTTTTCTTTATATAAACACATGTAACCCTGATCCTAAGGCATCTTATCTATTAAGTTTAGAGTGAGGTTTTGTTAGGTGTAAGAGGGTCTAACATTCTGATTTTTGCTTGTGTGAAAATAGATCATCAGACTAAACTAAGTTAAATCCTAATGTTCTTTTTTTCTCTATTTTTCATACTTTTTTGGTTGCAGATCCATGATCCTTGCACGTGTTGCAATAAAACCAAAAAGAAAAACTAGAATAGAGGAAATGATAAATTTGATAAAAAAATTTGCGTAATAGGGAGAAGAAAAAAAGGCATAGGTGAACGTATTAGAAATAAAACAAGGTATTAGCAGGGCAGAGATAATATATATCATCTGCATTTATTTCCTTGAAAAAAAATGTAAGTTTAATGGGCAGTGAAGTACTAAAAGAAAGACATTTAAGAAGAACGTCTAGCCACATGCTTATGCATGGTAGGGCACGTGTGTACATCAAGCGTCAGTTTGGTACGTGGTATTGTGAGAAGCACTAAATTCTCTTTAAGACATACAGCAAGTAGTTAACACTGAATGAATATGATCTGCTGTGGACGAGGCCCTATGAGACATTCCAACTTCCATATACGTCATCATGCCAAGCAGGGCTTTTTCTTGGATTGTGAGATAAATAATCAAGATGGTTTAAAGGTAATACAGACAGATTATGTGGCCAAATTAATTACATGAGTTCTATGCATGCTCAAAGAGTTTAAGACCAGTTTAACAACCTAAGAAAAACAAAATCTTGGTGATATATGCTAAATTTTAAATTATATTTTTGGACAGTCTGCCTCAAAAAATTTAATTATAGCATAAGTTGATCCTCTTTTTCTATCTTATAAAATATAGCATGGTGGATAACAATATAACAGCAACGATAGTAAATTTTTAATTTCAAACTATTTAGGAATAGATGATGAGGGATAAAATTATCATCGCGTCGATGCTCGTGCACGTTACAAAAAGGATCGAGACTACCTTCGATTTCTGATCCCAGCTGTCATATCCGGATGATAGCGGAGCCGAATCGTCTTCAGCATAGTCAAACTGCCTCCGCAAACCGAGCTATCCTCATGCCTCGGTAAACCAAGCTATCCTCATGCCTTGGCAAACGAGCTATCCTCACGCCTCGGCAAACCGAGTTATCTCTATGCCTCGGTCAGACTGAGGCATTTGAGCACCTCTGCGGAATCAAGCGCGGGAGAGTCCAAATTCATGATAGTAGAACAAGATCATGCCAATAATACCGAAAGTGGCCTAGGGCCTATAAAGGTGGTCTAGGGCCTATAAAATCACTGAATCTCAAAGCATCAATCGACTCTCCTCGCCGTTGATTCTCTAACTAACTAGATATTAATCCCACCGGCCCCGCAACAAACTTGATTCGAATCCAATTCGAATCTAAACGGTTTTCGGACCCCCAATAACGTGCCCAAAGAATCAAGTGATCGCCTATAAATATCCTAGTCCTGAAGTTTCTCAGGTATGCTCCCATTGATGCTCAGACTGAAAACTTCATTGAAGCTCGAGCAGAGCTCTGAGTTCTCGGGAGGCCACTCATCTTGAGGAACTCTTCTGCGAGAGCCTTCTTCTCACATCTGTTTGCTGTGAATTTTCACTGACTTGGGCATCGAAAGGTCTTCCGCAGAGGGCCACCCCAGATACCCTCTGCGTAAGGACTGTCTTACATATTCTACCCGGACGAGAGATCAGCGTCCAGGACTGGAGTTGAGCTGCACCCGAGTCGAAGAACGTATTTCTGTGGCAACAATAGTTATATTATTTTTTTATTCTTCTTAATTTGAAGGTTTTTTTTGTAGATTATTGTGGTGAATAATAATATACATTTTTTAATTTTTTGGGTCATGTATGCAAGATGAGCAGTGAATCGGAGGAAAGGAATCTGCTGCATGAAAAATGCAGTCAATAAACATAACATAAGAGTTGTTTTTCAAACCAGTGCCAAAAGGCACCAGTTTTAAAGCCAAGGGGATGGGATCCAAGATTTTGCAGGAATGGTGTTAAAGGGAAAAATGTCATTTCAAATGGCATTTTTCTGGTGCCATTTCAACCCCCCGAGCTCAGCCCCGTCAGCTGGGGTGCTGACAGGGACCGAGCAGAAATAGCCACATAGTGTGGCGATTTCACTTATTCTGAAATCACCACACCATGTGGCGATTTCGGTTCACTTGAAATCGCCACATGGTGTGGCGATTTCACTTGTCTTAAACTCGCCATACCATGTGGCGTTTTTCTCAGGCTTTTTATACCCGAGAGCTCGATTCTCCTTCTTCTTCTTCCTTCTCCCCGGCGTCCCGATTGCTCTTTTTCCAAGCCTGCTCGGCGGCAACCCCCTTCTTCCTTCTCTTTCCCGGTGAGCTCCCATTTCTTCCTCCTCCTCCCTCTCGCCGCCCTCGCCTCCCCGGTCAATTACTGCAGTGAGTGTTTTTTTTTTTTTATAACCATAAATCCCATGCTCTAGATATCTTTGCATCTATTCATTTAATGTGCTAGGCTAATGAAGTAAATGCAACTAGTTATTCAGATGCTGATTTTATTGATCATATAGATGATTATAGAACAATATTTGGACATGTATATTTTTTCTTTTGATGGCACCGTCATTTCTTGGTCTGGCACGAAATTAGATTACATTTATAGGTGTATACATAAGAGGCTAGATAAATTTGATCATCTTTTTTTCAGATGGAAACTGTACGTGTTCTGCTATATTATGATGGATCAATTGAACATGGCGGCCAAGAAGGGATACATTATAATCAACCTCCACGTAAATGTTTAAAATTGAGCATGGGAACATGCTTTGCTGAGTTGGTTGATCAGGTACATACAGTTTTAATAATTCCAGTATAGAGATATATCATCAGATTGATGTGGAGATCTCCAACATTGCATCAAAAATATATGCTTCTTTCAATTGAGGACGACGATGATGTGGAGCACATGTTGACATTTCCCTCGAAGTTTCCAGAATATCGGTGTATTGAACTATATATTTTAAAGGATGATGTTCCAGAGCCATACAGTGTTGGTCATATAGAGAATGTTCATAACAGTTCTCCTATAGCCCAGCAGCAAGAACAGGTTAGGACTCCAGTGGATTTTCCAATGATTGAGGGATTTATGCCAGCAGTGCAGAGTGATGATGTGGTAAACAATCAGTGTAATATTGATAGTCGGGGAATGAAGTCAGATGAGAGTGCAGATGATGACTATTGGCCTGAACATGATAACTCAGATGAAGAGTCAAATGAAGATGAAGAGTCATATAGAAATGATATAGTTCATGAGACTGGCTTTAGTTCCATTCCTGCATATAGTCATCCAGAACATATTCCAACTCAGGTACATGATCACCAAGCCTTTGCATATGAACAAGTACCAGAATTTTATGATGAGTTGAATTTGCATGATGGTGGATGTGTTAGTACTCCGAGAGAGTTACCCTTCAATTCTTAATTTTGGGATCCATCAATGACTAAGTTTGCTAAAGGATTATTGTTTAATACTAAAGATGAACTGAAGAGAGCATGTGAAATGTATCACATAAAGAAGCATCGCACATATAATGTGGTAGAGTCGAAGAAACTATTCTGGTCTGTGAGATGTGCCTCTTCAAGTACTGCCCAACGGTGTCCGTGGAGGTTGCATGCTACCAGGTTGGAGAAGCATGGATTTTTTGAGATCACAAGGTATGAAGGGCCGCACTCTTGTTTATTCAGTAATTTAACTCGGGATAACAAATATATTCTTCTCGAGTTATTAGCCATGCTGTTCGACACATTATGGAGAAAGATCCAAGTGTGAATATTGAAGCTATTATAGCAACCATTGCATAACAATTTCACTATACTGTGTCATATTTCAAAGCATGGCATAGAAAGCAGAGGGCATTGATTGATATATTTGGTGAATGGGAACCATCATATGCAAAGCTTTCTAGATACATGCTTGCACTGCAGAATGCTAACCCTGGAACAGTTGTATGTTGGAATTTCTACAGTGAAGTAAGTTCATCTGAACGGGTCCTGAATTATGTATTCTGGGCATTTCAACCATCTGTTGAGGGGTTTCGGTATTGTCGCCCGATGATTTCTATTGATGGAACACATCTTTATGGAAAGTACCGGGGGAAGATGCTGATTGCGATAGGCACTGATGCTGATAATAGGATATTTTCACTGGCCTATGAAATTGTGGATGAAGAGTGTATAGCTAGCTGGAGCTGGTTTTTGCTGAGGCTTAGGAGGCATGTTGTGAAAGATAGAAATAACATTTGTCTTATATCTGACCGACATCCTGGTATACTAAGTGACATAGCTGATAATGAAATTGGATGGGCTCCACCAAGAGCTTATCATCGATATTGTTTGAGACATGTTTGCAGTAATTTTAACTCAAGATTTTCAAATGTTCAGTTGAAAAGAGCAGTATGGAAAGCAGGGAGCGAACATCAGCTTCGGAAGTTTAACTTTCAGATGGAAAGGATTAAAATAGTCAATGCAGAAGCTTGGACTTGGCTATCGGAGTTAGAGCCGGAGAAGTGGACATTGGTACATGATGGGGGCTTTCGCTACGGTACATTGACAACCAATCTCTCGGAGGTTTTTAATTGCATGTTGAGGGGAGCTAGAAATGTGCCAATTACTTCGTGTGTTCAGATGATATTTCGTCGTCTCGTTAAATACTTCAACACAGGACGCGCAGAAGCCTTAAGGTATGTATAGGAGAACCCTAACAACCTTTTCACTCCTCATATTTCGATTAAGGTTGCTGAAGGTCAGGCCAAAGCTAATGAGCACAGAGAAACTAGATACAATGCAAAGAGCTACTTATGAAGTCGTGACAAGGAGGTTCAGTGAAGCTCTCAGGGGTGGAGGCAACGTTCAGACTGTTTCTCTTAGTGATCGTAATTGTTCATGTGGGAAGTGGACAATATATAAATATCTATGTACACATGTGTTAGCAGTGTGCCAGGAGATTGGCATGGACTCAGCGGCTTTTGTTGATGAAGTATATAGTATTCGCTCCTACATTACTGCCTGGGGTGGGGAGTTTAACCCAGTACCACATGAAGACTACGGGTTGCAAACACCGATCACGTGCAAACCTGATCGGGATCGTCTTAGGCCGAAGAAAAGAGGAAAGCCAAAGTCAACTCGGATCCGTAACGAGATGGATGAGGTTCGGCCTAAAAGAACAACTCGATGTTCTACTTGCAAGCAAACGAGTCATTCCAGACGCCGTTGTCATAATGTAACTGGTGGACCTTCAGGATCGTAAATTCATGTACTCTTTAAGTAAAACGTCCATTCTTGTGCCTATGATGTACTTGTCTCAGGAACAAGACTATATATTGTTGCATTTATGACGTACTTGTGCCGATGATCAAAATTTATGGATGCATTTTCTTTTTGTCATGATTGGCATTTGATGACGTGAGTTTCGATTGAGTTTCGGTCAAGTTTCGATTGAGTTTCGGTCGAGTTTTGATTGACTTTGTCAATTGATGTATTTTTATTTTGTATTTGGGCACTCAGGCAAATGCACAAAATTTTTGAACTGAAATGAGTTTCAGGGGGGGGGGGGGGGTTGGGGTGATTTCTACTGAAATTTTAAGTCCCCCAAAGGACACAGCCTTCGGCCAGGAACCCTGAGAAAATCTCCACTTGAAGTGACGATTTCAGCCCAAAATCGCCACTTCAAGTGGCAATTTCCTCCTCCTTCCCCCATCAGCAGGTTTCGCCTGAAATCGCCAAATGAAGTGGCGATTTCAATCCTGAAATCACCACTTCAAGTGGCGATTTCCTCCTACTTAAACAGCCTGTTCTGAAATCGCCATTTGAAGTGGCGATTTCAGCCCAGAAATTGCCACTTCAAGTGACGATTTCCTTCGCCTTCTCCTTAAATGAAATTTTCAACTTTAAGTGGCGGTGGCAATTTCAACCCAGAAATCGACCGAAATCGATCGAAATTGAACCGAAACTTGATCAAAACTCGAAACTTGACCGAAACTCGACCGAAACTCATTTGAAACTCAACCAAAACTTGACCGTAACTCAATCGAAACTCAACCGAAACTGAACCGAGACTCGACCGAAACTCGATCAAAATTGAACCGAAACTTGATCGAAACTCGAAACTTGACCGAAACTCGACCGAAATTGAACCAAAACTTGATCGAAACTCAACCGAAACTCGACCGAATTGAACTGAAACTTGATCGAAACTCAAAACTCGACCGAAACTCGACCGAAACTCACTTGAAACTCAACCGAAACTCGACCGTAACTCAATCCAAACTCAATTGAAACTGGACCGAGACTCGACCGAAATTGAACCGAAACTTGATCGAAACTCAAAACTCGACCGAAACTCGATCGAAACTCGACCCAAACTCGACCGAAAGTAAATGCCAAGCATGACAAAAAGTAAATGTATTAGAAGAACACATTCTCATAAAAATTAAAATTTTTGATACATTAAAAAAAAATTTACATCAGTTGGTTTGAGTACAATAATCTATAAAACCTAGGTTCCACATCCTCGTCGAGGAGGTCGGCGAATGCGTCCAGTCCATCGCCTATAGGTCGCCAATGGTATAGGATCCTCATCAATCACCTGAGATACCCCCTCCTGTGTGGGGATCGAGGTAGGATGGAAAACATCATGCATAGTAGCGTCCAAATGTGACCGAGAGACATCAGCATCCTCACTGATCTCGGCGATGTCCACATCAACAATGTCATCAATGCGATATGCATTGTGATCTCGACAGGCAGATGTACCCTCCCCGGCGTCCCTCCTCTGCGAATACTCGTGTGCTAATGGGGACCGCATGCAAGAAGGCGATGGGGTATAGTGAAATGTCTCCATCATTGGATCAACATCGGCTCGTGTGGACTTTGGCACCTCCGGGTAGAGTGTTGAAGGAGTTGTGCTCCGAACGTGCCGATGCCCGACGACAGACAATGTACCATGAGCCATCGCCGTCACGCTTCTCAAAATCTTTAGCCGGTCATCTTCCACTGGGGCGGCTATAGCCCGCTCGAGCTTCACAGTCAACTGTTGAAACCTCTCATGCTGCATATAATATGACAACAAAAATTCAACAAAAATTCATATGAAAGCTTATGAAGTTGAAAGAAAAATATACCCCCAAAAAAAATTAAAAATAGTACCAGAAACTCATATGAAGTGCCTTCCCCTTCGTAGCCCCTTATACTATATCAAACGGCCTACACATATTCGAGTGATGCTCCTAAACCATGCCATATAATCGGGTGTGCATGGGAATCCTGCTACTATAGGCTCTCCCATAATCAGATGCTGACGCCGTGCATTCCATGTTGCAATATAAGTCCCGTGCACGGCGTCCCATGCAGCATTTGACCTCCGCCGTCGATCAATCTGATGAAGATGTAGCGACGTATCGCATGGACATGGAATGGACTGGCGATATCCAAATTGACAAAGCACCCGGTCCGGCAAATGCCACTCAACTACATCAAAACATATAAGCGGGATCCGTGCCATCTAAATATCCGAACTTACCAAGCAGCTTGGAGGTAAAATAGAGATAACTGCCGGCGAGTAAGGACACCATAAGAACTGCATAGAAAATATTTAATTAATCTATAATCAACATAATGAATCGATCTAATTGAATTCCATATTACAACATGACATACCCATTGTTCACTATCATCCAACACATTCAACTGGTCCCTATAAGCACGTAGTGTATGGATTGGAATATTTTTCATGTTATATCTTACGTGCCATCTATACCCCCATGGTGCACCTAAGTGCCAATCATCATTGGCATCCGAAGGTCTAGCCTCCGGAATCTCGAGTCTCATGGGATGAAAAATAGGAAATCATTCACATGCCCAAATCTGCATGTTTGGATAATTCAAAATGTTAATTAACAATAAAAATTACCTCGATCTCAAATATAAGAATAAAGTGTTTACCTGTAGCAATGGGAGATATCCTCTGATGTCAGACTGGGTAGGGCTCATTGCACGATATAGTGCTCTATATAAACCATCCAGCGTAGCCGATCCCCAGCTAAGAGCGGCAAATGTCTCCAAGTCTTCCAGAAATGGCACGTACATCAACAGAGATATCTGAAAGAATAACTCCACCAATGATTCGAAGAAGTTGTCCCCTCACGAACTGCTGGACAACCTCATCATCCACATCTTCGTCCAAGTGAAGGTCGCGATAGAATTGATCGAAGAATGCTAATCGAAAATGACCTTTCGGAAATGCTTTGACAGGAGGTTTAACACCAAATAACCTCCCAATATAGCCTGCCACTCCGGAATGGTATGGCGCGGATCTAACCCAGTAATAGTGGAACCATCAATCCAGAGGCCACTCAAAATACTGACATCCTGTAGTGTAATGGTCGCCTCACCAAAAGGTAAATGGAATGTGTGGGTCTCTTGCCGCCATCTCTCAACCAGTGCAGAAATAAGGCCAACATCTAGTCGAATCTGGCCAATCCGATATATGCCAAACATGCCGACATGATCTAGGTAGTACTGTACTCGTGGGTGTGATATTCCCGGCGTCTCTTTCCATATATGTGCGTCATGCCGACGACATCTAAGAACCGATAACTCCTGGAAAAAAAATTTCAATGATACATTTGTATTAACATAAACACATGTAAATTAATTAATACCGTCGATCAATAATACACACCTCGCCCTGAATATATTGGTTGATCTATGCAACTGTTACAAAGTGAGAATAGTAGGATTATGAGGCCCTGAATCTAAGACATTATGAGCCATGTCTGACATAACAAGTTAAAAGAATTATTAGCTGACAGTATATCTCATTGCATCAATGTGTTTATAAAACACTTCAACATTATTACCCTTGTGTACGCCTATAAATGTAATTTAGTTAGCAGAAGGTAAACAACTTAACATTTATAAATCATTGAATCTAAATAGCATAATTAGATACTATAGTACAAGCAATACATCTAGCCTCTTGTGTACACCTATAAATGTAATCTAATTTCTTGCCAAACCAAGAAATGACGGTGCCATCAAAGGAAAAAATATACATGTCCAAATAATCATCTATATGATCAATAAAATCAGCATCTAAATAACTAGTTGCATTTACTTCATTAGGGGCCATGTGGATTTAATTGGATCAGCATCTGATTTTAATCGGATGAAACCTCCTTTTTGATCCTCCTTTTGTTGTGGATAAAACATCTCATTAGGGCCCATGACTGTCACAGTGCTTCATCCACGGCCAGCTGTTGTGACAGTCATGGGCCATTTGGATCATGGCAAAACCGATTGGGGCCATTTGGATCATGCGTGCCACAAAGATGATGCAAAAAAAAAAAATTACTCACTAGTAATCGATTAGGGAGGCGAGAGGGCAGCGAGAGGGAAGAGGAGGCTTGGAACGCTGGATCGGAACGCTCGATCAGAACACTGGGGAGAAACAAGGCTTCGCTTGCCGCCGAGCAGGCTTGGAATGCTGGATCGGGAGGCCGAGGAGTAAGAAAGAAGAAGAAGGATTCCAGGTCTTCTACCGATCGGGCTGAGGGTTCTTAAAAAGCCTGAGAAAATCGCCACATGATGTGGCGATTTCAAGTAACTGAAATCGCCACATCGAGTGAAAATTTTTCAGCAGAAATCGTCACTCCAAGTGGTGATTTCGATAAGCTTGAAATCGCTACATCGAGTGGCAATTTCAGCTAAGAAATCGTCACTCCATATGGCGATTTCGTTTATCTGGATATCCTGATCAACATACTTGAAATTGCCACATGGTGTGGCGATTTTACTTATTCTGAAATCGCCACATCATGTGGCGATTTCTGCTCGGTCCCTGTCAGCACCCCAGCTGACGGGGCCGAGCTCGGGGGGTTGAAATGGCACCGAAAAAAATGCCATTTGAAATGGTATTTTTTCCTTTAATACCTTCCTTACAAAATCTTTGAATCCCACCCTTTGGCTTTAAAACCGGTGCCAAAAAGCACCGATTTGAAAAGCAGCTCCATAACATAACCTTCAAATTATCCATGCGCTTATGTCTATCATATTATTAGTTGCAGTCTTTTTTTAATATATTGGTTGTGACTTAAAAATTTATGCAGATCTTGGTTATAGTAAAATCTCTTTAATTCCTCATATATATAGCTCCTAATTGCGTACGTGATTGTCCGGACACTTATATAGATAACAAAATTAATAATCAAATAGAAGCTCTCTTTTAAATTTGAATTTTAGATTCCTTGTTTTGTATACATTGAATGCTTTGAAAACAAAGTCCAAAAATTCAGTCAAATTTTTTATTAAATAGTTGATTTCTATCCAGAAATCCAACTCAATCCCCCCAACTCCTTCGACTCCAAATTAAATTGGGTATGGACAAAATAATAATAATAATAATAATAATAATTTGATTTGATTTGAAATCTAATAAATATATTTTGAATTTGAATATAAATATGGCCAAAACTGAACCTACTGATACCCTTGGCTGCATGCGTGAGAGTGTACCATCTTTCTTTCTCCTTGTGGACCTTGTGGTGGCGTACACTGAGGGTTTTGTACCGAACGGTTCGACAGGGCAAAGGTGTTTCCACAGCATCTTTTTCCGCCTATCGCTTTTGTTTTTTTTTTTCTTTTTAACCTGTTTACATTCAGTCCAATATTTGTTGCTATGGGAGCACATTGATACACCTTATAATTGGAGTCCGTTTTAAAACCGGTGTCATTTTGACACCGGATTTGCAACATTGGGTGAAAAATATATATATATAAAAGTTAAAATAAAAAATAATATTTGAAATGGCATTTTTTACTATAATTATGATAATCAAAAAATGCCACTTCAAATGGCATTTTTATAAGGCCTCCTTTTCATTTTTACTTCTGCCTAAAACCTCTTTTCATGTGAAGGATTATGTAAAATAGTGCTTCTTAAAAGCATCATTTCAAAAAGCGTCATTTCAAGTAACGTTTCTCAACTGTCATTTAACACTTTCACCTACATGAAGGATCATGTAAAATAGTTAAAAGCATCATTTCAAAAAGCGTCATTTCAAGTAGTGTTTCTTAACTGTCATTTGAAGCTTTCACCTATTGAGGTAATGATACAAGAGACGTTAAAAACCTCATTTCAAATGGTGTTTTTAACTTTAATCCTACTTTTGTAAAATGTTTGATTTCAATACTAAATTGATAAAATATCGGTATCCAATAATACCAGCTTAAAAAATAGCTTCAGCTTATTGTGCTGGTGGCACGTACGAAAAACAATATACTAAAGAAGAAGGTTAAAAAAAACATAAAATCAAAACAAGAAAAAAACTATAAGAAACTAATATTGTTTGGCCACTGACCTATATTCATAGGTAAAAAAGGAGAAAAAAATTTATTCTAAAAAAATAGAAGATTACCCCTCATTAAGCTATGAAATTATTAGATTATCTTTTCCACTAGAGACTTCTTTCTCAAATTCCTAGTTCTGTATGCATTCAATAGGATCCTTTCTTGCATTTGCACAATAATTTTTTGAGTTACTTACAATGCCTTAGAGGTGTAGGGTCCCAAAGCTTGGACCTAAGTCAGTGCTATCTTAAAAGCAAAGTTTGTTGTTATTTGCTAATTTCGACATGACTCTGACGATCATTTGCCTATCATCCTCTTGATTCGCGACATTCGGACTATGCTTCATGAGGCTTACAGTGCCCAGATTTAGCACATCTTTCGAAAGCTAACTCAGCGACTGAATAGATAGCTGATGGGTGGCCCATCACTCTAAACCATGGAGCTGGATGCCGGGTGACCCATGCCTTCTGGTTCTCATTCAAATTTTGTATTATGATATATCGGGCTTGACTCATCCTAAAATGGTGTGATCGTTCGTTGTACCAAAAAAAAAAAAAAAGCAAACTTTACATGCGCTTATATAAAGAAACATGCAGTGTTTTAGAAAGATTAGGATTCAGATTCTTTAAGAATACAAAAATATATTTTTCTTTGTATGTTTAATTCTAAGCCTGCATGGAATAGAATTGAAGTTCTATTTAGATATTAAAAAAAAAACTTTTTTTCTTAAGCTTGTAAATTTTAAGATAATCTTCAACAAATCTCAATTTTAACTTGAATTTGTAAGTGATGCTGGTAATAAAAAAAAAAAAAACTTAAATTTCTTATCTACTTCACATACCTCAAAGGGTACAACCAGGTATTGCAGCATCAATCAAGTTCAAACAATGCATTTGATCCTTGGACAACAACTACCTCTTAACCAAGCTCTCCAAGTAAGGCTCTATATTAATTGAGCTTCGCCGTATAAGCCTCTCAATCAACGGGTTCACCAAATAAGCTTCTTAACTAGTTGAATTTATCAAACAAGCCTTCTAACTAACTTAGCTCCACCAAATAAGCTAATTAATTAAGCTCACTAAGTAAGGCTATCCGCCAACCGAGCTCACAAATAAAATAAACATTTGAGTTCACCAAATAAGCTTGTTCACTAACTATACTCATCAAACAAGTCTCTCGTTTGACTAAGTTTATCGGATAAACCTCTCAATCGATTAATCTCATCAAATAGGCTTTTCAGCTAATTTAACCTATCAAATTAGTTTCTCCAGTAAGTTCATCAAATTAGTTTTTAATTAAGCCCATCAAATAAGTCTTTCAACTAATTAAGCTCATAAAATAGGCTTCTTAATCAACTAGGCTAATCAAAATATCCTTTCAACAAGTGAATTTTCGAAATAAGCCTCCTACTAACTACCACTTTCCAATTAAGCACCCACCATACACCTTATCAATTATGAAACTCAAATTTAAGAACCTTAAGCACAAGAAACTCTAAGCTCAAAAAAATACTTTAAACTTTTGTTCCGTTTTTGTGCCAATGGAAGGAGACAAAATACCAAAAAATAAGATATAAAATTAAAATCAAAATAAAAGAGAAAATACAGAAAAATATACAATTTCACTACTAAAATAAAATTGAAGATTACATAAACTGTTCCTTTCTAAACTCTAGAATTACTGGGTTCTCTTTCTTACCAAAGACACACTCTCTCAAATCCTTACTTTTCCATACATCCAATATGTTTTCTTTTAAACTTTCACAATAACTCTCTAAATTATCCAAAATATTCTAAAACCCTAAACTAGAGGGCATCTTAAAAGTTAGAATTACATGTGCTTATATAGAGCAACGTACAATGTTTTACATAAACTAAAACTCAAATACTATAAGAATATGAAACATTTTTTTAAAATTTTTTTTTAAATTTTAAATCTATATGTATGAGAATTGACATTTTATTTTGTTATGTAAAAATATTTTCTTCTTTAGCCTATGAATGCTAATACAAACTCCAACATAAGTCTTATGTCCGATGTCCATAGATACACTACGAGTTTACTATATTTCATTTAGGCGGTGATGATCGCTGAAATATCCAATTCTACAAACAAATAGTACAATGAATTTACTGAACTGGCCTACAGCCGTTGCAACCAATATCCAACTAGGGGTGCAACTTGGGCCGGGTTCAATCCGAACCCGGCCCGCGGAACCCGATTTGCAGCAGTACTCAAACTTTAGTTTGCTTAACCCGAACCCGAAGGATCCGGGTTAAATCCAGACCGATTTGCAACTTGGGCCGGGTTAGGGTTGCGGTCAACCTGAACCCGGGAAAACCCGAACCCGCAAAGCCACAAGCAGCAGGCCCACTAGTGTTGTGGAAGTGATGATTTAGCCTTGTTTGTTAGGTTTAAAATATGTAGAGCTGATAATAGTTTTGTGAAAGTGATGATTCTTGGTATGAACATTCCACCAGAACCTTCATTACCTTTTAAAATGAGTAATATACCTTTAACCATTGCATTTTATCATGTAATATTGATGGGCCAAACTAGTATCTTTATTTTTTTTTAATTATCTTCTTTGAGACATTTGTAACTTCTAATATGAAGTTTGCAAAAATTTTATGAAAGCATCTGGGAAGCGGTGATGAGCAGAAAACTAAAACATCTGGTAAAGGGGTGATGAGTAAAAAATCAGAGAGCTTTGGATGGTGAATGCAGTCTCGCTACTTGAAAAAGATTTCTCATACTAGACTTATGTGGTCTTCTAACTGGCTCTTTATATCGTCTCAATATTTTCTACTTTCGAATGATAAAGGTGACTTCATCAATGCATATAGTGGCTATTGAAATGTTATGCAACATTTGAATTACTTTGGATATATTTTGGTTTAAGAATGTACTTTTTTTGTTTAGTCTTATGTAAAAAATGTATATTTTTAGACATGTAATTTGAAATGTGAAGCTTGTTTGTTTCAAACTTTAGCTTGTTTGTACAATGTAAAGCTTATTTGTTTCAAACTTTAGCTTATTTGTGCAATGTTAAGCTTGTTTGTTTCAGATTGTCATATATATATATATATATATATATATATTTCTATCAACCCTAATTTCAACCCGAAACTAAACTCGAACCCGATTTTTAAAAATAGGGTTAGGGTTGAGGCTTTACAAATAGGGTTAGGGTTAGGGTTAGGGTTGACATTTTACAAATAGGGTTAGGGTTAGGGTTCAAGGAAACCCAAGTTTCATGAGCCCGAGTTGCACCCCTATGTCCAACAATGTACTCACGTGTAGGTACACCGACTCGTTCCATCCTCACGTGCAGGTACGATCGAATTATGTCGTTTGGGTCAATAAGAATTGATCGACTCTCATGGTAAACTGGGTCAAAAAGATTAAACTTTCTTCCATTATTCATTGAAGCAAGGAGACACGGATGGAAATAGAAATGGAAAGACTGATGGCCGCGGAGAGTCATTTCAACAAGGTAGATAGGAAAAGTCTTTGTACACCGCCCCCGGTGCAGCAAGGCCTACGTGGGTTGTACTGCCTCTTCTGATTGGTCCACGTGGAGCCTACGTGGATGACGATATCGGGCGGTATAGCCCTGCTACGATGTAACATTCTGAACGTGATGGGAATTTAAAGCAGTTCGTTTTTTTTTTAAATTAGCGTGCGGATAAAAATGCCCTTTCCCTCCATCCTAGCGCCATTTTACGTTGGATTTCATCTGTGCAAGAAGAACTCTTTCTACCCCTTTCTTCCCCCTCGCTCTGGATTTCGGATGCATCACCGGAATCAGTTGAGCACGAACCGTAGCCCTCGCTCTGAGAGTCCGATCGAAAGAAAATATTTCAGCTTCGAAGCTGGAATACCTGGCTACTGGAGTCTTTGTACAAAAACTTTTGGAGGAAATTGCCTTTTCCAGTACTCGCGAACGGACACTGAAGATTTTAGCACGACGACACCCTAGCTCTTGGCTAACGACTCCCTAGCTCTTGTGCAGCGACACCCGAAAGGCGGAAACCTATGACATCCCAGTACTCGCGAACGGACGCCGAAGATTTTAGCGCGACGACACCCCAGCTCCTGGCTAGCGACTCCCTAGCTCTTGCGCGGTGACATCCGAAAGGCAGAAACCTACGACATCCCAGTACTCACGAACGGACACCGAAGATTTTAGCGCGATGACACCCCAGCTCCTGACTAGTGACTCCCTAGCTCTTGCGCAGCGACATCCGAAAGGCGGAAACCTACGACATCCCAGTACTCGCGAACGGACACCGAAGATTTTAGCGCGACGACACCCCAGCTCTTGGCTAACGACTCCCTAGCTCTTGTGCAACGACACCCAAAAGGCGGAAACCTATGACATCTCAGTACTAGCGAACAGACGCCGAAGATTTTAGCGCGACGCCACCCCAGCTCTTGGCTAACGACTCCCTAGCTCTTGCGCGGCGACACCCGAAAGGCAAAAACCTACGACATCCCAGTACTCACGAATGGACACCAAATATTTTAGCATGACAACACCCCAGCTCTTGGCTAACGACTCCCTAGCTCTTGCACAGCGACATCCGAAAGGCGGAAACCTACGACATCCCAGTACTCGCGAACGGACACCGAAGATTTTAGCGCGACGACACCCCAGCTCTTGGCTAACGACTCCCTAGCCTATTGCGCGGTGACACCCGAAAGGCGGAAACCTACGACATCCCAGTACTCGCGAACGGACACCGAAGATTTTAGCGCGACGACACCCCAGCTCTTGGCTAATGACTCCCTAGCTCTTGCGCGGCGACACCCGAAAGGCGGAAACTTACGACATTCCAGTACTCGCGAACGGACACCGAAGATTTTAGCGCGACGACACTCCAGCTCTTGGCTAACAGCTCCCTAGCTCTTGCGCGGCGACACCCGAAAGGCGAAACCTATGACATCCCAGTACTCGCGAACGAACACCGATGATTTTAGCGCAATGACACCCCAGCTCTTGGCTAACGACTCCCTAGCTCTTGCGCGGCGACACCCGAAAGGCGAAAACCTACGACATCCCAGTACATGCAAACAGACACCGAAGATTTTAGCGCGATGACACCCCAACTCTTGGCTAACGACTCCCTAGCTCTAGCGCAGCGATATCCGAAAGGCGAAAACCTACGAAGGCAAACATATGAATAAATCGAGGACACCCCTGCTCGCAATATAAAATTTATGCATTTGCATTAAATATTAATCAGTGTTAATATGAATAAATTACATTCAATTTTATTTAAAGAAGAATAAAAAAATTAATAACATTTTTCGACAATGTCGCTAATCTTTTTGTTCAGGCCCTCTCTCAATATCGTCGCAGCTAAGTATCGCCGGTAATCTCTGACTTCCTCATCTGTGAAATCCATCTTCATATTAGGATTGTCCCGTTGAGCAAGACATTCCATGTATCTCAGACAGTATAGGCCGCAATCCAGCGATCCAGTCGGTTGGCTTGGGCAATCCGAAATCTCTTCCATCAGCCAAGTCATCGCTTCCTTCTTATCGCAGTAGATATGGAATATGTGGCCAAGAATTGTATTCCATTTCCTTGCATTGGCCTTGTACTTGGGGTTGCGTTTCATTGAATTCAGGTGCATGAACACCTTTCTTTCCATGTCGACAGCAACCAAATGCCAGTGCGAGTTATCAGAGTTTATTATGGTGTAAAGAAACCGAAATTGGGCCTTATCTTCATCCGATACATTGTCAAATATCGAGGCCCCTGATGTTCCAGCGAGTTCATGAGCAGGTGATGAGGAAGTCAAACACATAGCGGATACGAAAACTGATGCAAATATGCACTTATGGTATCGGTCCGGATGCTCTGTCCAGTTGCGCATCAAAAACTCCTGGCCGACATCAATTATCTGCCAATGCAATGTAAACCGATTAATATAATTCTAAAATCAACAACTAGAATAGGTTTCTTGATATACTTACATCATCTATTATCATTTCATTGTTAATGAGATCTTGAAGATTTTTCCTTGTTACAACGCCAGAAAACATATTGGTGTAGACGATCTCGTCGGTTAGTCGTTCGCTCAAAAAAGTTTGAATAATAATTTGGTCATCTTCGACCGTTGTGTTGGGCTTTGACGTGCCCACTGTCTTCGCCGACTTTTTAGGACGGGTTGTCTCATAACATTCTCCGACGACCATGGATGCCTTACGCTTCCTCGGCTCTTTTTTAACCATCCTAACAAGCGAATGCACTCCAATGATTTCTATGTCCATATTATCACCCTTTGGCGCAGGGGTGCCAAGTTTATTATCGGATATGGACTCATCTTTATTTTCATTCCCATGCTCTGTTTTATCATCCAATGAATCCCCCTCCAATCTCTTCTCCTGCTTTTGCATTCCCCATCTCAATTGGACACTCGGATGAATGATCCTCCTCCATCTTCTTCTCCTCACTATTTCCATTACCAGGCTTGCGGAGGACCAACTCCAGGGAATGCACCTTCTCTATTTTCCCGTCTCCCTTGTCCTCCTCATTTATTGCATTACTTTCTTTTGAGCAGTGATCTGAGGAGGCTCTCAGCAATGGACAGCCTGTGCCTGACATCATCGAGTTGATCCTTAACGCACTCCAATTTAGTCCTCAACTTGGCACATCCTGCGCAGCTATCCGTTGGTTGAGGGGCGCATGTATCTGTTGGTTGAGGGGATGCTACATTCTGCTGAGTGAGAAGCCAGCGCTCTTCTGACAGTGGTACAGTAGCTCCCTCCATCTGCAACGCAAGATGATAACAAATTAATATTAAGTGAACATATTGACGCATTAAGTTGAAAAATATGATCAGAGCAATGGAGCAATGTACTAGCTTACCAAGTCGTGAGGCTGCAAGTCGGCAACCCGAACCGACTGGATCTTCATTTGGTGGTCATACCACTCAACAGCTAGGGCAGTTTATCAGGGTATGCTGGTTCTCGCATTGATGTATGCTCGAGGAACCACGCCTGAACAGGATATTTTTGGATATTAAATAATGTAATATTAAAAAAAAATTATACTAAGAACACTACTTATGCGTCTTAATAATCCTTACCACCAGTGCTGCCGAGCATTTGAACAGGGTAGGCTGCCTCTTAACTTTTTTTGCATTCTTTGAGTCGACCGGCTCCTCGGAACGCAAGCAAGCAGCTATTTCTGGGAGAGCCAGAACAATCAACTCCTTCAATGTCCAAGCCCAGTCGATGCTATCCAGTTGACTTAAGTCATCCAAGTGCTGGATGAGATACCGTGGACATCTTTGATTAGACTTTGGAGCCAAAAATATGGCCAACATGTATGCGATCCAAAGTCGGACGTGTCCTCGACATCTCCTGTACCTTAGATGATCGGAGTTAAAATATTAACTTCTCCAAACCTTCTTGGCGAAGATCTAAACCCTGGCCAAACCGTCTGAACAACCTTCCGTTGAACAATTGGCTGGACGTGTCTATCTTCTTCTCATGAGCTGGAAGTTCCAGAATGAGTGCGACTTCATCGGCACTGAATAGAACTGGCTTTCCATAGAAAATAAACTCATCGCCTCCATTGTGACATCTTATGATGTCTGCTAGCAGTCGCCCGTCGACTGTGAACGTCTGCACTAATTCAACGATTCTGGTGTCCTTTCGTATTTCTCTGAGGTCGGCATAAACCCTAGAGGTCATTCGTCTCTTGCTCGAGAAGCCACTGGTCTCCTAAATTTCTTCCATAGTTCATTCTTCCATATACTTCACAGTCGAAGGATGGCTTCTCGAGCAAAGGATGGCTTCTCGAGCAACAGACGAATGACCTCTAGGGTTTATGCCAACCTCAGAGAAATACGAAAGGACACCAGGATCGCCACGATCACATCACACTGACCCGCAAACCCATAGGAACTGCCCACGTTTTGCAACTTTTCTCGAAAAGATGGCATGGCTGAGTTACTAGGGTGTCATCGAATTAGTACTAGGGTGACGTCAAAATTCCCGCCTTGTTCAAGCATGGGTGTCGTCGCCTTAAAGCTAGGGTGTCGTGAGATTTCAACTGGGGTGTCGCGAAGGATTTACGGTCGAATTCGAACTAGGGTGTTGTGGGGATTCTCTATGTGGTCAGTTTTAAGTAAGGGTGTCGTCGCCTTAAAGCTAGGGTGTCGTGAGATTTCAACTGGGGCGTCGCGAAGGATTTATGGCCGAATTCGAACTAGGGTGTCGCGGGGATTCTCTATGTGGTCAGTTTTAAGTAAGGGTATCATTTCCTTAAAGCTAGGGTGTCATGAATTTCAACTGGGGTGTCGCGAAGGATTTACGGCCGAATTCAAACTAGGGTATCGCAGGGACTCTCTATGTGGTCAGTTTTAAGTAAGGGTGTCGTTTCCTTAAAGCTAGGGTGTCGTGATATTTCAACTGGGTGTCGTGAAGGATTTTTGACCGAATTCGAACTAGGATGTCGCTGGGATTCTCTCAGTGGTCAGTTTTAAGCACGGGTGTCATCTCCTTAGAGTTAGGGTGTCGTGAGATTACATCTGGGGTGTCGCGAAGGATTTTCGGCCGAATTCAACTAGGGTATCACGGGATTCTCTCCGTGGTCAGTTTTAAGCATGGGTGTCATCTCTTTAAAGCTAGGGTGTCGTGAGATTTCAACTGGGGTGTCGCGAAGGATTCCCGACCAAATTCCACCAGGGGGTGTCGTGGGGATTCTCTCCGTGGTCGATTTTAGGCACGGGTGTCGTCGCCTTAAAGGTAGGGTGTCGTGAGATTTCAACTGGGATGTCACAAAGGATTTTTGGCCGAATTCCATAGGGGTATCGGGGATTCTCTCCGTGGTCATTTGTAAGCACGGGTGTCGTTGCCCTAAAGCTAGGGTGTCGTGAGATTTCAACTGGGGTGTCGCGAATGATTTTCGGCCAATTCCATAGGGGTGTCGCTGGGATTCTCTCTGTGGTCATTTGTAAGCACGGGTGTCGTCGCCCTAAAGCTAGGGTGTCGTGAGATTTCAACTGGGTGTCGTGAATGATTTTTAGCCAAATTCACAGGGTGTCGCGGGATTCTCTCCATGGTCATTTGTAAGCACGGGTGTCGTCGCCCTAAAGCTAGGGTGTCGTGAGATTTTAACTGGGGTGTCGCGAATGATTTTCGGCGAATTCCGCAGGGGTTTCGCGGGGATTCTCTCGTGTCATTTGTAAGCACGGGTGTCATCGCCCTAAAGCTAGGGTGTCGTGAGATTTCAACTGGGGTGTCGTGAATGATTTTTGGCCGAATTCCACAGGGGTGTCGCGGGGATTCTCTCCGTGGTCATTTGTAAGCACGGGTGTCGTCGCCCTAAAGCTAGGGTGTCGTCGCCCTAAAGCTAGGGGTGTCGCGGGGATTCTCTCGTGGTCAGTTTTAAGCACGGGTATCGCAGCATTGGTACTAGGGTGTCGCAGTATTTGGCTTCCCCACACTCTCTTCATTAATGGTTTCTGTTCACGAGGGGGCGAGGTACTCCTAGGGTGTTTGCTGCCATTCGCTCTTATCTTGTTGAAACCCACGACACCCTAGTTCAAAACCCACGACACCCGTGCTCAAAACCCGACACCCTAATAAAATCCCACGACACCCGTGCTCAAAACACATGACACCCGTGCTCAAAACCCACGACACCCTAGTTCAAAACCCAGACACCCTAGTTCAAAACGTTAAGACAAGAAGCATTAGTTCAAAACCCACAACACCCTTGCAGAAAAAACCACTACACCCTAGTTGGAAACTCGCCACGACACCATAGTTCAAAACGTTAAGACAAAGCATTAGTTGAAAACCCACGACACCCTAGTAGAAAACCCTATCGTCAAGATCATAAACCACAACAACCTCATAACGAAAGAATGTTTTGTGCTGCGGATGACATTTCCTCCAGAAGTTTTTGTACAAAGACTCCAATAGCCAGGTATTCCAGCCTCGAAGCTGAAATATTTTTTTTCGACCGGACTCTCAGAGCGAGGGACGGTTCGTGCTCAACTGATTCCGGTGATGCATCCGAAATTCAGAGCGAGGGGGAAGAAAGGGGAAGAAAGAGTTCTTCTTGCACAGATGAAATCCAACGTAAAATGGCGCTAGGATGGAGGGAAAGGGCATTTTCATCTGCATGCTAATTTTAAATAAAAGCGAACTACTTTAAATGCCCGTCACGTTCAGAACGTTACATCGTAGCAGGGTCATACCACCCAGCACCGTCATCCATGTAGGCTCCACATGGACCAATCAGAAGAGGCGGTGTAGCCCACGTAGGCCTTGCTGCACGAGGGGTGGTGTATAAAGACTTTTCCATGTAGATAATGTTAGAGGTATTGGGAAATGGGCCAAAAGGCCTTGAATACCCAAATGGGCCTTGAAAGCTCATTACCTTTCTATATGGGTAAATGAAAAATTGAGAGGACATTTAATTTCACATCAGAAAAATTAAGAAAAAAATGTTCACTTATATGGAAACCTCTTTCTTTATGCTTAAGTTCCTTAGGCTCACCATAAGTGGAGAGCTACGCATCATCCCCGCGCATGCGTGTATGCGAAGGGTGCTTTATAGGCACACTTTGCACTTGCGCATAGGGCTTTTAAATTTTTTCATTGATCATGAGGATCCAACGGTGGAAACTGATCAGATTAAGATAAGGGGCTAAGATCAATTGACCATTGATCATCGGATCAGGATCAGACTGATCGTTGGATCGATTGATGATGGACCGTTGAATAAGAGATGGTTGACCAGTCGACCGTTAGTGATAAGGCGCCAGTCCGATCATGCCATTGATGATCATTGGTGATAAGTCATCCGTCCGATCATGCCGTCGATGATAAGATGATCGTTCCGATCGTGAAACGGCGTATCAAAGCTATTCTACCACTTATCAGATCGCATGATCATCAGGTCACAATGGTGAAATGGCATATCGGGACGTGGATTAGCTTATCTGATCGGTTGATCTTCATATTACAGAGTGAATCGGTATATCAAAGGCTTCCTTTGATCAATCCAATTAAACCAATTCAATTCAAATTAAACCCGAAAGGATGTATCCAAAAGGCATTTAAACCTATAAATAGGACCTTAGACCTTTGCATTTCATTCATTCAATCTAATCAATCCCAAATCCTTTCCTCTCTTAGGCATATGCATACTCTCCTTAAGGAAGTATAGCCATAGCGCATAGAAAAGAAACGCATTCTTGGTTTGATATTTTTGATGAATTATAGTACTGCATTCATCAAAAGAAGACTGTTGTATCCTGGAAGACAATCATCGTACAGACCATAAGCACCGTTGCAAAACGAAATTGCCTTAAGGACATATAGTGTAATTCTAGACTTAATCTTATTAATTAGGTAGCCACAATTTGCACCAATAAAAAGATTAAATGAGGATGAAGTTTTCATCCCCAAACCGTCCGACGATTGAGACTCAGTCTTGTTTCCAAATGACAATGTAATATTATAAATTTAGAGTTTTATTATACTCTAAATTTTACGTTTAAACTTCTAAATTTTAAATAAGTATTTTTTTCTAATAATTGATCTCAAAATTGACAACCAATTCTGAAAAAAAAAAAAAAAGCAAGGGGCCAAAGGTGAACCAAAAAGGATGAGGATGATGGAAAAACATTCCCGTTGTGATAGAGGCCAACAATGTGTTAGAGTATATATCCTTTGCTCTAAATTCATCACCTATCCCTACTTGGAGAAGATATGCATTAAAAAAAAAGGTCTGAATGCTTTTAAATCTAAATTAGATCATACGGCTTGGTTGCATAATTTCATATGAAAATAAGAATATGAAAAAATCCATCTATGAACTATATATACATCGGTAAAAGATGTGTCTCATATGGTGTGCATTGCATAAAGGTGTCAAATGATAAACCCAATATGGCCCATAGGCCAAGCTAGGGTGGGTCGTGCCTAACCCTTGAGCCAACCCTCGGGCCCTGTGAGATGGCTTGCATGCCAGCCTATATGCCAGCTCTTTTATTTTTTTAATATTATTTAAATAAATAAATTATATACATACATTTGTGTCATCTTATTGCTCCCTTTCTCAATCCTTTTTTTATCTACTAATTATTGGAAGAAAATTTTCAATCTTCATTTTTGTCTTTTATTTTTGTTTAACACAACTTGAGCCTTAGCTTTCTGAGTTAGCGGCTAATACCCATCACAGTCATTCCTCTCATTTGGCTCAAGACCATGACAAGTCACATTGTTTTTCATTTTTAGTCTTAATACTTATTATTGTTTAAAGAAACTTTTCATCATTATTATTTTGACTTTGCATTCTCTTTTTTTATTCTCCATCATACCAATTTTTGAGATAAATTAGTATCTCCATTATATCAAGCTTCAGCTAACTTCTCCTTTCGTCAGTATCTATCCTTTTAGACTAAAAGTAGATTTTGATACTATTATGAACATAAGAGAAGTTAGCATATAATAGTTTATAGTAATAAGCATGGGATAATTATTCTCACATACTCAAAAAATATCAAAATTATCGATTTCTTCTTTAGTTAGAAAGTTTACAAATTATTATTCAAATATAAATTTAATTTAATAGATTAAGATGATGAAGTAGCAAAGCTCGTGGTTGGAGTGATCATGATGGCAACTTAAGCATTAACGTTGTAGAATGGAATAGATAGTTGTTAAACGTGAATAAATTTATGTTCTTGGGTTTAAAACCAAAGATTACCATTCTTTTATTTTGGTTTTTCTATATTATTATATCAAAAAAAAAATACAATCCTTGAATTCACTTTTATAAACTGTCACTAAAGTTATCATAGGTCCCTTCTACATTCTTATTTCTATAGAAAAAGAACATGATATGGACTGAATTAATCAGTGGTTAAAGAATTAAGATGTCACTTTATGAAAATAAGGAGGAAATTCTTGGAAAGATGAAGAAGAAAATGTTGGAAAATAGTTTTTGATCTTACAAAAAATCCTTTTCTAAATTTACTAGAAATATGTTATAGAAATTTAAATATACAAATAAAGTAAAACCAAAAGATAAGATGGATCAAACCAAGACCGAGGCGTGTTAGACACTGCCCTAAGGATCAGATTTTTGCCCTTCGTGCAGGTTGTTGGCGATCTGTCCCCAAGGTACAACGACCGGCTCGACCGATCCTCCTACTACGAGCACGATCGTGTGAGGTGCAAACCCAACGATTACCTTCAGATGCCCAAAAGATCAATAAAATATATAAAAATAAAATGAGATAAAACAAATCATATAGGCTAATCCAAATTATTCTAGATTGATCCCTTCCTCAATCTGAATCCCTAAGCAGGCTCGGCCCATAAAAGCTCCAACGGCTCGGCCCATAATGGCCTTAAAGGCCTAATAACTTAGCCCCAAATTACGTCAAAAACAACTTACAAAATAAATTATTTGGATCGTTTCTGAAACGTTGGCCTTCCAACGTTCACGCAATGTTCGGAACATTGCATAAATGAGGCCCGTGAAGTCCACACAACGGAAAGAACGTCCGCGAGCGTTTCGCTCGCGGGCGTTCCCCCTTTTTTTTTTTATTTTTTATTTTTTTTAAACTTTTTCCAAAAATCCCCCATAAAAGTTTTAAATAAAAAATAAAATAAAATAAATATAACAAAAATTTTAGGGCATCTTATACTACGCAATAGGTGAGGTGTCCTGTGGACTTGAACCTTACTTAGTGTTGATTGTATACATCTGAAGGAACCATAGTGGATTAGACCTTGAACTAGGTCCTTTGACTCAGACTTCTACTAATCACACACACAGTATGGATCAATTGGGTTTAAGCGGTCAGCGCATATTAAAGGCCTTGCGCTTAGTACCTTGATTTTTCATGAGAATTCTTTAAGGTTAGCCCAAACCTTTAGTCACATCATAATATGACGATTCTCATATAGGTGAATCCTCCAAGGGTATTTATGACAATACCCTGCAGATAACCTACCTCGGATCCATTAAGAGTATGACTCAACCTTACACAAATTTACTTTGTCACTTTATAAGAGCACTCATCATAGGGATGGGATGAAAAAATTTTAAAAATTTGTGCTCTAACATGATCACTCAATCAGCTTCGTTTCTACCACATTGAACCTCATTCATGGGATCTCCAATCACAGAGGTTGGGTATCCACTGCTGGCGACCAAATAATGGGCTTAAGCCACATCCCCCTCGATGAATCTAGGACTCCATTCCTGATAACTCCTTGGTTAATTAATCTGCCAAAATTTTTTCGGCAAATTCTAAAAATATAATATTATTTTTGGACTAGACCTCAAATAAGAGAATCAGGCAAAGATATATTAGAATTGAATATCCAAATATAAGGTAAACAATAAGTTGGATATTCCAACAGTCATGAGATTATTTAGTAAATTATAAAAATTTTATTAAATCTCATGGCAATATATATTAAGAGACTCAAAATAGAGCATTTATATGACATATCTTGTCACAGCATCCAAGTTCATCCATTCTTTGTCATTTGGTAACATAAAAGATTCACAATAGTAGGTAAGCAATAAGTATTTGCCCAATGCCGTCACTTTTGTTAAGCAACGAACAACACAACAAGGAGATATTAAATATTGATCACTATACCAGAAAACACTTATCTGGAACAAAAAACTTTTGCATTTATGTAAGAATGCAAATATATATGCTAGTAGCTGCACTTGAAAGTTAAATAATAAAATGATATAAAAATATATCTATATACAAGCACGCATATATCATGTTCACAAGTGCAAGCATGTGTGTTTTCCAACAAGGCTTTGTTTTCATGCTGAATGGTTAACCACCTGTTTGATGACTTCACCCCTTGTCCATCTATCCAGTGAACAAAGTAATTCACTTTCTGATTAGCACTTCAGCTTTATATTTGTTAGCTTTGTTAGTTACTACACCAACTTGAGGAGAGAATTAGTATACATATTACATATGTACTTGGGCACTAAGATGTGACTAGCCCCACCTGATTTGCACACGTCTGTGTACCTATATGCATACATGTATAAATGTGTATGTATTTATATACATATAATTAAACATGTGAATATTCGGTGAATAGAAAGAAGCCTCTGACATGTTGAACAAACCATATGCACACACACCAAGATCCAAGCTTCAACCTCTAACAAGTCAGAAGACAAAGAAGCTCAACAGTGTCTAACATTTAGAATAAGACAACAATGTCATATGTTATTATTTTTGTTATGTCTTATTTATCAGTTTAGTATATTTTATGCTCACCATATATCACCCGAGGCATATCAAAATGTATTAAAATCTGATACTACAAATGAAGCAGATAAACCAAATAATGATTGTTTGTACTAAAACAATTACATAGCAAATTTCAGAGATAGCTGGACAGTCGCTTTTATTATAGGCTAAGTACATGACCATGATTGCCCAATCTATTTAATAACCAAGATTTGTTACACCAATTTCTGTCCATGTATGTGCATGAGCACTTAACTGTCTGATGGTGAAGATAAACTGAGTATTCATTTTACCATATATTTAACAAAAATTAGTAAGGAAGAAGAAAAATGGCGTGTATCAACTAACTCTTTTAAAGCAACATAGCACAATAATCCCTTCCAACGGTAAAAAGATCAACTTATGAAATATAACTTAAAGCATTGCAGCAATGTTAATATTTTGCCCAAGGAAAATAATATGTATTCAAACCATAATCTTTTCCCCTTAAATCTTGGGCCCAATGGATGATCATAATTTAGCATAGCAACATTTGCACCATTAATGCACAGGCATTTCAGGGTGGCATGAAAACTTTATATGTTGAGCAAATGCAAAAACAGAATAAGAAGATGGAATAAAAATCTAGCAATTTCTAGAAAAGAAGGAAATTCTGATCCTTAGCTGTTGGAAAATAGTTTTTGATCTTACAAAAAATCTCTTTCTAAATTTGCTAGAAATATGTTATAGAAATTTAAATATACAAATAAAGTAAAACCAAAAGATAAGATGGATCAAACCAGGACCGAGGCGTGTTAGACACTGCCCTAAGGATCATATTTTCGCCCCTTCGTGCAGGTTGTTGGCGATCTGTCCCCAAGGTACAACGACCCGGCTCGACCCGATCCTCCTACTACGAGCACAATCGTGTGGAGGTGCAAACCCAACGATTACCTTCAGATGCCTAAAAGATCAATAAAATATATAAAAATAAAATGAGATAAAACAAATCATATAGGGTAATCCAAATTATTCTAATTGATCCCTTCCCTCAATCTGAATTCCTAAGCCTATTTATAGGCTCGGCCCATAAAAGCTCCAACGGCTCGGCCCATAATGGCCTTAAAGGCCTAATAACCGTTAGCCCCAAATTACGTTTAAAAATTTACGCCTTCCAACGTTCGAACGTTGCGAGGCCCGTGAACGTCTACACAACAGAAAGAACGAGCATTTCGCTCGCGGGCGTTCCCCTTTTTTTTTTTTTATTTTTTTAAAACTTTTTCCAACAGAAAAGTAGTCTGATTAATTAGGATAGATTAAGTGGGCTGATTAGAGGAGAGATGTATATAGAATATACTAGAATGATCGATGATTAAAGAACAATGATAATAATTTAAAGAAATAGCCTAGACTAAAAAGAAAATTCATGTAAAGATGAAGCAAAAGAGTGGCCCGATTAATTAAAAGATATAAAGATAAAGGACCATAAGAGATAAAGTAAGGGTGATGATTAGATAGGATAGGAAAGAAAAGAGGATTGCTTGAATCCATCGAACTTTCTTATTTCTCTTAATTTTTTTAGCTTTTGATGAGGGATAATCTCACCTGAGCATCTGACGTTGTAAAAAGATGACCACATTTGACATGGTTAACCTATTTGAATCAGTCTTTCTCCTGCCACTTTGAAGATCCATCAACCTTTATGAAATCTTATCTCTATTTGTAGCACCAAATCAACTCATGAGAAAATCTAGCTGACCAACTTGGTGCAAATTTCTCCCACTTTTCTCATCTAACGGAGTTTGCTTCCTCTACTTCTCCTTCCAGATGCCTGTAAAAACATTCAACCTCACCTACCTATAAGGCTGGATCTTGATCTAAGAGTCATCCTTTGGAGTTATGGAGCTCTCCATTGGAAAGGGAGCTCGAAGTCTCCCTTCATCCCAAAGCAAACTCTGAGGCTTCTTTAACATTTGTTCTTTGAATATGTAGAAAGCCAACTTAGGAGCAACAGGCACATTGTTCGAACAAATAACCATCCCACCTTAGCTTTTTTTTTTATTTTTATTACAGGCGAACGATCACACAAGTTAAGGTGAATCAAACCCGACATATCAGAATATAAGATTTGTGAAAGAACAAGCGGATACGGATCTTCCAGCTCCCAACTCCAAAAGCCAAAATGGTTGACCAATCTGGCAGCGATTCAGTCTGTCACAGGTTGGCTTCCCTAAAGATATACCGAATCTGGACGTAGTGAATGCCCTGCATGAGAGAATGAATATCATAGATCAAGGGGTTGGTAGGCACCTGATCGCAATGATCTTTGCGAAGCCAGCGAATCACTGTAATAGCATCCCCCTTAATAATAAGACAACTAGTGCAAGGCTGCGAATGGCAGAGAAAATACCAGTCCAAACGGCATACAGCTCCGCTAAAGACACCGAGGAGTCAATATGGCTGAAACCCCCAGCAGCCAGTATTGCACCATCGAACCCTCTAATCACAAACCAGACCTAGCAGCTCTACCACGAACACTCTTATCAAAGTTGATTTTGATAGACCCTGAAGGAGGAGGCTTCCAAGAAATGTAGACCGTACGCCAGTGCGCTGAGACAGCATGGAAACCCCAATGGCCAGGGCTATAAGTATCAAGAATAATCCGATGAAAAGTATATACTTAACTGATAAAGAGAAGACTATCTTGACAACTTAGTTAATGTATAGAAGCTAGAGCCTTAATGAGTTTTTAAAAGAGAGAGATATTTCATTGTTCTTTCCATTTATTAAATACAAAGATTTGACTCACGGGAGTTTTATTACAATTTAGTATCGATGTTGATATATTTGCTATTATATTATGTTGTTCTTAGAAGAATTTTGAATATGCACTACAAATAATTATAGGAATATTATATAGTTCAGTAAATATAATTTTATTATAACACGATGATAATTTATTCCATCAATCCACATAAAGGAAAGATTTTGGTGTACTAACTTGATTTCTAGCGCACAACATGGTAGCTTTATTAAAAAAATCTAATATTTGTATATATATTGTAAATTATTTTTTATAAAATTAATTGCTTTTTTATGCCATGCAATATATATTAAATAGTTTCTATATTTTATTTTTTAACAAGCAAATATGTTTTAATACAGCTCATCTTTTTTTTTTCATGTGGATTACTTATATTATTTCTTACTTTTTCATTTATGTTCCTTTTCATTTTTCATGACCCTATACATTTATTATACATAAATAATTCAAAATCAATTAATATATAATTTAAATTTAATAATAAAAAATTAGAAAAATAATTTTATTTTTATTTATCTTAATATTTACTTTCTATATTGTAATGTTGTATACCTACTAGTATTGTAAAATTTGTATTGCGGTTGTGACATCTTCTTGTTGTTACACGAAAACTTATCATTTAATTTTAAAATAATAAAATTCATAGAATTTTAGGAAAAGATTTACTGCATCGCCCTTCAATGCAGCAAGCACACATCGACTGCACAGATTGGTCATCCGTGCATGTTAGCTTGCATGCGATGTGCGGCAAGGCCCATTGGGCACCACACGCGCATCAATATACAGGGACGATCAATCCGTGTAGCTGATGCGTGCTTGCTGCACCAAAGGACGACGTAGTAAGACTTTTCCTTATCTACAAACTTGTGAATTGGGCAATATCCTTAAGCCCAACAAGCAACATGATCATGGGCCAGAGAAAAATAAAAAGAGAGTTGCTCGAAGGGTGATCCCTTGTACATGTCTCTTCCCCTATATTTCTTTTAGGAAAAGACTTGTTGCATCACCCTTCAATACAGTAAGCATGCACCGACCGCATGCATTGATCACCTGCACGTGAAGTACGATAAGGCCTATTGGGCCACTGCACATGCACCAACATGCACGAATGGCCAATCCACATGATCAATGCATGCTTACTGCACTGAAAGATGGTACCGAAACGCTTTTCCATTCTTTTTAAGTATATTGTTTAGCTCCCTTCCTCCTTCCTTTCCTTGTTAAAAAAAAAATTCTTAATGCTAAATTAGTTTCAATTAGCTACATAAATCTTTTTCTTAATTCAATTAAATTTTAAATATAAATATATATTAAACATATAAAAAATATTTTTTTTTTATATAATATTTTTAATTTACTTCTACCTTTTTATTTTTCTATATCTATTAAATTATTTTTTTACATAAATATTATTTACCTAGATTTGCATTGTATATATTTAAACAACCTAATTGTTCTTCATTTAATTTTTATTCAATTATTATAATATATATATATATTGTCATTGTAAATCTATATTAACATTCTTATTTTAGCTTTGAGGAAAAAAAAAAAGGTTCAGTGAGTTTTATAATGGGTGCTTCTATTTGGACCGCTGAAATTGCTGAAGAGCTCCCCCATTTGAATTTTTTTTTACTTAAGAGCCCTCCTTTTTTACTCAGTAGCCCCCTTTTTTTAAAAATTTCTAAACTACCCCTTCTCCCTCCCGCCCCCTGCCCTAAATTACTATTTGGCCCCCCTCCCCCCATCCAATCCTTCTCCCCCCGCTCCCTCCCGCCTCTTTGCTCGTGCTCACCTCCTCACGGTGCTCTCCGGTGGCTTCCCCGGCAGCAGAGCTTCCTCTCCGACAATGTAAGCTCCCTCCTTCCCTCCCTTCCTTTCTCTCCTTCCTCTCCCTCCCTCCCTCTTCCCTCATTTCTCCTCACTCGATCGGCCCTTCAAGTTGTTTTTTTTTAAGCCTCCCGACATCCGTAAGTGTCCGACGGCTCCGCCCCCTCTCCGCCCCCTTCGTCCCCCTCACTCACAAGTCGTCCCAGCTCTGTTCGGCCCTGGTTGGTCGAACAGAGAACCTCTGTTCGGCCCTCCAGGGCCGAACAGAGAACCTCTGTTCGGCCTCCAGGGCCGAACAGAGTTCGATCTGTTTGGCCCAACTGGGCCAAACAGATTTATGACTGTTCGGCCCAGCTGGGTCGAACAGAGTAATTAAGTTATAAAATATAATTTTAATAAAGTATATAATATAATAATTATAATAATCAAGTATATTGCAATGTTTCATATATGGATGCTGGCCCCTCATGAGTTAGACCCATACTGAGCACAGCGAGCAGGAGCCATATGGTGCAGCCTGTTCAGCCTGATGTTCCTGGCCCTAATCATGCATCGCCATAGCAGTACAGGCATCGACGATGGTGTGGTGGGGATCCCTGATGTACCTCATATATTTTGTATCTGTTAGCACATAGTGCATCTTTTTGTAACAGACATTGAAATTTGAATGAAAATTCACTTCCTTTCGGCTCAATTTTAATGAAAATCTTTTGAATTAATATAAATATGTCATACATTATACAAAATTGATTGTTGCAAGCAAAAGGACTTCTATAACTCAATAGTCTCACTAATAATGACATCCGACGAGATCGTTCGTCTGAACTCGTGAATCCTAGATTCATATGAAGAAGCCCATCCGGTAGCACACGGTAAATGATATTTGTGCCAATTGCTTGCTATTTGGGGAACAGGATGACCCAGTAACAGAAATACCTATAAAATATATAAATTAGTAAACATAATGAATTATTAGTCATTTAAGCATGATTAAGAGTTGTTCAATTAATACCTCAACAAAATGGTTGCCATTAACGAACGCCACTGCAATATCTTTGCGGGATAAAGGAGGAAGAGGCACCGATCGTAAAGGTAGGAATGTAAGACATTGTTGCAAGGAGAGGTGGTATAGGACAACGTTATAGTGGGACGCTATAACGTGCCCCATATCCGGCATAGTCATCCACCGGTCAAAAGGTGGATCATTATCAAAATATGATAATGCATGCTCAATCTCCTGAAACCTCCCTTCGACAGCAAATAAAGCACGATAGTGCTCTGAATGACATTGCAACTCATTCAATAAATCCTTCCTAATACGGAGCCAATCCTCCTCTCCAAATCCCAGCAAGTCAGCTATTGCTCTAAATCTGCAGTTGTCGTCAGCTTTAACATCCTTGATATGTTGGATGAATGGCCTTAACCCATCTGGAATTTGATACATCTCCTGGCACGGGGTCCGGAAGTTGCCGACATGTGCCGGCACATATCGGCACGCGTCCGACACATACCGATACGGTCCCTTACTTAGTGAAAGAAATGCTTCGTACCTTCTTCCTTGGCTGCCTCTTTGGCACTTGCGTCATTGGTGGAGTGCCTGTACCATGAGAATAACTATCTTGTCCTGAAAGAATCAACTCAAAGGAAGAAGGATCATGGCGGGTAAATGTATCAACCTTCAATGAAACACGACCGTGACCAACTGAACGAGTGATCCTTTTGGCAGGTTCTTCAAGAGAAATACTTTCTGGGCTAGCAATCTCTCTCAATTTTCTTAACATCTGCAATTGCGAAGACCCATCTAACTGTTTGAATTTTCGAGCAATTATATCCAACTCTGGTTCACAGCTCAGCCGAATACTTTGCACATTTCAAGCCGGCATCATATCAAGTTTTCTCCAATGAGGATCTATGCAATCCAAGGGAATTGGCCGACCTTCCATCCTGAACCATGCAATCTCGTGGCCGCATGGTAAACCATGTGTGCGCCGAATAGCACACCCACAAACTGAAGCATCAATACCAACTGAATTGGCTCGCTTCGCTTGAGCGAGGATCTGATTTAATGCACTTATAGAAACGAAACCTCGCAGTTCTTTGAAATCAGCATGCTTGAAGTCATGTTGTACGACCGTCAAACTCTTCTCAAATGAGGCTTTAATGTCACTATGTTGTAACTCAATTAAATTATGTATTTTTGTCCAAGATGATTCGAATTTCCCTTGGCTTGATCCAAGCTGTCTTTTCAGCCTTGCATGTGCACTTTCAGCCCTGGAAAAGTAAATAAAATTTAATAAAAGGGAGATAACAATTGCATTATTAAATTATAAATTTCTTAAATTTATCAATTCTTTATGATACCTATTAGTTGTCAAATTCCCGTAGTGCCTACATGTGTCCGTCCATGCTGCAACAAATCTTTCCTTGTACTTACTCAGCCAAGTTTCTGACACATACCGTAAAGCATCTGGGTAGGTAGTAAACTCTCTCTGGAGTTTTGTCCAGTGATCATTAAACTCATATTCTGTGGTGGACAATACAAGTATATTCCAAGTCATTATAAACTTATCCATTTCTCCTTTGTTTCAAATAACCTTTTGCACTGGGCCAAAACATTCCTACTAATATGCCATCTACATAGCAAATGTGTTGCCGTAGGAAATACCCTCTGAATTGCATTCAATAGAGCCAAGTCTCTATCTATGACTATCACCTCAGGCAGAGCATCATCGTCCATGACACTGCGCAATCTCTCTAATGCCCATGTATAGTTATCTTCTCGCTCAGAGTCCATATACACAAAAGCAATAGAAAATGTCAGGTCAGTTGATGTCACCCCGATAATCTCTAAGAGAGGAAGACGATATCTATTCGTCTTGTAAGTGCAATCCATTATCAACACATAAGAAAATGCACGTAACAAGTCTATACTGCCAGGGTGTGCCCAAAACAAGTCACGCACAGTATCAGACTTGATACAATTCCTATGCCACTCAATGTACTTACACTCAGATAATTTACCAAGAAGATGTTGCATCTGAGATCTCCCAGCAATCTCTACAGCCTTGCACTTCTGTCGTGCATTGTAGATTGTCTTCATTGTCGTAACATTGAGGGCATCTCTTTGCTTCAACGTAGATAAAATGTCCTTAGGCCGAACCAAACTCTTCGACATCTCCACTAGTATTGTAGTCTCCTCCTTAGATAATCGTCCGCATATGAGTGCCCCTCGAGATGCTTTGCAGCTGGATGATTGTGCACACCGCAAATGACCGTTAACATCCAATCATCTGCAGTGTCCAATTTCTTCCCTCTTAAGGCAAAAGGACATCCACACTTCTTAGTGCCACTGGCCTTGGTCTTTGATCCATTTTCCTTGATGTGTTTACTTTTGCAAGTACCGCTCCTCTAGCAAGAAAAAAATAATTCTTGGTTTCTTAACATTGCTGCCCAAATCGGATTTTTAATAATAACGACAAATCCATTCCTCTTTCCGACTTCCCGACACCAATTACACATTTCTTCTCTACTTTTGAATATCTATAAAATAAATAGTTTTATGTTGGTAGACAATTATAAACATTGCTCAGTCAAATAATACGAAAATAAATGCTATTAAATTTTACCTCGTAAGTTGTAAATTCATTTGTGTAATTCATTACACAATCGGAGCCAATCACGCTGCATTCGGTCGAAGCATCGTTATGCACGATCAAATAATAAATTTAACCCTAATCATAATTAATCAAAACAAAAAAAATAAAAACACTCTGTTCGGCCACTCAGGGCCGAACAGAAGATTTCTGTTCGGCGACACAGGGCCGAACATAAGAATTCCTTCATCCGAACATAAGAAAGAATTCTTCTGTTCGGCACTAGTGGGCCGAACGTATTTAAGTTGTTCGGCTTATTGTGGCTGAATAGAGCTAACCTGTTCGGTCACACAGGGCCGAACAATGCATGAATCGAAAAAAAAATGAAGACGAAGATATAAACTAACCTTTGGAATCGTAGCATCTTCATAAATTATTAATTCTTTGTTCATTGCTTATCTTAAAGTTGAAATTGCTTCAATCAATTCTTTGTTCATTGCTTATCTTGAGGTGCTTATCTTGAAGTTGAAATTGCTTCAATCAATTCTTTGTTCATTGCTTATCTTGAGGTTGAAATTGCTTCAATCAATGAATGATAATCCGAAGTGAGGGAGGCGGGAGGACGATCGCTGGGGCTGTTTGGGGGGAGGGGGGGGGGGGGTCGGCGGTGGTGGTTTGGAAGGAGGGATATTTTGGTCCTAAAATTTTAGAACCTTTTATAATCTACTGCTGGTTTACTTCAGTCTTCCGCGACGGAAACCAGGAAAGCGTCGTTGACTTCCATCATTCTATATTTTTTAAATCTTCGCTACCTCTCAAGCTCGCTTCAAGTGGAGAGGCAGGGAGCGTAGACACAAATTTGGGCGGCGATCGGAGGTATTGGAGGTCGGTTATGGCAACAGAGGGGGTCTACAAGACGAAGGTCGTCCAGTTCCTTGGCCGCTCCACCCCAATCATCCTCCAGAATGACAACGGGCCCTGCCCTCTCCTCGCCATCTGTAAGCCCTTTCTTTGTAGCCCTCTGTTGTGTTTGCTTTCTTGGTCTTTGTTGTCACGTTTGATGTTTTCTATTTCTTTCTTGACGGAATGCGTTGAAAAGCAGGTCTAGATTGACATAATTTGGTCGTCTGGTGTTGATTTTTTTTTGAATTTATGCTTTTTAGGTAATGTTCTGCTGCTGAGGAATGTCCTTAAGTTGAGCTTGGATACGTCGGAGGTGTCAGTGCGGAGGCTTCTTTCTCTTGTTAAAGAAAGGCTGATTTATTCCGACAGCAACGTTCAGGTTACTCGTCAGTGAATTTATTAGAGATGGGGATGTTGACCGCCATTCGACGTTGCATCTTTCTGCGCTGATTTGTTACTTTTGCTGCATGCAGGGCAGGGATGAAACGTATCATATCAACCAGCAACAGAACATAGCAGATGCAATCGATCTGCTGCCTCGTCTTGCTACCGGGATTGATGTCAATGTGCGTTTCAAGAGGTACCAATTAACGTCTTAGCTATTGTCATCGTTACCTTATAAACCTGATATTATTTTTTGTATAGATATCCTATACTCAATCCGAATATTTTTGTTTAATTATGTAGGATAAGTGACTTTGAATTTACGCCGGAATGCGCTATATTTGATCTCCTTGATATTGGTTTGTACCATGGGTGGATAGTTGATCATCAGGTGCTATTTTGCATGCTTGGATTTACTTTGGCTTTTTATGCTTGTCTTATTTTCAATGTAATTATTTCGCTTGTCGTTTGACCACTATCTTTAAGAGGTCTCTCTTCTCTGTTCAGGCATCATTATTCATGTTTGACATTATGAAATTTTATGAGCACAAGGACAATGAGAATAATCTTGGCTCCCAAGTGATTGTTGAGAGCCTAGAGTTCTTCTATTTAAATATGGGCTGTATAGTTGACTTTTCATGTAGGGAAGATCAATACTAGGCATTAAGGGTGTAACTAAGTCGAGACAACTTGCAAGTAGCTCGAAATCGACTCGAAAAATATTCGATTTGCTTATTGAATCGAGCTCGAGCTTGAGCTCGAGCTACTCGAGTATATTATCAAGTCGGATTCGAGTATTAAAATACTCGGCTTGAAAAGCTTGCGAGCTTAATCAAGCTTGTGTAATATTACTATTTTACTCATATAATTATACATATTTACAATATTGTTCTAACTATATAAAACTCCTTTGAATTTTTAGTTGAAAACATATTTTATTTTAATTTTAAAATTATTTTTTAAATTTTTACATAGAAATTCGAGTTGAGTCGATTCGAGCTCGAGTATATCGAGTATTTCATCGAGCTCGAGTTCGGCCTCTAAATAAGAAACTCGATCGAGCTGAAATTGAGTTTCGAGCTTTAAATTTTAGGGTCGAGCTTGAGCTTGATAGTGTGTCAACTCGACTCGGCTCAATTACACCCCTACCAAGCATGATACAAGGTAACTATATAAGGAAAAGATAAATCTCCATTAATCATGGACATGATTAAGATGTGGTATCTTTGGTTGATTTAGTTGACTAGGTTTGGCATAATTCCTAAATCCTTGATGATTTTGTGAACTTAGCATCTATGGAATCAATCAATTTTGATTCCCAGATCCTTAGTTATTTTGTCAAATTCTGATTCTCCATTAGATAGCTTTTATGCTAGAACCTTTTCATAGTGACATGTCTTTGTTTACCTTGCTTCCTTTGGTGTAAAGTGGCACCTGTTTTTCTTGTAATAATGCCAACTTGTGGCTGGATTGCATCATCATTCAGCTTTACTGTGTTCAGATGCCTTTGGCTTCTTTTGTTTTGTAAGGGTTGTTATTTTCTTGCACTAAATATTGAAACCAATGATTTAAGTCTCAGCAGGATGAGGGCAAAGATGGTTGAGACATTTCATCACAGAGAGAATTCGGGACTGATCTCAACCATTCTGTCACATCTCAACCATAATACATTATAGTGTCAATTTTAAATTTATTTAATTTATCATTAAGATATAACTTGTGAAGTTCAAATATGCTTAAAAATGGAATAAAATACTAAAACTTCATAAATAATTTTCTTAAAGAAAAAATCATTTCAGGAAAGCATCTTATTCCATAAAAAAATTGAAATGCCTTTATCCCATGAAATTTAAAACCTTCATTGAAACTTAATAATTTGGTATTATGTCTCTTGCATAATATATCGAACCATTCTAAACTGGTCAATTCAGGGCAAACTGAACCAAACTGGTTCAAAACTAGGATGGTTCGACCGGTTGGTTCAGTAGCGAAGGGAGAACTTAGTGAACCAACCCCGAATTAATCATATCAAATCGCTCCAAACTGTACCGAACAATCCTGAATTGAGTCAAACCGTTTGGTTCGGCATGATTTGGGGTGGTTCATGGCTTGAAGCCCCTATTTCACCTGATCGATGCACCACTAGTTCGATATGGTAGCAAAATGGTAATGGTTCCTAGTATGATGAACCTTGGTCTCTTGCCTTGAATTTGGTGGACACATATATAACCTTTGTCCATCTAAAAAATTTATATTATGATTTTTGCATCTCCCTATTTTCTCCACATTGTCTGGTTCTTGTCATTTCTAGTATGATTAAAAACCACAGCCCTTGTTGAAATCCCACTTTTATAGTGGCATGTCATGAAGTTCTTGGATACTGCCGACACTATGCTAATGACTTCTACTGATCTACTGTTGATCATTAAAAGAAACTGGAATATGAACATTGTTTTTTCTGAGCATGATCATTATCTCAATAATGTGAGGACAATTGTTCCGTAATGAACATGAATCTAACCAAATGATGTTTAATCGGTCTTGCCTCATCTCTGTCTCAATATTTCAGGATGAATTTATCATCCTTTATATTATATTTTCTTTTCTTTTCTTCGTGCAGCAAGCCTTTAATTGCAAATGACATATTAGACATGCTATTTTAATGTTCAGATGAAATTCATGCTGAATACAGGTTGACAGTATTAATAGGCATGGAATTAGATTGGCCTCATGTTTAAGATACCTAATCCTATCCAATGCCAAATTTAGTGGGATTAAAAATCAACACCACTGTTAGGTTCCTTTCATTTTCTTTGTACAACCAGACCTCATTATGTGGTTAGACCATTTAAATAATCTTAGGAAATGCAATCTTCATGGTGAGTGTGGCAAGTCTCATTTGTTTGTTTTGTTCTTATAATGACGATGCCATGCCCCATGAAAGTTGAGAGCTGCTCTATGCGTGTAAAAGATATTGTTAACTTGTAAGCTAGCAAGAATTGTCTTTGTAATTGAATGGGGACATATAGCTGTTCTCTCACAAATAAACACCATATAATGGCTCACTATACTAGAAGATATATGCTTTAAGCACTTTTGTTCGAATTTCTAATTAAGGGTGCATGTTGTAGTAGGAATTACAAAGATGCATCCACTGAGAACAAGACACTAATTGCCTATGTTTCCATTCACTTTTTCAGTTGTTTAAAAATTGGGTACTTGAATGCTTCTATTGTGCATTACACATCATCTAAAATTATTTGGGAATTTTGACATTCTTGAATAATGGTGAAAAACCCAAAGCTTCTCATCGAGCAACTCCTTGATAAAATTGTGAAATCTCTTTTCATAGTTTTATTGCTTGGAACTCAAAACATGATGCAACGTTTTGAGACTTGTTAATAAAATTGACTTGCAGAATCAAACTGTACGAGCTATTAGAATTTAGCGAATAGGGGAATATTTTATTCATGTGGAAGATATAATTTAGCATTATTATCAGTACACTTAATTTTTGTGTGGTTGTGGAATTCCTACATTTTACTCTTCTTGCTCTACATTAGTTTGGCTAGTTAAATATAAGTATTCAAATATATAACATACTTAGGCCACCAAATTTCAAAATTCTATGGCATATAACTTGTGGTAATCTTGTCATGCACCGTCAAAAAAGTTTCTATGGTATTCTCATTAAAACACTATCACTTATGAAAATTTTGTGAATAACATGCTTACTTATGTTTGCTTGATGGAAATTTGGCGATATTTTTCCCTGTTGCTTCGATCCAAATTTTACCTCCTTATATGCTTATCATCTTCACAATTTATTCTGCAACCTTATGTATTTTTATCAAAATTTCCTTTGATAACTAATAAGCATGATCCTAATCTTCTTTCCATATTTGGTATTCCTTAAGCATTGTTTAAACACATGATTCTTTTAAAATAATAATTTGTATTGACCATAAGCTCTGAAAGAAAATGTTCAACTAACACATGAAATCTTGTTTCTAAATTACTAAAAGTTTGTTCATAATCGTGCACACACTGAGGACACGTTTGAGTATAGTTAATGATCAGCACTTCAAGGATTGTTTGCAATTTGTAGCTTGTTATCAGTCCACTTTTCAAAATAATTTTTAATTTCAATGTAAAAATATGCTGCAATTAGGCTAGTCCATTTACTAAGAGACCTAACCTTAATATTTGACATGAATGGTGGTGAAGTGTGCTCATGCAGTCTAGGTGTGAATTTTGGTATCAAAACATTAGTCATCTGAAGTGTGATTAGATGCATGAGTGGATTTGTTGGTGGGTAAAATGCTCTCTCGAAAAATCTATAATAGGAAGAGCTGGGGAAGCAAATGTGAGAGTAAGTTTCTTGAGAGATCTTGAACTTGGTTTATACTATAGATGGAAGTTTTCTACTATTAAGAGCAAGTTGGATCCAGGCATGGTCAAATTGGACCAATCGAAAGGGTTCAGACCATATATTTAATGATGTTTAACTAAAAATCCAATTTAGATCCTCCACATGCAATCAAGAATCTGAATTCAGCCTATTAGAGAGAGAGTGCAACTTATATATATATTCATGGTAACATAGGATTAGACTACATTACTAAATGGGGGCAACTTATATCTGCACAGTTGCATAGGATTAGGCTACATTACTAAATATTAAATCTTTCATAAAGAAGTTTTAATAATTCAAAATTGATGATGGGTCACCTGAATTGGAGTCCACACTGTTGATCATGAACTATATTACTGAAAATGCCTAGAAACAAAAATTGATAGATTAAGTTGGGTGTCTTACATGTAAAGCAGGTGATATAATGGATCATACCAATTGTGATGTGTGCTAAAATACAAGGTAGGACATTATTTGAAGCATTCCATTGATCTTGATCCACATATCCTAAAGCATGTATAGATTAGCATTTTATAGATTTTGATGTTTATATCATAGTAAAACCATCCTATCATACTACTAGAGCCATTTGTTTCTGCACCCTCTTGATGCATGGGTCAGAGACCATCAAAAACCTGACTTTTGGTTTCTAAGCTTTTTTCTTGTGTAGATTATGATTAATAGTATTCATGTAGCTGACTCCAACTAGTTTTGGTTTGAGGCTTAGATTGTTATTGTTATCTCCAATTAAACAGCTTCGATTTCTGAATCATTAAATATTTTTACAAATACATTACATCTCAGCTGTGCTGCAATTCATATATATTAGGTAAATTTTTTCAAATTATGTTAGCTATCTTTTATTTTTTCCAAGGTCTTTTAAAGAGTATTGTGCTTAGCATAAATTGAAATTCAGTTTATAATGATAATATTGTACTAGCATACGCAACACTATCAGTACCACCAATACACAAAAGGTATTTGTTTCTAACATTTTTATGTTAAATATCATGATCAACAGTGTGAACCTGCTTGACCGTTTTTGCATTGGTAGGTTTGAGGCTTCACTTGTAGCAGTGGGATTCCATATCTAGCTCTCGCTCTCTCCATACAAGCTGATATGTGCATGTTCCAATTGAACTCTTTCCATTTACGATCAAAGGAGAAGATTATTGTTTTTACCATACATATTCAGATTAAATCATGATTTTATAATAAGAATCAGAAGTCTTTCTCAGTCAATCCTTTGTGTTTGCTTCTGCTTGAAGTTGCTAGGGTTTCACTCAGTGCTGTAACTTTAAAACAAATGCTTCAAGTTGCTAGGATTTCATATGTCAAACACTATCAGTTAAACTGTAGTTCATTAAATTCCAGTGTTCTACTTTTCAGAGCTACATTGGACCAAACAAATCTCTAATATGCTAGTGTTTTGCTATCTATTCACTCATTATACTTGCTTGAGGTGCTTGAAGTCAGGATGTTTGTCTCCTTTGTCTTGAGATTTGTGAGTAATATTTTATTTCATGCAAGCCTCTCATACCTGTTTTGCTTTAGTTTTGCTTCACAACTAAATGATTATTTGACCACCAGAGTCAACAGACTTTCTTGTCATCCATAGCTTTTATCTGTAGCTTCCATTTTTGTGCATTGCTTTCTTGCATGTTCCTGGCATTATTTGCTTGTAGCTTTGCCTTGTTCTTCTGTACCTCATCTGTCAAGGTTAACTACAGAGAGGGCATTGATGTACGATGACTATTAGGTTGGATGCTTGGACATTAATTTTAAGGCAAAATTTTGGTTAATCTGAGTTACTGCTATTGTCCTTCGTACCATTGACAGGGCTACATTGACAGACATCTTCTGTTTTACAGGATACTGATACTGCAGCGGCAATTGGATCCAAGTCTTATAACACGCTTGTTGATGAAGTTGTTAGGAACCAATGCAATGGTTTGCAAGGTCTTCAGTCATGCAGATTTTTGCTTTTCTGTCCCCTTTTTTCCAGTATTGAAGTAGTCCTCACAGCTGTTTTAATACCGTTGCAATCATATGTTTTTAGGGCAACTGATAAAGAATTTTCTGGAAAATAATGCAAGCCAATTGACCATTGATGGGTACATACTCATAATGATCTGATACAGTTTCTTTTCTAAGATATGAATGTATGGAGAAAGTTTGTATTCTTTTAAACTTGTCTCTTCTTTCACAGGCTATTTTGCTTGCAAGAAGGTCTTAAAGAAAAAGAACTTTGTGTCTTTTTCCGTAATAATCATTTCTGCACGATGTTTAAGGTGCAATCTAGTAGACATTCCTTTATTTCTTTCTTTTGCTTGTATACGTTCTCTGTTGTGGTGACATCGTGAACTGGATACGAAGGCAAAGTATTTAGTAGTTCAATTGTTTTGTCAAACCTTACAATTTTGATCCTTGTTTTGCAGGTCAATGGTGAACTCTATCTCTTGGCTACTGATCAAGGTTATATTAACCAACCTGATTTGGTGTGGGAAAAGTTAAATGGGGTATGTTATAGTTTTTGATATTTGTGTATGTCAACCCATGTTTTTATTTTTTAGTCTACCTTTTCTTCTTCCATGAAGTCAGTGAACCAACTTTGGTATATATACAAACGTTGCCTTGGTAACTTTTGTATAAGATTTTCCCTTAATTTTGCTTATAGTGTTCTGTAAAAAGCTGTTCTTCATCTAATTTGTTCTCTTTAAACTTTTGTAATAAGGTCAATGGAGATACTGTTTTTATGACTGGCAACTTTACGGAATTTAAGGCTGAAAATCAAGTCAATGACTCACGGAATGAGCAGAATGCCACGGCCAATACTGCTGTATATTTCTTCCTACCATGGATTTTAATCAATTTATTCTTCTTTTTAATTTTACCACCAATGAACAAAATGGAATTGACAAATTTTCCTCATTGCAGGATTATCAAGCCTTGCTTGAAAGTTCTCCTTCAAGTGCGACTTCAAAGTATGCCCTTTATACTAAATAATTCAGTTTTGAGTGTAGTGTTTCTGTGTGAAACAGTAATATAGCCATCTATATATATCATGTTGATTGCATAAGTTTTCATTGTGTTTAATCAAATTATTAATTTTGTAGTATATCACTAGATTTTAAACTCATAATAATGAAAAGCTGTATTGTCCTTGTGTATCCTTGCTGTCATTGAAAATCAAGCCCTCCTAAAAACTAGTTTATACCCTAACCTAGTTTATATTAATGGTAGAGCATAGCTACCATGGTTAACCGTTTAACATCTATCTAGGATCACCTTGATGAATTTGCTGTTTGCATTTAGTAATGAAGGCTAAACTTATAAACTACCTTGATCAAGATGTTATGGAGCATAAGAGTATATTTGTTTTGTACATTCTTAATGGTGACTTCTTTGTAGGTTATGTGGGGTCTGGATTTTCAATGTATGCAAGAACACTTTTAATTACTCTTGTTTTAGGGTTAGAAAATTTTTGATTAAGAGGTTACAATTCTTGTTAGCCTTTTAGTGTAGATGCATACATATAAGAAAGAGACTTTTTTTATTATTCTCATTTATATTATTTTTTGTTGAATTACAATAGTCCAAAGTGACATTATTATTGTTTTATGGTTTAAGTTTAATATGACATGTTTATCCCCATTTTGAGTTTTAGCTTCAACTAGGCAAGTTTTGTTCACATTATTTAGAATTTGATACTTCATTTTGATAGTACCCTAGGTTAATGATCCCTTTTAGGGTCATTAGGAGAGTAATACTTCCATTATTGTAGAGTAATGCTTATTTGATTATGGAATAATGTTCTAATTTTTTAATGGCATTAAGGGTGGTTTCCTTGAATCAAATTTTAACATAACTCGGATGAGCTGCCTTTAAAGAAGCAAGGCTTCAAGGCTTTGATGGTGCGATGCTCCATGTCTTTAATGGAGCAAGATTGTTTTTGATGGAGTAAGTCTTCAATTTATAACAGAGCGAGGTTTCAAGTCTTCAATGGAGTAGGGATTCAAAATTTTACTATAGCAAGATTTTAAGGTTTTGATGGAATAAGACTCTAGAGCTTTGATGGAATAGGATTCTAGGTTTTCAATGGAGTAAGGCTCTAGTTTTCAATGGAGCGGGGTTCCAAAAATTTAATGGAGTAAGGCTCCGGTCTTTAAAGGAACAAGACTAGAAATTTAATAAAGCAACACTCCGGTCTTTGATGGAGCAAGCTTCAAAAATTTAATGGAGCAAAGCTCTGATCTTTGATGGAGCAAGGCTTTGGTCTTTAATCGAGCAGGGATCCAAAAATTTAATGAAGCAAGGCTATGGTTTTTAATGGAATAAGGTTCTAATTTTTAATAAAGCAAAGCTTTAAAGTTTTGATGGAGCAAAGCTCCAAGGCTTTCAATAGAATAAGGCTTTGGAACTTCAGTGTAGTAGAGCTCCAAGTTTCACCAATAGAGCAGGGCATCGAGACTAAGACATTGGAGCAAGGCTTTAGGATTTATCAATAAAGCAAAGCTCTAGGGCTTTTTTCATAAAGCAAGGCTTCGAGGTTTTCTTTATGGAGTAGGACTTCAGGGTTCTAGACTTCTTTCATGGAGTAGGGCTTTAGACCTTCCATTATGGAGTAAGAATTCAGGCCTTTTAGCTAACTTAGACTCGATTTATGATTGATTTAGGCTTGATCTAAGCCTACTTTTGGGCTTGATCTAGAAGTAAGGCTTCCTTTTAGGCTTGAGCTAAGCTTGATTTGCAATCAAAGCTCCCCTTTGAGCAAGACTTTATTTTAGGCTCGAACTGGGTTCAATTTGATAGCAGGACTCCGCTTTGGCTTTGTCTAGGCTCGATCTTGGAGCAAGACTTGTTTTTAGACTTGAATTTGGCTTGATCTGAGAGTAGGGCTCCCCTTTGGATTTGTTTGGGCTCAATTTGGGAACAAGACTCTCCTTTAAGCTCGAATCAGCTCGATCTAAGAGCAGGGCTCTCCTTTAGCTTAAGTTGGGAGCAAGGCTCCCCTTTAGGCTCGAAGTAGGCTCGATCTAGGAGCAATGCTCCTTTTTTGGCTTAGTCTAGGCTTAATCTGCTTCTAGTTTGATGCTAGGCTACTTCAGAATTGAGGCTCAAGCTATTCGGGTTGGTTCGAAGGTTGAATCCATAAAGGAGTAAGGGATTCTCTTCCTTATCATGGGGCTCAAAGAAGTTTAGGTCACTATCTCATGGCACGCTACAGGGACAGTACCTCTTCCTCATCACCACCCTGGGTTTTAGGGTTTTGGGGGTGCCACTATGATGAGCCTTTTTGTGATGGGGAGTGATGGAAGGCCTTATTGCTGGTGTGGGGTTACTCATGTGAGAAGCCTCAACTATAGAGGAGGGAGAGGTCATCATTGTCGTGGGCAAGTTAAAAGGTATTGTTGGCCTTATGGGGGTTCAAAAGGAGGAAGCATGGGGACTTGGCAAGCTTCTTAGTTTTAGGATTTGAAGTGGACAAAGCAAGCTTAGCTTAGCTATGAACTTAGAGAAAATGCTGTTCGAGGAGGACATGTGGCAAGGTGAAGCAGACTCTTCTCTTTTGAATTCAGCCTTTGATGGCAATCATCTGATGGAAAGACAGTCGGGTTTGATTTGAGACCTTAAGAATGATTTGAATGCATATGGCATTTATTCATTCTTCCCTCTTTAACTCTCCTTTTTTTTTTTAATTCAAATGAAAAGATCTCTTGTCATCTTAGTTAGCCGATTAGATTGGCATGTTTGATCAGCTACCAATCAACATGAGGAGGGAATTGATTTGGAAGGGCTAGTTATGAGATCTTGAGGATGATTTGAGCACATATTTTGTTTCTTTCTTCATTTCTTCTTTTTTCTTCTTTTTATCTTTTCTATCTTTTTTTCATAGTTGTTGATGCTTGCCTTCATTATTAAAGGTCGATAAGGGATTGAAGTGTCAATGGTTGAAGTCATAGTAGTAATAGTTATCAGGGCAGTTGGGGCCATGGTAAGGAAGGAAAGAGTCTATCGGCTTTTGTTAAAGTGGGCCAGTGACCAAATAGGTTGCCTCCACTCCTTGAGATACCAAGGCTAGAAAGTGGCAAGAGCTGAGATGTCCGTTGATGTAGAGAGAACACATGCACAATCTCTATAGTGAAGTTACTTAAGGTCCAGTTGCAATTGACAGCTGGAGCTGGAGACTTAGGTCGGAATCCTTAGTGGTGGTGTAAATTTTTTTCTTCTCTTTTCTCTCTTTTTTTCCTTTTTTTAAGAATATTGGATAGAATTTATGTTTTCCTTAGGAAGTATATTTGAGGGGCATACATGACCATGTCTTTCCTATAAGAGAAGAAATATTGGAATTTTGTCATAGGTAGAATAGAGGATTGGTCTTTAAGAAGGTTTGCTATGGACTATAGCTAACAATTATAGTGTTTACTAATGACGGTTTTAGGAAGTGGTCATGACGTTTTGAAGTTTTTCTTCCTTTTTTTAATACGATGGATGGGGATATGTTTTGACTTGGGAAATATACTTGAGGAACATACATGACCATGTATTCCCTATAAGAGAAGAAATATCGGACGTTCCATCGTAGACAAAATTTGGGGTTAGTAGTTATGAAGGTTTGTCATGGACCAAAGTTGACATTTTTAAAGGTCCATAATGGACCACGCTAAATGTTTTTTTCTTTTTTTTTTTGAAGCAAGATGATATCTGACCTTCGTTGGGGTCATCCTTGCCAATGATTTGTTACTTTTTGGTCTGAAAGTTATTTAAAAACATCTTAGATTGGTTACTATTACCTGCCCTATATTGTTTTTCAACTTAAAGACAACAAGATGTAATGGGGTGATTGACTAGTTTATTGTAAGGACAATATTTAGGGTTATTGATTTTGTTAACTTCTTTTGGATGCTTAAGCTCTGGATCCTATAGGTTGTAATTTGAAGCATCTATGAAGATTTCCATGACCTTATCTTTTCAATAGGAGTATGTCTTATTTCTTCTTTCTCTATAGAAAGATTGCTTGAGGTTGTCCTTTCGTGCCCCTAAGATGGGTTTAGCTAGCACAGCTTATGCAGCAAGTTAACCCGCCCTAGTTTGTTCGCTCTTTTCTTCCTACATCCTTCTTAAGCTTCGAACTTTGGAGGATTGGTAAAACTTGATATTCAAGTTTTTTAGGTCCCTCGTTCTGGTATGGATTACTTTTGTTTCTTTTTGATAAGCCCAAATCAGCTACTTTGAATTTGCTGCTAAAGGTTTCCTCTATTTCTACTCATGATTTGATGGAATTGTCTCTTTGGAAAGGGTACTAATCGAAGGTAGCTCCATGCATATTTTGGGGAAACTGGTAAAGGAGTGGGGCATCATTGCCCTTGGAGTTGGTATGGATGCCTCTGAAATAAGCCAGCTCCAAATTTCAACCCATTGAACGAATGAAGCTTGGGTGCTATGTAGCCTTTGAGATATAGTGCCATGTTGAACTCCTTGGGATAAGGCTTCCTTTTAACCTTTTGTGGAGCTTTTTTGATGGTGGACTACTTGAATCGACTAGCCACCATCTCATGAATTTGTTCTTTGGTAGGGATTTGTTAAGTTTGCTCTACCAAGAAGTGCCGCCAAATATGTAGAGGAACTTCTGCCTTGTTTTATTAGTGATGCTGCTTGTTTCAACAACCAAATCTTTGATGGGGAATCATTCTTTAATTGTTTCACCATGAGCTAATGCATTGCCATCATGGCCTCTATTATTTAATCAACTTTTAAATGGAGATTGTGGATGCCCATATCCTTTAATAAGGTGATGCCATCTTGTTCAACCCTATCAGGCGCATGGATTATTTCTTCCTTATCATTTTGGGTGTTAGACTCATGAATTAGCTCCCTGCCCTTTCTGGACATAATAGGAACCTTGGTAGTTGAGTTTATATCCTCAAATTCTAACCCCTTAGGGTCTTACTAGCGATAGCCTCCTCATATTCTTCATGGAGAATATGGTCCTCTCTGTCTTCTTTAATTATATGATGAACCACACACACAATGTGTACCTCACACTCATTATCTCTTTCATGATGTAGGTTATTGGGATATTGATACCAACCGCATACCTGTGGTTCGATTCCCAACCTTTATTTTCTTTTAGGTAGCAATGAAAGTCTTGTAGATCTTTAATAAGAAATGGAGTTTGTCTGATTTTATGGGTCATTCTTTTGTTAAAGCTCAATTGCAAGTTGTGTATGAGCTGGGAAGTAGCAGAGTTCTTAGCCATGCTATAGAGCAGCTTGAAGGAATCATTCACTGGGACCATGGGCTCGATCACCAGTTGGTCTTCCTGAAACTTGAGGGAGTTAAAAGGGGTTTTAAGGCTTGCCTCCTCTCTTTTGTATCTTCTTTAGAGGTGAGCACCTTTGTCTCCTCTTCTTGGTAGCAGATTTAGGGAGTAGATCTTTCATCTGCCCCCATTTAGCAATCATAAAAGTCAGCTTTTTAGTGATGCTTTCACCCCTCCTCTCTTCTGTGATGACTAAAGAGGGTTGTGGATGGGTCAGTTATCAAAAATTGAGACTCGTTGTATTTTGTTGTTGCCTTCATGGTTGGCACTGTAGTATTCCTCAGTGCAAGAGGTAGAGATTTGGTCACACTGCTCTTGTGGGGCTCTAGTTCTCTTCCTATTGGGCTGGTGAGCAGCGGATAGAGGTGGGAACCGGAGTTGATCTTCAAGTGTTAGTTTCAAACAGGAAGGTTGTCCTTGTACCACTATGACTAGAGGAAAGGCCAGCCTCTCCTTAACTGAATGGTGAGGCAGGTCAGAGTTATTTGATTTTGCCCCTATCATTGAAGTTAATTGATGGGGGGTTAAAGGACCAGCAGCTAGAGTTGCGATAGCTGCAGCTATCATGGTAGCTGGGGCGATGGTAGTGAAAGGGAACATCAAGATTTGGCTGATGATTGAAGAAACTACTCCCACTTCTTCAAGCACAATAACAAAAACTGAGATTGTTGCCAATGTAGGGGTAGTATGTGCACGATAAAGATTGGAGTCTTAGCAGTGAATTCGCCCCTTCGAGAGACAGAATGCAGGTTGACAAAGGGCTGAAGCAGCCCTAGGTGCAGCAGTAGCAACGGTAGGAAAGGCCAATCTTTCCTTAATGAATTGCTTTGGAGGGTTGGCGATCACTAGTTAGGCTTGTGTCCATGAGAGGGTAGATGAGGCATTGAGATCGAAGTAGCTGAAGTAGTGATAATTAGGGTCATGATAGCGGTTGGGGCCACTGGGATGATTGTGACCAGTCGGGAAATAGTGCTGAATTAGAGTTGGCACCAAGCGCAGATGTCACAACAATGGACAGAGGTAGTCTTAGTTTAGAAAGGTTAGCAATTTGGAGATAGTAGCAATTGAGGATGCCATTGGTATGCAGTATCTGCATAAGAAATGCTTTTAGTTAGGGGTTGTATTGGATGTGACCCTATAGAGTAACTATACGATCTCAAAGATGAGAAGTGAAATCTGATCCCATAAGGCATGCCAGATCTTATCGACCTTCGTATCGTTCTGCCTCTTGATAGGACCACCTTAGTCGAGATGATATGGAGAGTAAGAGTATTTATTTTTGGTTTTGCACCTTCTTAATGGCGATTTTTTTTTGATGATGTGAGGTTTGGATTTTCAGTAGGTGTAAGTAGCTACTATTAATTACTCCTGCCTTAGAGGTTGGAAAACTTCCGATTAAAAGAGCACAATCCTTATTAGCCTTTTAGTATAGTTGCATATATAAAAATAATAATAAAATCTTTATACATATATATATATATATATATAAAGATTTTATTATTATTATTTATATTTCTTTTTTTTGTCCTGAATAGAGCAGAGTGGAGGAAGCAAATTCATGTAGCCGATCCCATGTAGTTGGAAAAATGCTTAGATGAGTTGAGATGAGTATATATATATTTTTTGGGAGTATAATAGTCCAAACTAACATTATTATTCTTTCATGGTTTAAGTTTAATATCACATGTTTGTCTGTCTTTTTTTTTTGTCTCCATGTTTGTCCCTCATCATGTTGGATTGTTGAACTGTGCCCTTTGATTTGGCTTGAACCCATGGGAATTGAACTTGGTAAGTTACGAAGGATTAAGAATTGAGCCATGTGACTAAGCTTGAACATTGGACTTGACCTTGTTTATTAAATTTGGAACCCAATTGGGTAGGTAACCAAGCTTGAATGCCGGACCTGACTTAATTTACAAAAATTGACTTCAATTATCAACTGTGTTGAAAAATTTGGTCTAATGACTGAGCTATATTATTGAACTTGAGCCCATTCATAGAAATTGGGTCTAATTGACAACTGTACTTTGGGCTAGATGTTGAGTCTTGAGCCGATTTGATGCAATCGAGTCCAAGCAAGCATAATGGCTAAATAGAGAGCTGAATTTGACCTGATTAATTGTAATTGAACCTAATCAAGTCGAATGATTGAACTAGTGTATTGATCTTGACGTGGTTCATAGTCTAGACTCAATCAAACCATATGGCTAAATCAAGGTGCTGTATTTGACTTGATCTATGAAGACTGGATCAATCAGTTACGGTGGTTGAGTTAGAATGTTGATTTGGCTCCACAAATCCTAAAATTTGGGCTTGCTTAGGTAAAATTGTTAAGCCAGGATGCCGCATTTGACTTAACTCATGATGATTGGATCCAATCAGTGGAGTAATCAAGCCTCGTCAACAAGAAAAATGTGCTAGGGCTTTTTAATAGTGGAATAATATGCTAGGTCTCTAACAATTGTTGAGAACTTGAACCCAATTGATGAAGTCCTAATTTAAATCAATTATGTCCTAATTGGCACTTTTGTCATGATCCAAATATGGAAGCTTTGGATTATCTAAATCTTTTCGTTTTATAGTTCTTTTAAAGATGATGCATCTGGAGTTTGGACTGCAATCTTTACTTATCCTTTTGTCATAGCCAAAATATGAAAACTTTTGAGCTGATGCTCATTTCAATCCATTTGGTAGTTTATTCAAAGATAATGCACCTGACATTCAGACTGTAGACCTTATTTGCCTGTTTTGTTGCAGTCCAAATATGGAGACTTTTAAGATCGCACCCAAGTCAACCTACTTGGCAATTTTTTTAAAAAATGATACATCCCATGTCCAGATAATAGGCTTTACTGCGTGCTTTGGCATAATTTAAATATAGAAACTTTTGGGTTGGCGCTCAGGTCAACCTATTTGGTAGTTTCTTGAAAGATGATGCACTCAATGTCTAAGCTACAGGCTTTATCTATTTGTTACGGCACAATCCACATATGAAAACCTTTAAGTTGGTGTCTGAACCAACCCACTTTATAGTCTCTTCAAAGATGATGCACTTGGTGTTCAGACTTTAAGCTTTATCTACCTATTTTGTGTAATCCAAATATGGAAACTTTGAGTTGATATCCGAATCAACCCATTTTATAGTTTCTCCAGAGATGATGCATCGGAGTCCTAACTATATGCTCTACTTGCCTTTTTTGTTCAAGTTCAACGTGGAAACTGTTGGGTTGTAGCTCATCATAGTTTAGAACAATGCATCTAGAGTCTCGAGTCATAGGTCCTTAACCTTTTGGTCGCAAGCCATACGTGCAAAGTTTTAGGTTTTGCCTAAGTCAACGATGATTTGCTGATGTCTTGTGGTTGCGACTAAAGTCCCCTAAAAAAAAAATGAAGTACTTAAGTTCACCTGTCTTTCAATTGGCTACCCGATGCAGATGCCCTGCCATCATATGAGATTCTGTTTTTTGCTATTATTTAAATTTATTGTACTGTAGTAATTGCTTCCTAATTATTTAGTTCTTTAATTGGGCATCAGTATGGTCTATTTTTACCATATTGGTGATATGCATTGCTCTACAGCATATGACATGTCATTATTATTGAAGTTGTCCACATCAAACTTATTTTTAATATGATGTCCTCAGAATTATTGGTTTGTTGACATCATGATAATCATTTTTATGATGGAGAGTCACTTAGGTAGATGAATAGATCTTACATCGAGGACCATGGTTTGGACTATGTGTATTTTATTTTGCTACATTGATAGAGGACATGTACTGATAATAATGCTAGATAAACATGCAGCGCACTAAGACATACTGGAAAAGTTATAGTAAAGACTATTTATCATAAAATATTAGTTCTTTTATAGTCAATGTCGAAAAAATATCTGGATTCATAGCATTGATACATTTGACATGCTCCTCGCTAGGTGCACCATCAGTGCTTGGATCTCCTTAAGAATGTAAAATTAATTATGCAAAACAAGTCCATACTTGAAGATAGATAAGGATTATGGATATTGCATCCTTCGATCGTACCCATAAATATTCTGGATCCATCTTGGGTCCAGGAAGCAAAGCGTTTACTGTGGCCACTACAACTGTAAGATTCTGCTTCTATGATGCAGTTTACTACAAATATTGCCATAATTTTGCTGCTTTTGATCCCTGGTTTTGATACTAAATCCAATCTCAAGATCAAATGATGGAATGCAACCATACGTGGCCACCATGGTATCCCCATCATATGTGTTGCCACCACATCATGGTTATTGTCATCAACCCCATCAACGTTATCAGCTATATCCTCCTCATCAGGTTACTCTGGATAAAAATTCTTTAATATGTTCTGAAAGATGATCATGCCATCCAGGAAATCCTATCATATTGTTTCCGGCATACTAGAAATAAAAAAACAATATTATGACCAGAAACATGAGCTAGGATATGAATGGTTCCTTCCCTACAGGACGTTTTTGTAAACTTGTTTTACAAGGACTAATTGGAGAAACGGAAGTGTTTTGGTACTTGACTAACTAATGCTTGGAAAGGATTGAGTACAGGGCTAAGACTTTTGAAATTACGACATCCCTCATCTTTCAAGTACATGGCAGTAAAGAAGGGGTGTTTGGATAATTTCACCCTCATGTGCCAACCTGTTGAATACGCCTTATGCATATTATTGTAGCTGTCATTAATGGCAAGCCTGGTTGAGCCATGGATACAGTAATGGCCTAACTTCCCAGATCTAATGCAGTGGTGTTGTTGGGGCAGGCAAACCAACCCTCTGTGATCAAATATTGCCAAAGCCACAAACTATAAACCATTCCATGACAGTTCCATTCCATGAAAGTTTCCACCACCTTAGAAAAGGTTGAGTCCATGTGTACCTTAGATTCAAGGTTTATTGATAGATGCATCATGCAAAATGTGCACGTGATTGATAAATTTACCTGTGTGCAGGTGAGTTCACATGCATAAACTGATTTATCTTTTGCCAGTGACATTTTTCTACATCAATGGTTGGCTTCTTTTATTTTTTTTGCTTAATGCTAATCCTGCTACTATATCTGATCTCTATCCATTTCTCTCTTTACATGTATGTCTGTTTGTGGGTGAGAGAGAGAGAGAGAAACTTTGAGAAAATCATCTTCATACTAGCTTTTCCAGTTCCTTTTCGTACTTATAATCCTCTTGTGATTATCATGTGGCAGTTCTGACCTGAAATTGGCAATTGCACTCCAAGAAGTGGAGTTTGAACAACAGCCACCTGGTCGCTCAAGGCCTGTTGACCATCGTCAGGTAGAGCCTTATCTCCAAATATTTGATGCTTGTGCTTTTAATCAAATATCAAAACTACAATTACGAATGGCATATTTTCTCTCCCTCTCTCTCTCTTGATTTATGTTGATGGAAATTGTTCTCTTTGATTTTGGAAATTTTAAGGCCTTGTCTGGCTAGTCTGGTTGTGCAATACAGACCATGGATAGGTTGCTTACTTTTGACCTATGTTGGGATGGCTATTAAATGAGCCTAAATAGGAGGCCAGGCCACTGATCCATGATTATCTGGAAAAATCCTGGATAACCAGGGATACTGGCTCCTTAGGTGCACCTGAATGGGAATCCTAGGTTTTTTATCACACCTGTTTAAGAAAAATGACCAAAACACCCTTCATTAGAAAACATCATCAAAAAGGATAGGGGGAATTTTAGACTTTTAACTAAAGAACACAAGACGTTATCAGTCTTACTATGGTTTTATGTATTTAATTATTAGATGGGGATACAATTACTTATTGGAATTTATCCAGAAATATCTAGACCCATTGAGGATAAAAGTTATACAAGAATTTTCTTTTGCGTTGGCCAACCAGGCCTTTTTTTTTTCTGTTAATGGAGTTACTATCTTTATGACTGGAAACTTCTTAGAATTTAATTCTGAAAATCAAGTCAATGAGTCATGGAATGAGTCAAATGCCATGACCATTACTGCTGTATGTTTCTTCCTGCTATGGATTATAATTAATTTATTCTTCCTTTTTGGATTCACCTCCACTGAACAAAATGGAATTGACACATTTTTGTTATTGCAGGATTATCGAGCTTTGCTTGAAAGTTCCTCTCCTTCAAGTTCAACTTTAAAGTATGACCTTTATATTAAATAATTCAGTTTCTAATGTAGCCTATCTGTGTGAGGCAGTAATATAGCAGGCTATATATGACACGTTGACTCCATAAGTTTCTATTGTGTTTACTCTATATATTTTGTATTATATCACAAGATTTTAAGCTAGTAATAATGAAAAGCTGTATTGTCCTGGTGATCCTTTATGTCGCTGTAAATCAAGCCCTCCTAAAAACTAGTTCATATCCAATTAGTTTATATTAATGGTAGAGCATATCTACCATAGTTAACCATCTCACATCTATCTAGTATCACCTTGATGAATTCACTGTTTTTATTAGTAATGAAGGCTAAACTTATAAGCAAAGCAAGCCTTTGGATTCTAGGTCACAATATGAGGCACTTTAAGTTCACCTATCTTTCATTTGACCACCCCATGCAGATGCCTTGCCATTGTATGTGATTCTGTTTTAGTTATTCTTTTGAATTTGGTGTATTGTTGTAATTGCTTCCTTGTTATTTAGTCCTTTAACTGGGGTATCTGTATGGTCTATTTTTACTATATTGGTGATAATGCTTTGTTCTGCAACATATGATATGTCATTATTATTGAAGTTGTCCACGTCATACTTTTTTTTATATGATGTCTTGAGAATTATTGGATTTGTTGGCATCATGCTAATCATTTTTATGATGGAGAGTTACTTAGCTAGATGAGTAAATCTTACATCAGAGACAACGGGTTGGACTGTGTATTTTATTTTCCTTCGTTGATAGTGAGCACATGCTGATGTAGAGAGAGAAATGATAATTGCTAGATAAATATACAGTGCAGTTGGATATACTGGAAAGCTATTGTTGCTACTTTTTTGATATATATATATATATATATATATATATATAGAGAGAGAGAGAGAGAGAGAGTTAGACTTGGCTACATGCAAATGTAGCCAAGTCCAAATCTGATTGCCTCCCCCCACCATTAGGTCCACTTGGATCTCAATGCAAAAAAGCCACCCATTAACCTCTGTTTCCTATTAAAAAAAAATCGATGAAATAAACAGAAAGATGTAAAGCATAAACAGAAATGGGAAACAATAAATACAACATGATGGAAGTAATGACTAACCATTTTGAGGGCGACGATAAGCACTTATCCCACAAAATAAACACCAACATGTTCAGAATAAACAGCCAATCCGAACTAATAAGTATTGCATCTTGGTGGTAAAAAAGAAACATTGAAGAATAGATAAAAACAATTTTATTCATAATGCGTCGCAAAAACGAAGTGCATTTAAGAAGATAAGACAGACAATGTGCAGCCAACACCTGCACGCTAGATGTCCACCTCCATTGCCTCATGACTTAGGATGCACAAAACATCACATCTTCAGTCCATTGGTTTTTGTTTATTTTTTCAACGTTTTTGTTTATCACCCAAATTAGGTGTTTGTTAGTTAAGCTAATTGTATTTCAATGGTTGGCCTTTTTTGGCTTAATGCTAATCCCTGCCACTTTCTCTCTCTCTCTCTCACTCTCTCTGCATGTGTGTGTATGTGTTTGTGTGAGAGAGAGTAACTTTGAGAAAATCTTCATATTAACTTTTCCTGCTCCATTTCCTTCTTACAATCATCCTGTGATTATCATGTGGCAGTTCTGATATGCAATTGGCAGTTGCACTCCACAAGAGGAGTTTGAACAACAGCCACATGTTACTAGTCACTCAACGCCTGTCGCACATTGTCAGGTAAAGCTTTATCTCGCATTATCTAATGCTTATGCTTTTAATAAAATTAACAAAACTATTACAAATTTCATATTCTCTCTCTCTCTCTCTCTCTCTCTCTCTCTGTGTGTGTGTGTGTGTGTGTGTGTGTCTCCAGTGGTTTATGTTGATGAAAATTGTTCCCTTTGACTTTGGAACTTTTAAGGATGTGTTTGGCTAGTCTGGATGTGCAATATAGACCATGGATAGGCCACTTATTTTTGAGCTATGTTTGGATAGCTATCAAAGGAGCCTAAATAAGAGGCCAGGCCACTGATCCATGATTTTCTGGAGAAATCCTGGATAACCAGGGATCGGTGGTTCCGTAGGTGCACCTGAATAGGAATCTTAGGTATTTTATCGCACCTATTTAAGAAAAATAACCAAAACGCCCTTCATTAGAAAACATCATCAAAAAGGGTAGGGGAATTTTAGTCTTTTAACTGAAAAGCACAAGGTGTTGTCAGTCTTACTATGGTTTTATGTATTTAATTATTAGATGGGGATACAAATACTTATTGTAATTTATCCATAAATATCTAGACCCATTAAGGGTAAAAAATTATACCAGAATTTTCTTTTGTGCTTTGCTGACCAGGCCTTTATTTTTCCATTAATGGAGTTAATATTTTTATGACCGGCAACTTCTCAGAATTTAATTATGAAAATCAAGTCAATGACTCATGGAATGAGTCAAATGCCATGACCAATGCTGTTGTATGATTATTCCTTCTATGGACTATAATCAATTTATTCTTCTTTTTTAGATTCACCACCACCGAACAAAATGGAATTGACACATTTTTGTTATTGCAGGATTATCGAGCTTCGCTTGAAAGTTCCTCTCCTTCAAGTTCAACTTTAAGGTATGACCTTTATATTAAATAATTCAGTTTCGAATGTAGCCTATCTGCATGAGGCAGTAATAGCAGGCTATATATGACATGTTGACTCCATAAGTTTTTATTGTGTTTACTCAAGTTATTTATTCTGTATTATATCACAAGATTTTAAACTAGTAATAATGAAGAGCTGTATTGTCCTGGTGATCCTTTATGTCGCTGCAAATCAAGCCCTCCTAAAAACTAGTTCATATCCAAATTAGTTTATATTAATGGTAGAGCATAGCTACTATGGTTAACCTTCTAACATCTATCTAGTATCACCTTGATGAATTCACTGTTTTTATTTAGTAATGAAGGCTAAACTTAAAAGCAAAGCAAGCCTTTTGGATTCTAGCTCACAATATGAGGCACTTTCAGTTCACCTATCTTTCATTTGACCACCCCATGCAGATTCCTTGCCATCGTATGTGATTCTGTTTTTGTTATTCTTTTCAATTTGATGTACTGTTGCAATTGCTTTGTTATTATTTAGTCCTTGAACTGGGGCATCTATATGGTCTATTTTTACCATATTGTTGATATGCATTATTCTGCAGCATATCATATGTCATTATTATTGATGTTGTCCGCATCATACTTTTTTTATATAATGTCTTGAGAGTTATTGGATTTGTTGACATCATGCTAATCATTTTTATGATGGAGAGTTACTTAGCTAGATGAATAAATCTTACATCAGAATCAATGGGTTGGACTATGTATCTTATTTTGCTACGTTGACAGTGAGCATGTGTTGACGTTGAGAGATAAATGATAATTGCTAGATAAACATACAATGCACTTAGATTTGCTAGATTTGCTGGAAAAGCTATTGTTGCTGCTTTTTGATGCGCACGCACACATACATACATGCATATATATATATATATATATACACACACACACACACACACATATATATATATATATACATACATACATATATACACACACACATATATATAATGTATACAAAGAGAGAAAGAGAGAGAGTTGGAATTGGCTACATTTTTGTGTAGCCAAGTCTAAATCTGATTGCCTCTCCTATCATTAGGTCCGCATAAATCTCAAAGCAAAAAATGTCACTCGTTACCCTTTATTTCTTGCTTAAAAAAAGGTTCAATCAAATAAATAGAAACATATAAAAAATAATCAGAAACGGGAAAAAAATAAACTCAGATATGATGTAAATAAAGACCAACTGTTTCGAGTGCAATAGTAAGCACTTATCCTGCAAAATAAACACCAACATATTAAGAATAAACAGCCAATCCGAACCAATAGGTACCTTGTCTAGAGAGAAATATTGAGGAATAGACAAAATTAATTTAATTTAACTCCGCCAAAGCTGGTTCCAAGCCCAGGTAAAGGAGGAGGGTTACGTTAGGTAGCTGACAGCCAGCATAAAACTCCATTAGATCCCTTAAAATATGAATCTACTAAATCAAACTATGCAAGAGCTAGGATGTTCCCGTTAAGAGACGCGTTGCATTTACCTCAAGATGTTTGGAAAAATAGGCAAGGGGCGCCATACTGGTGCCCGAGTGTGGTGATAAGTGAGTAAGGGTTCCCGCACTACGGACGAGTGCACGTAAAGAAATTAGTCTATGATAGTCAACTTAGAGTAGCAACTTGGAACATAGAAATACTAACAAATAAAGCTATGGAGATAGTGGACACTATGATTAGGAGAAAAGTAAATATAATTGCTTACAAGAGATTAAATGGGTAGGTGAAAAATTTAGAGAAATAAAGAATATAGGATATAATTGTAGACAGAAATTTTAAGGAATACGTTATTAAGGTAAGTAGGAAAGGAGACCGGATTATATCAATGAAACTTATAATTGAGAATAATGTAATTAACATAATTAGTATATGCACCACAAATAGGATTAAACAAACAAACTATGATGCAATTTTGGGAAGACATAGATGAAGTAATGCAAGAATACCACAAGGATAAAATGCAGCAGATGGTGTTGTTGGGGCCAGGGAAACCAACCTTCCATGATCCAATACTGCCAAAGCCACAAACTGTAAACCATTCGGTGGTAGTTTCCACCACCTTAGAAAAAGGTTGGGCCATGTGTACCTTAGATTCAAGCTTTATTGATAGATGCATGTAACTCCTGCACAAAATGTGCATATGATTGTTAAATTTACCTCTGTTTAGGTGAGTTCACATGCATAAATTGATTTATGTTTTGCCCATGACATTTTCCTACATCAATGGTTGGCTTTTTATTTTTTATTTTTTGGTCATGCTAATCCCTGCTACTATCTCTGATCTCTATCTATTCTCTCTCTCCCACACAGTGTAAGAGAGAGAGAGAGTAACTTAGACAAAATCATCTTTATGTTAGCCTTTTCTGTTCCTTTTCTTTATTATAATCCTCCTGTTATTATCATCTGGCAGTTCTGACCTACAATTGGCAATCGCTCTCCAAGAAGAGGAGTTTGAACAACAGCCACCTGTTACTGGTTGCCCAAGGCCTGTTGTCAGGTAGAGACTTATCTACCATTATTTGATGCTATGCTTCTAATCAAAGTACCAAAACTACAATTGCAAATTACATACTCTCTCTCTTTCTCTCTGAGACAGTTTATGTTGATGACAATTGATCTCTTTGGTTTTGGAACTTTTAAGGCCTTGTCTAGCTAGTTTGGATGTGCAATATAGACCATGGATAGGCCATGTATTTTTGGCCTATATTGGGATAGCTACGAAATGAGCAAAAATAGGGGCCAGGCCGCTGATCCCCGACTGTCTCGATAAATCCTAAATAACCAAGGATAAGTGGTTCCTTAGGTTTACCTAAATAGGAATCCTAGTGATTTTATTGCACCTATTAAAGAAAAATGACCAAAACACCCTTCATTAAAAAATATCATCAAAAGGGGAAGGGGAATTTTAATCTTTTAACCAAAAAAACCAAGGTGTCATCAGTCTTACTATGGTGCTTTTTGTTTAATTATTAAATTGGTATACAAATACTTTTCTGCTTTATCTGGAAATAACTAGACCATTGGGGATAAAAAGTTATACCAGAATTTTCTTTCTGTTTCCGACAGGCTTTTTTTTCTGTTAATTTTGGGCCCTTTCGTGGAAAATACAGAAATGGAGATTTCTGACTTTTCATCTAGACCCTTCCCAAGGAAAATTTCAGATGCTTGCAGCTAAGCTGCATGAGATCAAAGTGTGATGGATGTGTAGCTTTCTCTACCTTATGATTGGTTTTCTTAGGTTTCATGGCAAGATTATGCCAAAAGTTGCCTTCACCATGAACTCACACTGGTTTGTGAAGGTCCAGGTTTTGCTTGACGCATGGTAAAAAAGCATTGCATGACCCTTCCATGAAGCATTTTCAATGTAGAATTCTGCCTCATAACGTATCCAATTTAATGGAAGAATGGTTGGATGGTGATCATGATGTATGCTTAATGTTTGGGAACCTTCTAAGTTGTGATGTTTTTGTTTGAAAGGCTAAGGAACAGTGTGGTAGTATCAGTGTTGTCAAATGTACTTTAAGCACTCACTTGGGTGCTCAGGTGACACGAGCGGAACCCTTGAGTACCCAAACCATCTCGAGGTGGCTTGGCTAAGGCAATTTCGAGGTAAGCAACTGACACAAAGTGAGAGGTATTTAGGCGAGCACGTCTCCAATCTCTAGCATTATTCGTTTATCTCCCTTTTTTGCCTTTCTTTTTTAGAGCTCTATAGACCTATTTTAACAGGCATCTTGGTCCATTGGAGCCCTTGTTAACAAAGGGCTACTCTAAGATATTCCATGATTTACTTTTTGTGATATTTTGTTTAAAGACATTGAATATGGTTTGGGAAGTGGTATTTTGTTGTCATGTTTGAATTTTAAAGCTATTCTAGGATGTCTGTCGGATAAATTTTGCTCCATTTTGTTTGCAAGCATGTTATGAAAAGTAGTATATTAATGTGATGTGTTGAAAGATGTGGAGCATTTTATCTAATGTAGAAGGCAATTATGTTTTAGTCTATGGAAACTAATTTTATGATGTTTTTGTTGTTTTAGATGAAAAAAGTAGTCATTTCTGATGTATATATTTAACTTTTCATGAATTAGTACCCTAATTTCTTAAGCTAGCACCTTTTGGCGCCTAAAGTCCCAATCCATGTGGGGTTCTACCACGTTAGGGGTGCCCTTTGCTTTTAATAACCTTGGGCAATATGGAAGTGTTTCTTGGTGCTAAGTAACTAGTTATACAATAATGTTACTCTTGTGACATGGCTTATAATATATCCAATAATGTTAGCATGAATGATACTTGAAGAAACATGCCTATATAGGGCTATACACAATATGCTTGGGGTTTGTTCAGCATCTCTTTGCAAAAAGATGTAAATTGTAGTTTTTTTTTTGGGATTTATTAGCATTTAATATATGGTGTTACTTTTCATCAAGGTTTGCCATATTAGGAGTCAATGCCCTTTTTGGTACTGAACTGATACAGGGCATATCATACCGAATTAACATCGTATTAGTCACTCCATACTAAACTAATAATATATTGATTATATGAATTAAAACCTATAAACCATCCCATACTAAGCCGAACCATGTGGTTTGGTATAGTACAAGGTTAGTATGAGATTGGAACGGAGTGGTTCTAAGCTATGTAGGGAAAAGTTTTTGTACACCGCCTTCGATGCAGCAAATCCTACATGTGGCTGCACCGCCCCTTCTTATTGGTCCACATAAATCCTACATGGCTTGACGCGATGGGACAGGATAGGATAGCAGGATATGATCTTAAATTTTGAGTGTAACGTGCATTAATATCCGTTCAGCTTTTTTTTAAAATTTATGTACAGACCAGAGGCGGTGCAACGCATGTTTTCTGAATGGGTGTCATAATTTATAACTACAATGTCGTAAATTTACAACTAGGGTGTCATAATTTTTTTTAGCTTTTTGAATGGATGTCGTAATTTTATAACTACGAAATTATAATTTTACAATTGGGGTGTGGTAATTTTTTTCAGTCGGGATATCGTAAAGTTTTGCCTTAACGTTTTTTGAATTGGTGTTGTAATTTTATAATTATAATGTCGTAAATTTACAACTCAGGTATCGTAATTTTTTTTCGACTTTCTGAATGGGTGTTGTAATTTTATAACTATGGTATCGTAATTTTACAACTAGGGTGTCGTAATTTTTTTTAACCAGGATGTCGTAAAGTTTTGCTTTAACGTTTTTTGAATAGGTGTCATAATTTTATAACTACGATGTTGTAAATTTATAACTAGGGTGTCATAATTTTTTTTCGGCTTTCTAAATGGGTGTTGTAATTTTATAACTATGGTATCGTAATTTTACAATTGGGGTGTCAATAATTTTTTTCGGCCAGGATGTCGTAAAGTTGTTTTAACTTTTTTTGAATGAGTGTCGTAATTTTATAACTACGGTGTCGTAATTTTATAACTGGATTATCTTAATATTTTTTCGGAAGGCAAACCATCCCATCTTGTCCCATCAGGAAAAGTGTATCACTTACGAATTCGTAATTATGATCTCTGCTATCCCATCCTATCGCGTTAAGCCCTATAAGATGTATGTGGACTAATAAAAAGAGATGGTGTAGCCCATGTAGGATTTACTGCACCGGATGCGGTGTACAAAGTCTTTTCCTAAGGTAGTTCGAAGTGGTATTGGCCCTATACCATTTCGAAACGATGAATCGTATTGATTCTGCACTAGTTTGGTTCAATATACCCCATATTAGATGGTTTAATACAGTTTGGTGTATCTTAGTTCTTATCGTTTTCTTTAACATGTTGCTCCCCAATCTTGTGTAGTGATGAATTTCCAACCCAAAAGTTCTATGCCAACTATTTGGGCATCATAATTTTCTTTATTTCTTTATCCTTGGTAACAAGGTCTGCAAAATCAATAGATGGCCAGATAGATGGAGGAAATAAAAGACGCAATTGAAGTATTCTAGCATCTGTCATCCACAAATAGATGGTCAGATGGAAGCAATCAATTGGAATTTTGGTAACATGTTGATGTGTCTTGTGGGAATCATGTAAAGACTTGAGACTTTGTTATACCATAAGCTCTTGATAAGCCAAATAACGCGGCCAATAATGAATAGCTCGCACTAAAGCATAAAACTCTAAATCATAGGTGGAATATCATCATTTCCAATCAAATAACTTCTCACTAAAAGACTCCATCAGCTTCTCGTCTTGACTGAGAACAGCCACAATTCCCATATGCGATGTATCACACTCCACAATAAACAACTTTGTCAAAGCTGGTGGTGCAAAGACTAATCCTTTGGTTAACAAGGTTTTAATCTGTTCAAGGGCTTTTGGGGCAGAATTTGACCACTCAAAACTATTCTTCAAGCATTCGGTAAGAGGACTCATAATAGAGTTGAAATTCCTTATGAATGTCCTATAAAAAATAAGGCTAACCATGAAAGCTTTGAATTTCTTTGATTGATATAAGTGCTGGTCACTCTCTAATGGGATATACTCTCTTATTTTAGTTTTAATCTATTTAAACTCAACTGACTCATCTAAGCTTTCCCAACTACATTGGTTCGGCTAGTTTTAATCTATTTGCTAAACAATAATTCCCAAGAATACAACTTTTGAGCATAAGAAGCTACATTCCTTCAAGTTTATTAAAAGCTCCCCCTGCAATATTTCCAAAACTTGGAGCAAATAATTCAAATGTTCCTCCTTGATTTGACATAGATCAAAATGTTATCAAAATAAATGATAACAAATAATTTCAAGAAATACTTTGGTACCTTAGTCATAACTTGTATGAACGTACTCGGTGTATTAGAAAGAAAGAACGACATGACTAGCCATTCTAAAGCCCATCTATTGTTTTCAAGGCAGTCTTCCACCCATCACCACTCCTCAATCAGATTTGATGATAGCCATTTCTCAAATCAATCTTAGAAAATACCCTGAAACCAGCCAATTGATCAAACATGTCTTCAAGACACAAGCTGAGTTTTCCTACAACAATTTAGTGAATAGAACTATAATGAAGATACCATTTAAAGCAGCTTATGGGTTTAAACTTCAACATGTGCTTAACTCAGTGGCATTACCACAAGAAGCTTGAGAAAGTGATGATGGAGAGGCTTTTGCTGATCATATTCGAAGGGGCTATGAGGAGATAAGAGCAGCTTCAAAAGGCAGCAATGAAGCCTATTCTACTTTGTCGATCAACATCAATGGGTTAAGGAGTTCAAAGAGGGTGACTTAGTACTTGTGCACTGGAGGCAAGAAAGGTTTCCTAAAGGTACTTATCACAAACTTAAGTCCAGGAAATTTGGGCCATGTAAGGTGTCAAAGAAAATCAGCTCAAATGCTTATTTGATTGAGCTACCACCCGACTTGCAAATTAGCCCAACCTTTGATGTTTCAGATCTGTGTCTATTTGAGGGACTTAATGCTGAAATGGTTATAGATGCATATCAAGTTAAGCATTTACCAGTAGCACATCCAGGTGTCATTGAAGATCTGTTTGATGTCGAGGTAGTGAAGTCAAGGAGGGACAACCAATATAGGTGATTTCTAGTGAAATGGTTAGGTAAGCCAGCTAGTGAAAGCACTTATTGCAGAAGGGGAGCTGAAAAGAGTTTATTTAGATATATATGTTGAAGTTGTCAAAGTTTTTTCATTGAAGTCGATTTCTTTTCCAACCTGGGGAGATTGATGTAGGAGCATCCAAGAAGTTTGCTAGTTGGTTGGATGGCTAAGATAAGAAGGGGTTTATTTGTAATCAAAGGATGTTATTAAAACATTGATGTAACCCCAGTATACATAGTCACTTAAGACTATTCATAAGCAGCCATTTTCATTCTAATACAAATGTTTGAGGTTTTTTCAAATCATAAAACCCTTTTCTCTTGTTTCAGCTTCAATCCTATCAAATATTAGCCTCTAATCTATTGTTTATTTACTGTCATTACTTCCTTTACTACATCACTCTGTGATGGGCCTAAAATCCTAATTTACTCTTTCTTTCCTTTTTTGCATCCCTTCTAATCTCGAGAACTTGTTCCATGCTTTTTATCGAATTTTTTCCCTAAGTTTATTTTCTATATAATTTTTACGGGTGATCGTCAAATATATAATCATAAAGTTACTTTGTTTGCTATTATTGGACGATCATAATAGATTTTTTTTTTTTTTTTTTGCCTTTGCTTTGAGTTTTTACAGGCACCCAGGAAACGCTCCATGAAATAGTGAATCAAGAGTGAAGGATAAGTGCATTATCATGTGAGAAACATATTTGACTTATTATGTACACTTATCAAATGTATTTCAAGCTTCAAGTTCAGTTTTGGTTTAAATAAGACATTACCACAATTGTTTCAAATAAGGGTCAAGATTTGGATTCTTAATCAATTCCTTTATCGGTGTATTCACTTATTGCTGTCATTTGCTTTGTAATATTTATTTGTTTGAATTGAATGTCCTTTGGTCTGAATTAAAGACTGCTTATTTTATGCATGTTTCTCATATACCTCCACAATCTATGCTTTTATTAGGAATTGCAATGGAAAGTTCCACTAATCAGAATTCTAATTTGAAGAAGAAACCTACTTATGAATGTTTCCGTGTGTCCAATCCAGAAGTAGTTCAAATTTGCAATGCTGGGAAGTTGAACTGCCATGAATGATATATGTGCCAAAAGAGGAGATCAAGTGCAAAAATATATATATTGGCTATTTTTTCTTTCACAAAGTATCAAAATATCAATATGCCAATCTGTTTGCTGGTTTTTTCAGCCAGCATAAATACCATTTAGTTGTGCTCGCTTATACAGCCTTGAATGGATGGGCAAAGCTATGAGACGATATTGCTCAAACATGACAACATGTTATCATGGACAGGTCCCAATTCCTTAAAAATAGAGAGAATATATGAAGGACTTAATTAAAGGTCACGTGGACATATGCTCTTGCAAACTAAGGTTCTCTTATGTTTGATGAGCATGTAAATAAAAGAGAATACAGCATTGATTAAATACTTGGAGATTAACATGTCAGAAGATATTTATCAATCAATCAGTGTATCTTCTAAACAAGAATTAGGAAGAGGTGCTCAAATTGCTTCACAAAATGGTGGAACAAGGGCTTAAATATTGGAATCAGCCTCATCTCAATTTGCTTTTGGGATGGTATGGTATCAGAACAGGTTAACATAATCGAGACAGACTGAAACAGTAAGAAAAAAAAAATAGAATAACAAAATCTCATCCCAGTCCATATAGGTTCATACCATGTCAAGATGTAACCAAGGTCGGGATAGACCAAGATCGTTGGAACATCCCAGTTCAAGAGGACTGACATTCAAGACATTCCTATTCAATAGAACTGGTGTCCCACAACTGTCTTGGTCCCATTATCTTGTTGGAATGGCATGGTACCGAGGATATCATCCCATTCTAGCGGTACTGAAGGCAAAAGAAAATGAACATAACTTTGTATTGGCTGGTTATATTGCATTTAATTTTCTTTCTAATTATATTAAAATTATATTCTATGTATTATGTTTTTTTTTCTATTTAACCTAAAATTTTTAGATTCTAATGCATTTCAATGTAATTCTAACTTATGATTAACTTCAGCCCTAATTTTATCTACTAGTACTATATCATTTGCAAATAGTATACATCATAGAATATTATCTTGAATATGTCTAATAAACTTATTTATAACTAAAACAAAAAAATAGGGATTAAGAGTAGATAAATCCCTGATGTAAAAATACTGTAATAGAAAATTCACCAGTATTATTATAGAAGTTCTTAAATCAGTAACTACACCATCACATATATCTTTTCTTATGTTAATATACCTAATAGGTACTCATTTCTTTTCTAATACCCACTATAAGTTTTTTTAGAAATTTTATCATATGCGTTCTCTAAATCAATAAAACTCATATAAGGATCCTATTTTTTTTTCTATATTTTTTTGTTAACCTCTTAAGAAGAAAAATAACTTCTATAGTCGATCTTTTTGGTATAAAACCAAATTAATTCTCTAATATTTTTATGTTATATCTCAACCTATGTTCAATTACTCTCTCCTAAAGTTTCATGGTATGATGATGAGTTTGATACCATAATAATTAGAATAATTTCGAATATCTCATTTATTCTTATAAATGGATATAATAATACTCTCTCTTTATTCATTAGGCATCTTTTTAAATTTCTACAATCTTATTAAATAAATTTATCACCTAATTGACTCCAACATCACCTAAGGTTTCCAAATTTCTGTCCTACAGCTTTTTCTATTTTCATCTTTTTATAGCTTTATTTATTTTAGATGTCTTAATTCTAGGAGCATGCACTATAACTTTATTCTTAATAGAGCTAGTAGGATATCACAAATTACGTATATGATTTTTATTTAATAATTATTAAAATAATTTTTTTATATTTTTTATTTCTTTCTTTTTAATCAAAACTTTTTATCATTATTTTTAATGCATTTAGCCTGAAACATATGCTTAATTTTTTTATATTTCTTACTCTTGCAATGTTACATATATCTTTCTTTTCATTTTTATTTTTATTTTGTGATATAATTCCTTATATATCTTATCTTTAGTATTTAATACTATTTTTTAACTTCTTTCTTAATCATCTTATAGTTTTCATATACTTTTTTATTCTTATATTTAGATAAATTTTATAGCACTTTTTTAACCTTAACTATTTATTAAACTTTGAGTAAAGAACTCTCACAACAAATTATGACATGCGTGGGATGAAGAGAATTCTTTTCTTTTCTTTTCTCCTTTTACCTCTGATTGCCTTGCCCCTCTACTGCATCATGACTTGGCCTCAACCTCCCATCTCAAGTAGCGCATTACAGAGAGATGGAAAGAAACAATAAACGGAGAAAGACGAAGTTAATCCAACTAGTAAAGGCTCCAGCTGCGACTCTTAACTCAAGATACTATTCTAACCAAAGAAGATTGAGCATTATAAATCTTGTTTCTAGGACTGCAATCATTAGGCAGTGTTTAAAATAGGAAATAAGAGGGGATATCTCAGATAAGAGAAGATATCCAGGGGATATCTTCCCTTATCCCTAAAAGCTATAACTAGAGGGAATATTTCTGAAAAAGTTTAATCAGAGAGGATAACCCATGTTTAACCATGGGTTATCTTCTTAACTTATTTCCTAGGAAACTCAGGAATAACTAGAGTTATTCCTTGATGACAAAGTTGTAATTTTAAAAAGGTGCTTATTCCCTTAGCTATTCCCTGGATAAATGCTATAAATGCTATCGTGTACATTTATCCAGAGATAGCTTTTGGGAAGTCAAACACTACCTTAGTTCTTTGTCTACGATCAAGGGTTTTGGGACAGCGCCAAGGGGGTCACTGAAGCAAGCGATGCGAGGACCAGCCCAGACGCACGTGTGGGGTGCGTGTCAATGAACCCTGAAGTTTGCTAAGGCTAGCCACATGGCCCCGTTTTAACTCCAATAAATTTGCATATTAAATTAGATATTTATTATATTTTGAATATTCATAAAAATGTTTGATAATATTTTTAAATATTAAAAGAGTTCAATTTTTTGAACAAGATGTATGTATTTGTTCTTGGCCAGGATGTAGATATTAAAACTTAGCTAATTATCTTTTTATATCCTTAATCAAGAACATACTGTGAAAGATCTCAGGAGCTAATAATAATAATAATAATAATTGAGAGCCCTCTAATTCATGCTTCAAAATGTAAAAAAAATATTTATTATTTAGATGGTTTAATTTTTTACTTACTTGATGCATAAAATAACCTATAAATTATATAATTTAATTTTATATATAAATATTTTAAAGATAATAAATCATATTCAATACTTTGAATTATTAATATAAGACCTACGTTATACAATAGAGACTTGAGTCAATTAAAGTGGATGATCCATTCGAGTGTACATACTTCATGAATCACAAAAATAAAAAAAGATGGAAAGATGGAGATGACTCCAGGATTGTGTAGATTTAAGGATGAGAGAGGTGATCGAATCTTGAATTTAGCTACATTCAAATGTAACCAAATCTAACTATATATATATATATATATATATATATATATATATATATATATATAATATATAATAATAATAATAATAATAATAATTATTTTTTATAATTATTATATAGAAAATATTAAGAGTTTGTATGATATCATCTTTACCAATTTTGAGAAACATTACTATTGAGTGGATAGCATACCATACGGCTAACTGTGTACATTTGGGCTCTATAGAAAAAATATCAATACCTTTGTCTTAGCCACCTTTGCTACCTTTAGGACCATTGGGTGATGACAAATAATGTAGTTAACCACACACATTTGTGTTAAAGTATTGTATTATATTCGGGGCTTTCAAAAATGAGCGCTGCAGTTGGGTTAGGTCGAGTTTAGGTTAAGCAGAGATTTAGATATTAAAAAATCACCATTTTGAACTAATATTTTAGGAAAAGTTTTTGTGCATCAAAGGCCGATGCATAAAGCGCGTGCAGTGCACGCCACATCTCATTGGGCTGCGGCACACATGGTGGCACAGGCGTGCACTAATCCGCATATTCGGTAGCATAAAGACTTTTTCAACTTTTATTGAATAGGTAACATGTATGAAGGCACTTAACTTGTCCAATAAATTGGCTCAGTGAGTTCTAGCATCAGATCACATGTTAATTTAAAGTCACTATCATCCATAAATAAAAAGCACATTAATGGGCCTTAAATTAGTTAAGGTGCTAAATGATCATATTATTATCTCATTGACTTCATTATTAAAATGACATATATCGAGCTATGTAGCCTAAGTTTTGAATTTGATCCATCAATCCTGGATTCCTATCCCTCCCATCTCCCACTCTTTGGTAGTGTTTGAAATAGGGAACAAGAGCCTCTTATTTCCAAAAGCCACAACTATAAAGGATAGCTGGAAATAAAGTTAACCAGAAGGATAATCCATGGTAACCATGGTTAACCATGGGTTATCCCCTTAATTTATTTTCTAGAAAATGCAAGAATAGCTGGTTATTCCTCCAAATAAGAGTAAAAAAAAGTTATCCTATGGATTTACCTTTTTTACATTTGATATGATCAATATGATAGCTAAGGGATATCCTATAAGGATAGCCAGGGGATAAACTCTATCCCGTATACTTATCCATGGATAATATTTTTTTATCAAACACTACCTTAGCCTTTTCTGGCCTTGAAGATATTTTGTTCTATATTTCTTTTTGGTACTGGAAATTTTTAAGTTTTTTTATAGATTAGTTGATCAAAGTTGGTATTTTGTTGGAGCCATTCTTGGCATGATTATATTTGTTGTGGGCTTCGGTTATATAGATATTTTTATGATATAATTCTATCAAATCATAACGTATGAAATTTATTTTATATCTTAAAAAGGAGAGAGAAAAAGAAAAAGATGAAAAAAATAAGAAAAAAATCAATAGAAAAACAAGTAGGAACCGTGATTTTAAATAATAGAACTATAACGATTTTGGCCGCTCCTACTAAGGTAAATAATGTGACAAAATATAATTACCTCTATTTTCCATTAATACTTATTATAACATATCATTGTAAAATAAATGATTCTCATGATTTTTACTATTCTTTTCAAGGGAACTTTTTTTTTTCAAATATAAAATTATTTAACTCAAGATTTCCCAAAATACTCAACTCAACTCATCTAAGACTTTTCCCAACTACATAAGATCGGCTACATGAATCTGCTTCCTCCACTCTGCTCTATTCAAGACCAAGTCGATATTTAAATTACAAATAGTTATATTTTTTTAATTATTTATGCCCATGTTAGTTTAGGTCTACCTCTACCTTTATCCTTACTATGAATTGTTAAAAGATAACTCTTTCTAACTGGAGCACCTAAAGGTCTACGTTGTATATGCCCAAACCATCATAATCAATTTTCTCTTATTTTATCTTTAATTGAGGCTACTCCTATCATTTCCCTGACATATTTATTTCTAATTCTATCTTTTAATGTTTTACCACGTATCCATCTTAACATATGCATTTCTATTACACTTAATTTATTTACAGGTTATTTCAATATTGCCCAACACTCTATTCCATATAACATAGCTGGCCTAATAGCAGTTTTATCAAATTTTTCTTTTAATTTTAATGGGATGCACCGATCATATAATACTCCCGAAGTACTCTTCCACTTAATCCATCCTACTTTCTCTATGATTCACATCTTCACCTATTTCACCTTCTTGTTGAATAATTGATCACAAATACCTAAATTTTTTACTCCTTGATATCTTTTGGCTTGCAATCTTCACTGTTTTTTTATTTGTATTTCTACTCCCACTAAAATTACATTTCATGTATTCAGTTTTAGTTCTACTAATCTTAAAACTTTAGATTCTAAAGCCTCTTTCCATATCTCTAGCTTAGCATTTACTCCATATTTAGTTTCATTAATCAACACTATATGATTTACAAATAACATACACCATGGGATATAATTTTAAATATATTTGATTAATTATCCATAACTAATACAAAAAGATATGGACTTAAGGCAGATCCTTGGTGTAAACCTATAGTAATTGAAAGCTCACTAGTTTCTCTTATTATTATTAATAATAATTATTGCTCTATAATACATATCTTTTATTAATTCTATATACCTTTTGGTAACTCATTTTTTGTCTAAAACCCATTATATTATTTCTCTAGGTACTCTATCATATGCTTTCTCTAAATCAATAAAGACTATATGATGGTCTTTTTTCTTTTCTCTATATCTTTCCATCAATCTTCTTAATAAATAAATAGCTTCCATGATCGATCTTTCAAGCACAAATCCAAATTGATTATTTGACACCAAAGTTGCAGCTCTTAATCGATTTTATATTACTCTCTTCCGTAATTTCATTGTATGACTCATTAGCTTAATCCCTCTATAATTTGCACCGTTTTGAATACCTTCTTTATTTTTGTATACGGGTATTAATATGCTTTTTCTTCAATCATCCGGCATTCTTTTAGTTGCTACAATCCTATTAAATAAATTAGTTAACTACATGACTCCAATTTCTTCTAAATCTTTTCAAATCTCAATAGGGATCATATCTGGTCCTAATGCCTTTGCATTTTTCATTTTACTCAAAGCATTTTTAACCTCAAGCATGTTAAATCTACAAAAAAAATTATGCTCATTTGTTACTCCTAGGTTATCACACCCTTCTATTCTTAAATTTATCAAATTATTTTTATTTAAAATTTTTTTAAAATAAATTTTTCATCATTCTTTTATCTCTTCTTCTTTTACTAAGACTCTTTCATCTTCATCCTTAATACATTTAATATAATCAAGATTTTGTTTTCTTTTCCTTAGTTTTGCTAATTTATATATAGTCTTTTCACCTTCTTTCGTATCTAGTCTATTATATAAATTATCATAGGCTTTAAGTTTGGCATTACTTACCTTTTTTTAGCTTTTTTCTTTGAATCCCTATACTTTTTAAGACTTTCTTCATCCCTAGCCTCTTGCCAAATTTTATAGTTTGTCATTTTAAGCTTGATGGCAGCTTAAACTTCCTTGTTCCACCACTAAGTTTCCTTTCCTACGAGTTTTGCTCCTTTTGATTCTCCTAAAACTTCTTTTGCTATGTTTTTTATGCATTTAATTGCTTTTATCCACATTAAGTTGGGATCACTATCTATATTCATAGTCATGACTCTTACTAACTTTTCTTTTAATAATCCTACTAGTTGTTTTCCTTTTAAATTTACTATTTAATATTTGAATTAATATTTTATATTTTACACTAAATTTTATTTTTATCCATATGTTTGCTACCATTATCCTATGTTGTGAAGTTAAACTTTCTTCTAGAATAACTTTACAGTTTTTGCATATTATTTTATCTATCTTTCTAGTTAAGAAAAAAAATCTATTTGACTTTTATTAGATATACTTTTATATATATTAAATGTTCATCTCTCTTTTTGAAACAAGTGTTTGCTATTGTTAGATCATACACCATTACAAAATCTAATAAGCTCATACCAGCTTCATTTCTATCTCCAAATCCATATCCTTCATGTACCATTTCATATCCATTCTTCTGTTTACTTGCATGTCCCTTAAAATCTCCTCCCAAATATATCTTTTTTTCTTGTGATATTTCTTGCATTACTTCATATATGTCTTCCAAAATTGTATCTTAGTTTCTTGGTCTAATCCTACTTGTAGTGCATATGCACTAATTATATTAATTATATTATTCTTAATTATAAGTTTTAGTGATATAATCCGATCTCCTTTCCTAGTTATTTGTACAATATATTCCTTAAAATTCTTATCTACAATTATTCCTACTCCCTTTCTATTTTTATATTTTTTATAATATAATTTATATCCTGTATTCTCTATTTCTTTAGATCTTTCACCTACTCATTTAGTCTTTTTAAGCATATTATATTTACTTTTCTCCTAATCATAGTATCCACTATCTCTATAGTTTTACCTTTTAGTATTCCTATGTTCCATGTTGCTACTTTAAGCTGACTATTATGACTAACTTCTTTATCCGCACTTATCCGTAGTACAGAAACCCTTGCTCACTTATTATGCACTTGGGTGCCAGTGCGGCGCCCCTTGCCCAATCTTTGAAACATTCAGAGGCAGATGCAATGCATCTCTTAACAGGAACGTCCTAACCCTTCGCATAGTTTAATTTACTAGATTCATGTTTTAAGAGTTTTATATTGGCTATCAACTACTTAACACAACCCTCCTTCTTTACCCGGACTTAGAACCGGCCTTGGCGGAGTTTCAAGATTTCCCAAAATAATAGTAAAAAAATATAATTGAATCTCTATTATTATCTATTTTTTTATATAACACCATCAGAACAACCACTATTTGAATGATTATTTTAATATTTCAGCTTCTCATAACAACCATTATTATTATTTTTATAATACCCTTATAATTGTTATTTTTTATATAAATTATTACACCAGGTGAGTTCTTTCTTGAGCTATTTTTTAAACCAGTGTCAATTGACATCGGTTTTACTTATTTAGCATGGAAACCAAACATTTTACGCAAATGGTGTTAAAGTTAAAAACACTATTTGAAATGATGTTTTTAATATCCATTTCAAGTGACACTTTTAAAAACCACCACTTAAGCGCGTTAAGTGAAAAAATGGTTAAGTGGTGAAGTGGTGCTTTGAAGAAGCATCATTTCAAGTAGCATTATATATCCGCTGATGTATCATCACATAGGATGTTAAAAACATCATTTCAAATGACATTTTTAACTTTAATACTATTTGCGTAAATTATTTGGTTTCTCTGCTAAATACGTAAAACCGGTGTCAATTGACACCGGTTTGAAAAATAGCTTTCTTTTTAAACCGGTGTCAAATAACACCGATTTTACAGTTTTAGCGTGAAAGATAAAAATTTTACACATTTGAAATAGCATTTTTCATAAGTCAAAAAGCGTCACTTATCCTTTTTTATTTCTATGCAATTTTTTTAAAATGTGAAATAATAGTGCTTCTTAAAATAATGCTCTTAAAAAAATATCACTTAAAATAACCTTTTTTTAAAAAGCATCATTCTAAATAATATTTTTTTTAATCTCGTTTGTGTAAAATTTTATCTTCCACGCTAAAAATCGTTTGACACCGGTTTTAAAAAGGCTCAGCAAACGGTTCCGTAGGGGTTAATTGTAATGGACAATGCGTTATTTACGATATTGGAAGCGAGATAGCGCGTGACGCACACGTGCCCTGGAGCCACCCTATCTCAGCCTGTGACGCTCGTAGAAACGCCAATCTCCCGCCTGAGCGAGAGCCAGCCAGCCAGCGAGCGAGCGAGAGCGAGAGAGAGAGAGAGAGAGAGAGAGAGCTGCTGCTAAGTTACAAATCCCAAATGGCGACGTTACCCGCTGCGGCTCCGATTGCCGCCCGTCTCCGTTCGCCTTCCCATCTTTCGGTATTTTTCCGCTCTCCTTATCTACAACCTGGAGTTCCAGCACCAGAAATGAGTTCTTGTTATCATTCACAATTCCTCTAAACAAATTTCGGATTGTCCATTCTTTTTTTTTTTCCTTTTGACTTTGATTCCGTCTTTTAATCGTATTATAAATGCTCTTGATTTGTTCATCATCACCGTTCTCATTTTCCCCCCTCGACTGTGCTATGATGCAGAGGTCATGGAAGAGGAGGTGGGGGAGTTTTCGGGATTCAGGATTGGAGATTTGGAAATCATATTCCCTTATCTTTCCTCAGAAATATGCGAGGAGGTTTGGAATGACCTTACGGAACTTCTTTTATGTGAATTTTCGTCATTTATCTTGTCTTTGATGTTGCATTTCATGATTGCCATTGGGGTCGAACTGTCATTTCTCGATTAAGATAAGTAACTCAAGCAGCTACGAATTTGTTTATATATGAAGAATTAAGAGATGTTATCATCATACAATTCTGGAACGGATACCATGGTTTTTATTGTAAAGTTTCCCGAAATTGTCTGGACACATTTGCTTGTTTTTATGAATGATTAGCATGGTCTTGACTTCGATCTTGAAAAGTGCTTTTTGGGACTGCGTTATTTTTTTGTTGTCCAAAGAAATCAAAGGCTTTTGTAGCACACGGGAGAAAATACAAGAATTACGAAAAGAAGGGTGGAAAACTAATTCAGTGAGACATGAAATGATTAATGATTTGTATACTAAGATTAACTAAAGGATCCAGAATTGTTTATAGGTTAGCGAAGATAGGAAAAAGTTTTTTTTTTTTGGGTTACAGGGGGAGGCAATCTTTATTAAACTTTTCGGTTAACCAAAATCCCAAACAGTCATCTCCAACTAGAGTAAGCCAATTGGAGGGAAGGACCTTGTCCCAATCATGACTTGCAGCGGCATGCAGCACATCTCCAGCCTGCCAATGGCAGGTTGATTCCCCTCCCTATATATGTGAGATGACCGAAAACAAGATCATGTATGAATCATAGCCCAATCCTCACTAGTAGCAGCATGCAGCACATCTCCAGCCAGCCATTGGCTGGTTGATTCTCCTCCCTATATATCTGAGATGCCTGAAAACAAGAGCATGCATGAATCATAGCCCATACATCAAGCTGACCTTTCCTGATACTCTTAATCCAGAGACAACTGTCATGTAGTCTCCATCCAGCCATATATGCCCAACATCAAGAATGTTGTGATGATAGGAGGCCTTCTTATGCTTCTTTGAGCTTATAATTTGGTACAGAGCAGAGACTGAGACACCTTGCTCCTGCATAAAGGACCCTGTTGCCTTAGTAAACTTTGATAATAAATCCAGCACCAGAAGAACTGTTTTATCTCTGATTGCATCACTGAAGTTGATCTTTACAAAATTCATGGGAGGGAGAAGCCAAGAACAGATAAAGAACTTGACAGTCTTAAATGACCTTCTTAGATAAATTCTACCTGTAAACAATTAGGATGGTCTGGTTCTTGTTGAAGACTATAAGGTCTTGGAGAAATTTGGACAATGTATTTGGAAATTGTTGAACGAGTATTATATGCTTATTGAGTTAAATGGAGATAGAAACAGAGATGAAGAGATGATGAAAGACTTAAGTAGGATGTGGAATTCAAAGAAACATTAGTAATAGATTGACAAATGTAAAGACATCTTCCTTAATGAGATTAATTAAAAAGAGGAGGCTTTAGTAAGGATATAGAAAGACAATTATTTAGGTATGCAAGGATAACAATTTAAATATCAAGGGAGATGCTTATATTGGCCCGTTTGCTTATGCATGCACTAATTGTACCATGTCAACACTTGGCATGCACTAACGTAGAATGATACTTTTTATATAAAAAGATTTGCCTAAAATGTATAACAAACACATTGTCAAAACTTTTTCTTGACCTATAGGTTAAACATGCCTCAGTTTATTCTCTAAAATAATGCAAGGTAGCATAATGTAGGATTAAGAAAGCCCTAGAACAAAGGTGAGTAGCTTCAATTTTCAAGAGAAAATCAGTATATCTTACCAATATTCTTGATGTTTAGATTATAAGTAATTTTAATAGTCAATATTTGATGGGAAAGTGATAATATGTGTGAGAAGACATATGAGGGTGATCTATGTCATACTTTATTATTATGTGTTGCTGTACGATGTAAGCCAATCCAGATTTATACTTGTGCATACAGGTCTGTGAATGACGGACACCTCCATACCAGCTGGTAACCTTTTTGCAAGTAATGTGTGTATGTCACAATATGAAACAATGTTGCACTGGTGGACACAAGTTCTTGTATCTGTATGAGAAAAATGCAAATATATGCAAGCATAATTTGATATAAATTTGCATAGAATGTGTGCAAGAATTTTGCTGATTGTAGGGTGCCTGTGAGCATAACATGAATTAAACATAGATGGGATGTTATAAGGGAATCTGTGGTAAAGCAGGAGAGCTACTCCCAAAAATAGATATGCTATGAAGACATTGGGAATGACATCATGGAGAATAAAGTGGGTAAATTTACTTAATTATTAAGCTGATTGATGATAATATAGTTGAATAGAAGTCATAAGGAGGGATTTAAAGACATCTTATTTAGATTACTTGAAGAGGGATATTTGACAAGGTTGAACTAGAGAAATGACTCAAATATATTGTACAGGAGCTATTATTTGTTTATGCTTATAGTAAAATTATTATTGTCATTATTATCCTAGTTTCCCAAGGATCATTATTTCAGTGAACTTTCTCTTGGTTTAATATTTGAAGAGGGAAAAGTGAAGAAAAAGAGAAAGGGAATGAGTGATCCAATTGAGAAGGAAAGATTTCCTTGGACCCACTCAACTTGAATCTCTTGAATAAAATAATAAATAGTAGAAATTTTAGAAAGTAAGGTATTAAGTCCTTCACTTTTACTATTTTTTAATGTGATACATATCATCGGTGGAAAATAGAGTCTGTGTTTTTATTTTTCACTCCCTCTATTGCCCTTTGGTGGGATTCTAGTCGGTGGAAAGTAAAGTCTATGGTCTTTTCTTCCACTTCCTCTATTCCCTTTTGTTGAGATTTTAGTGAGTCAAAAATAGAGTTTATGCTCTTTGTTTTCACTCTCTATTAACATTTGTGTTGGTAAAACGTAGAGTCTAGACTCTTTACTTTCCCTCTCTATATTCCCATGCTCAAAACAATAGCATATGCCCTCAATTTATGCTAGTGACATTCTCTTATTTGAGTTAGATTCTTTTTTAGCAAAAAATGGAGAAGTCTTTAATTCTTTAGTATTTTATAGAGGTCCACTCTTTATTTGAAGAGGATTTTTCTTCAAGTTAGAAAACCATTAAAAATTTTCCTCTTTTTATGCTAGAGAAATGTAGTCCAAATTAGATTGGATTCCTCACGTAATTGAAAGAATATACAAATTACAAAGATAATAAAATATTTTAAAAAATTTTAAAGTTGGGTAAAAGCTAGATCTTGACTCCTATATCAATTTTATCTTCAGTTATATTTTGCTTTTTTTATTTTTTTGGATTAGTAAGTTCTGTCTTCTAAAGTTTCAGTACTCTATTGGGTCATGGATGCTGCAAATCTCACTCTCAAAGCTTGTCCATGCTTCTTCAAGATGGTTAGATCGGTCAATAATGGTTCAGATGATTCTCATGGATCAATGAAATAGTCATAAGCACAAGAAGAAATAGAATGCATGCACAGAGAGGAGGGGGAGAGGTTTCGCACAAAATCATTCTTATTCTGTGCATTGCCTTGCAACTTCATTTTCATTAAGCTGACACTAATAAAAGAACATTAACCAGCAACTCATATTTATAACTTGACTGATTTTGAACCAAGAAGACATAACTAGGCCCTTAGGACACGACACTATAAGTTGACATTTTCAACATCAAATAATTAGCAAGCATGCTATATACAACCAATGATAACCAATGAATAATTATAAATGGATCTCCCTCTTAAGCTAAGTCATATACAACTAGCTTGAACAATGACGCATCTGATGATTTTTAATTGCAAAGCCTGTGATGACATGTGAACAAATATTTTGGTTGAAATGGAGTGGACATTTCTTTACTCTTAATTTTTGATAAAGTTACTGTATATCATTTATCATGCTTGTTCCCCAATGGTAGAGTTTATCTGTATATGGAGTTGTCTAATTATCACCATATAGCTATATTTGATGTTTGACTTTTTTTTAAAAAAATATCAACAATCGTGTGCTAATGTTGTTCTAGCGTAGCACTGGCATCATGGCACGGTATGCATCATGTTGCATTGTGCTATACTGTCTTCTGCTAGTATTTGGCACATTCTCGCATGTAGGACACGTAGGAGACAAATGGCAAACATTAACTGGCACAAAGCCCTGTTCACAGTTGTGCTTTGATGACTGGAACTTCAGTCCTTATTCATGTGATATATTCAAAATTTGCAATGAACCTTTACTTCTTTCTTTTTAGTTTTTATCTTGTTCCATCCATAGATGTAGTTTATAGATGACTTTAGGGGCTGTTCGGTTTATGATAATCCACTTTGGCAATTTGAGATTACCATGTTTGACAATTAGTCTGAGCAGTAATATTTGATTCCTGTTAATCTAAGAATATCACAAACTATGTTAATCTGATTTCAATTTGAAAGTTGGGCATTTGAGATTGCTAGTTGCTACAGTTTGATAATCTCAAATTACGCTCTCAACTTCCATGTAAATATTTAATAATATTTAATCTAATTATATATTTAATATGCACATGATAATATTTAAATATTATATATTAATATATATTAAATATTAACTATATTATATAATAATATTTAATACTTTTGTAATATATATATATATATATTTGAATATATAATATTTATAAAATAATTTTATAAAGAATCCTTGCTTTTTACTATAACATTTTATATTCGAGCCAAAAATAATGCAGTCACCTAAAAAACATAAATTTAAGATCATGGTAATCTGATTATTACGTTTAGTTATTATGAACCAAACGTGGTAATCTTTTATCCTTGGAATTCTAAGCTAACACTACCAAGGTATGGTAATTTTGCATTCCAAGTAATCTAGTTACCAAGTACAAGGTTACTCAGAACATCAGATTCACAATAATATTATATTACCATAAACTAGATGCCACCTTAGGATTTTCTTGTAATTTTCTACCTAGATAATGGAGCATCAGAACAAACTTAGATAATTATGCATGAACATTCAAAAGTTTAGGGAGCTAAAGATTGTAGCACTTGCACCACAAAGAATCTGATATGAGGAATTTTGGGAGTTTTGAGTATTGCAAAACTTATGCCCTCTTTAACTATGGAAGTACCAAGTTATGTATGCTATAGTGGCCGTTCCAAGATTTAGATGTTTAACAAAATGATTTAGATGTTTAACAATATGCTCATAGTCAGATACTTCAGGAGGGAGAGAAAAGAATGTAGTCTTAATGGAACGTGGTATTGTAGGATGTGATCTACTCCAGAGTCAAGTCACTATACAATACTCGATTTACAAGGTAACAACTGGTAAATATGAATCAGTTTTGCCAGCCCTACTTATTTGTGTCATGGTTGGTGTTTACACTCAAAAAGTAAATCAGTACCACCAGTCCTATGGCATGGCAAAATGATATCAATTGAAGAGGCTTGAGCTTAATTGTGCTATTAGTCAAGTGAGTTATTGCAGTTGAGTTCCAATTACCTTGAATGGTTCTCCAGTAGTTCTGCAAATGGGCAGGAAAAAATGGTGGAACAAGAATGACAGTGCCTTTCAAATTCTAACTTACTACAACTACCTTACCGCAACTATGAGCGTCCTTTGGATTCTACATCCATGTTCCTTATCCAGTTATCCAATGTGAACTTCTAATCCACCTTGGAGAAGATCGACAATGATCCATTCAGATAGTCTATTTTTTGTACCCAAACAGAATATATTTTCTTTCAATTCTATTTTTTTATCACATGGTTAGCAAGTTATTACATTTTTTTCCTGTCTTTTCTTTGCTCATTAACTTAACTGGAAATTTAAGTCCTTTCTCCAGATGCATGGAACATATTTTCACCTGACTGATCATATGTCTTTGATTGACTTAATTAATATATCAAACAGTCAGCTATATAGATATTATGCTGGGGTTTGATGAAGATTGCATGACCAACAAGTCTAAGCAACTTCTGAAACTCATGTGTTCAATAGCAAGGCACAAGAAACTTTATATTTGCAACAAGCTTTTTTGTTTTATCTCAGCATTGATGACCTTAAAAGCAAGGTTTAAATATCTGTGCCATATCCCATACTGGTTTTGTATTGCTACAGTTCTTAAAAGGTCTGGATAGACCAAGATCATCAAAATCAAAAAGAAAGAAAGCAGCTGATATGCATCCGGTATGGTTGTACCAACTACCAAGTTTGCTGTCTCGGTACTATTACTACACTAATACAGGGTCGGTATGCCTAGTAAGCAAGTTGATTCGATATACTAAGACTCAGTACACACACTTGATATGGAGCGTATGCATCAGTACGGTTTACCATGGTTGGTACAAATTGTTAGTACCCATCGGTATGGTACCGACTGGTATGGATCGGTTGGCACCAACAAGTACAATTGGTATATAATGGTCCAACCTTTTGCAGCACCCAGGATCCATCCAATGCTTTTTGCTAGTCAAATGGTATGGTGTCAGCTGTACTTTCCTGTTCTGTTGGTTTTTGAAACCTTGCTTAGAAGGATTTAAAAATCATTATGACTTTTAATATGACAAAGACATGTTAATGTAGAGCAATGAACAGGCGAGATATATCCTTGAGTTTGTGTTTTTTTTTTTTTAATGTAATTTGGTTTCCTTTCATTCCTCACCACCATGGAGAAGTTATGAATTTTCCTAGCTTGTATTTTCTTGCTTTTTTGCTTCCTGTTAAATTTGATTGGCAGAATGAACCTGGCCAGTTCTCTGATCATAATTTTCAGAAGAATTGTTCTATAAAATGAAAAGGCATATGATGGTCTAATCATAAATTTGAAACTTAGCTGGACTATAGTTATACACTAAATCTGTAATCTGCTACTACTACAGGAAAGTATGCTAAAAAATTCTTATTTTTGTTGGACTTTATGGACATGTAAATGATTTGTTGCATATGTGATATTGATTGGAACTGATTCTGTCATGGTTCAGTCAGGTATTATTCTAGCTTGGTTTGTGATGTCTGGAGCTATGGACAATAACATGATATCTTTATTATTATTGAACAGGAGGACTTTAATCTATGCTGTCAATAAAGATGCTGAGAAATCTTTCAAGAAGACTGTGGAAGTAGACCGACTTATTGATATGTTGAGGGATTCAAATTCTAGAGAAGTAAGTTAAATAACTTTTATAAGGTATCTAGTCTTCAGGTTAATGAACTTGGGAATCAGTTTTATTGGATGCTGCTATTTACTTGCTACCCTGACACCACTGGTCAAATTTATACTCAATGATAGGTTATATCCAAAAAATCTTTTCTTGGAAAAATATCATTATGTTCCTTAAATGCCCATTTTTTCTGAAAAGGAGAAGATAAGAATTACTAAATCATAACAGCAATTTGGTCTATTCTATTCTCTTGGTTGTTGAATATGCGATTGCAGACTGAAGAGGCCACTCCTTATCTTTCCAATTGCCAGATCACTTGGAAGTTGCATAGTCTGAACTCTGAATGGATTGTGTTGTCAATGCTTTGTAATTAAATCAATATTCTATTATATTGGTATCATGAACTTTAAATTATTTTGACAAACTATTTGTTAAACTATGCATTATATCTTCTATGCACATGTATGAGGGAGTCCTTGACAGATTTGTAAATGAGCTCTTGTGTCTATGACTTGCTTTTATCTTCTTGTTGTCTTCATTGGTTATTTAATTATAAGCTAGAACAGATGTTTCTCTCTTATGTACTACAGAAAAATACTAGTATCAACTTTATCAAGTCTAGACTCCTAATTGATTATTTGTTTTTTTTAAACAGCTTGAAAAGCTTGTTGTTGAAAATGTCTTGGCATTCAATGAGGATTTCTGGATTCGTCTTGCTGCTAGAACTGACACATGCAAATCAGATGATGACAAAGCATGGTTTTTACTTGGTTTGATTTGTTTTTTAAGATTTATGAACTTTTGACGTTGTTATCGTTTTCTTACCTGGTGTAACATTAGTTGTTAATTAAAAAATGCTGACATAGGTTTTCAATTCCGGCTTTCCAGAAGGATTATGAAGAATTGGCTGCATCTTTAATGAGCATAGTCAACCTCCTGGTTCATAAAACCAATGTAAGGACATTTCAATAGCAAATTCTAATGTTATCTTTACCAATTAGCTGTAGTATTACTTATCAATGATAAGTTGCATGATTACTTGAAGTGTAGATGTGAGCTGGACAAGCTGTGATGGTTCGCAGTATTGAATTCTTTTTTTTTTGTTGGCTTTATTAACTATACTGTTGTTTGAATTTAGAGTCTCATATTTATCCATGGAAAAGAAAGCAGTTAGCAAAAATTGCATGCAAATTAGACTGCTTGTGAAGTCAAGTGAAAATTGCTTAAAGCATGTCAATCAACAAAGACTGAAACAGGTCCATGATCAGTAAAATATATTGACCAGAATAAACATAGCCTAAAATTTGGTAGAAATAGGGGAACCATTTGTGATTATGCATTTCCTAGGGATATGACATTGCTTATCTCAGCATTCCATTTTACCAAGTGATAAAAGTTCTTATAAAGAGCTCTTTGAAAGGAGAAGAGTGGATATGATGGTTCTCAATTAAAATCAGAAAAAAAGGTCTGTATAACAATGGCAACAGGCTTATAGACTACGGTGGCAATTTTCTTTATAAACCAAATTAAAAGGTTGATAGTTCAAAGTGGGTATAGGCATAGTATTGCGAGGGCTATATGCATGCAAGCACACATCTTACAATGTGATAGAAGAAGGGAAGGCTATGCTTAGGTTGATAGCACAGGTCAAATAGCAAAGCTGAACACAGTCAAAAGTAATTTCAATTTTTTAAAAATTAAAGAAGGAGAAGAGGGTCTTGCATAAACAGAATTAGAAGAATGGTGAGGCCGGTCCTCATGGTGCCTTACCTAAATAGCCTGGATAGCGAACCTTTAACCAGTCTCGCTTTTCTTTCAGCATGCTGATCCTGAACAGTACAAGAAGAGGGATCAAATGAGAAGGTAGTATGATGGCTTATAAGCTGACCAAGAAGAAAAATTGAAATCTTTTAGTAACAAGAAGAAGGAATCTTAAGTTGAAGTCTTCAGCTTTCTTAGTAACAGAGCTTGATGTGTGATGGAAAAAACTGTCATTAACAAGGAATAGAAGTTGAAGTCTTGATAGAATGTCATTTAAGCAACTAATTTATGTAGATGGCTATATAATAGAGGAAGCAAATGTGGCTTAAGGCAGAACTTGAATGACCAGCTAATTAGAAAGAACAAATCATGGCGCAAATCATGCACTTTTTAGTCAACTAAATAGAAGTTGCATTATCAATATGCTGAAGAAGTAAAATAACTGATACTAGCAAGAGTTTTCAGCACAGCAATAGCAAAATTTGGAAGCAGAAACAGTAAAAGTAGCAAGCAATTGCTAGCAACATTTTTAAAATTCATCATCTCTGTTATCCTTTTGGGAATAATGATATTGAGATGAACTGAGCTATTGGTTTATCTCAGCTGCATTGGAGGTCAAAGTTTTCTTTAAAAGGTATAAAATTTCTGGTTGATGCAGTTACACTCATGGACCAAGATATTTGTAAATCGGCTGAGATTAACTTTCCTTTTAAGTTTTAAATATTAATATGATTTTAAGGCTGATCTTGCCTACATTTTTCTGTGCACTTCCACTGTCAACTTGGAGGGTTATTTTTTGTATGGCAGTATTGGTAGAGATTTCTTAAAGGTCCAATGTCTTCTGGGGCATGAGGTTGATCGTGGAGCCAAGGTTAATCCTGGGTTAGCCTTAAAAAATAGTACAAAAAGAGATTATTAGCAGGTACAAAATTTCACACCTCAATCCAAAATCATGGATTCGAGGGCATGGCAACCACTGCATACCGACAAAGATTCACTATAATACAAGGCTATAAATGCAAGGCTTTCAACCTACTAATGAATTCACTATAATATGATAATGAAATAATTCATACACAGGCAATAACGATTATCAGAGCAAACAACTAAACTCTAACTAAATTCTGAATTTAAAATATTCATATATCCATAGAGATTATTAGCAGGTACAAAAAGAGTACAACTTTATGATTTTGATATTTGATATATTTAGACAAAATCCTCAAGTAACACTTTAATGTACAAATTGACCAAAACCAAGTCATGTCTAACTACGAAACCATCTAGGCCATGTTTAACTATAGAATGTCCTTGCCTTTATTTACTTTTCCTAGGTCTCTTATTAAACTATTCTTTGGTCTCTAGATATGATAAAATAGATAAATAGAAATAATGAGCTTACGAGCTTAGTAAATAAAGATCTACTTATATATATTAATGTAGATCGAGCAAGTATCAAATATATTTAATTCAATGGTTTTAACTAATAAAAATGCATTTTTATTGCATTCAATATTACATAGTATATATATCCATATAACAAAATATTGCATTTTATTAAAATAACATTTTCAAATATAAATTTCATAACATGAACTGTATTTATAATACTCAAATATTGAGTCATTAATATCAAATATCAAATCTATTTAACTTCACAGCCTTTAAGACTATGGCAGCATTTATTTCATCAGATAGGGTTGGAATACCGCATTTATACCATGTGGAGTAAGTCGGAATACTGCTCTTATATCCTATAGTGGGTTGGAGTAGTGGTATGTATACCCTGCGGTGTAGGCTAGAATATTGTGATATTGCATTCATACCCCATGGTGAGGCTAGTATAATTACAAATACCAATATACAATCCCGACAATGAGGTCCAGCACATAGTCAGGCTGAGAGTCCATAATGCATACATATATGGGTATACATTTAATTTAAGGCCATAATTTCGAGTGTTTTGTTATTTCCAAAATCATCTAGGCTTTTTTGAGTGACACTTTCCCTTAGATTCAATGATTCAAAATACATAATTCACAATAACATTCCAAATATATCATCTGATTTACAAAAATAAATTTAACAATAAAACTTTATTTGCTTGATCTAATTTGTTTAAGTATAATATGGAATGTATAAAAGTTCATAAGAATCTTTCAGTTATTTAAAGAAATTTAGTATACTATGCACTATTTGTGAATTCATATCATTTACAAAATAAATATGATGGTGATACAATTTAAAATTTGGATTTACATAATTGATAAAATACTCTGATACGATCAAATTGAAATCATGAAAGTTTGCATACTATTTGGTGTCAGAAAAAAAATTCATTTAATTTTACTAAAATAATTTAGAATGTAGAAGGTTACTTACTTAAACACTGATAATTAAGTAGATCAACTACATCATAGGTGATACGGCTGACCATCTCCTCTGGGTGGTATTTTTTTTTGCACGATTTCCGGAGATAATGATGTGACAGCAAACCCAGAAAAGGAACTTTGGCTCCGGCCTCCAACAACGGCCTTTGGCTCCGGCTTTTGGCTCCGGCCTCCCGCGACGGCCTTCGGCTCCGGCCTCCAGCGACGGCCTTTGGCTCCGGCCTCCCGCGACGGTCTTCGGCTCCGGCCTTCGGCTCCGCCCTCCAGCAATGGCCTTTGGCTCCGGCCTTCAGCGACGGCCTTGGCTTCGGCCTCCAGCAACGGCTCCGGTCCTAACTTGGTGCCTTTTTCGCATACACAATGACCCGCCTCAGGCAACGGATCCCGAGATTCGAGGTCTATTGCCGTGTACCTCACTCACTGAAATCACGGGCAAGTGCTGCCATGATCGGCAGTTACCGCTACAAGCGGCCCTCATCCAGCAACGGCTTAACCACTCACCGTTCAAAGAAACTTATCTCAACAAGGAAGATTCGATGGTTCCAACAGAACGAGATAAACGGGACCCCCCAAACAGGTATAAGAGGAGGATCCAAGCTCAATGCAAGGGGATCTCTCTCTCCCTATCTATCGCTCTCTATCTCTCAACTCCTATCTCACTACTACAGAACTGAGCGACAAGTTTACTAACTTGAGCGTCGGAGGGTCCTCGCCGGGAGCACCGGCCGGGGACTTCTTGCAGGGTTCCGAAGAAGGGAGACGACCCCTCCATCCAACTTGGAAGCCCACGACAAACCTCAGCATGCCCGTCACTCAATACTGTTGATTTGTCCGCATCAGATTGGCGCGCCAGGAAGGGGGCGTTCGCACGGGAGGAAGGCGAAGGTTCTCCCTGTGACCCCACCAATTCTGCGAGAGAGACGATGGTGACTACACGAGCACAGGAGGCTTCCTCCAGTCAAGCCACGGAGCGTATTCCACGGGCGGAGCAATCGGAGGCCAACCTCCGTGTTCCGCCCCCCGCACAGATAAGCCAGCCTGACCGGCTTGAGGTTCTGGCTCACCAGGTCCAGGACCTGATGACAATGGTACGGGGACTGCAAGAGCATTGTTTGACTGCTGCACCTCAACCCCCTGCGCCCGATGAAGGGGTGCGATGGACAGTCCAGTCTCACCAAGGCGGGACCCCGCCTGAGGTCTCCCGCCGCTCACCCCCTGAACTTCGTCGCCGAGAGTCCTCGAAGCGACGACGGTCCCCCTCTTGCCACTCCGGTCGTTCCCACCATCGACCGAAGGAGAGAGAGTCCAGACGGGTGTGTTCCTTACGCCGGCGATCTTCCTCGATTTCTTCTTCCGATTCATCTCGAGATGGCACCCTCAGGAAGACTACCCATCGGGCCGAGCAACGGCTCGATGAGTATCATCGACGGTTGGAAGAGCTTAGCCGCCGGATTGCTAATCCTCACGGGACGGACTATGAGCATCGCCCCCCACTTTCCTGGCGTATCATGGAGGAACCGGTCCCGCCCCGTTTTCGTCTCCCCCAACTGGATCCGTACGATGGCACAACAGACCCCCTGGACCACCTGGAGAGCTACAAGGTCCTCATGCAGGTCCAGGGAGCGACAGACTCCCTTTTATGTGTCGCCTTTCCGGCCACCCTTTGCAAGGCGGGACGTGCGTGGTACTCCCGCCTGCCTCCACGCAGCATCAATTCGTTTCGGCAACTCGAGCGATCTTTCCTGGCCCACTTTGATACTTGCCGAAAGATCCCGCGAGTGGCTGATAGCCTATTTGCTGTTCAGCAGAGGAGTGACGAGACCTTGAAGGACTTTGTCGCTCGGTTTAAGGAAGCAGCGTTGGAGGTATACAACCTGGAAGATTCTGTAGCCACTTTGGCATTAAAACGAGGGCTCCGTCCCTCCAGGTTCGCCTATTACCTGGACAAGAAGCCTCCGAGTTCTTATGCCGAGCTTCTGCGTCGAGCATAGAAGTACATCCGCGCCGACAAGGCGGATTCTTCCAGGAGGGAAGCTGACAAGAACACTAGTAAGAAACCACCGCCTACTGATCATGCCGGAGCACGACCCCGGAAGCCTGAGCCTCCTCACCGCTCAAATCGCCGACCACAGACGCTTGTTCTTAAGGAGCAATTCACTCCCCTCATGGCTCCTATATCTCACATCCTACTCGAGATCGAGGAGGAACCTTATTTCAAGCGTCCGGCTCCTTTGAAATCTGGGACCCCCCGCAACAAGGAGTTTTACTGCCGGTACCACCGGGACTATGGTCACGACACCGAGGACTGCCGCCATCTGAAGAAAGCCATTGAGGAGCTGGTTCAACAGGGTCACCTGGGCAAATTCGTTCGAAGGGGAAACCTTCCCACTTCGGGTCCATCGGTGCCTCCAATACTTCCGGCCGGCGTGGACAATGCTCCAACGGAGAAGACCATAGCTATGATTTCCTGAGGGCAGGTGGCGGTCCAAAGAGGCAGCGAGAGGGAATAGATTCTGTAATTCCTTTCTTTGGAAAGGATTTAGATGGGGTAGTTAATAAGCATGACGACAGGGTCGTTGTGTCCATGACTATAGCCAAACATCCTGTAAAAAAGAATTTTAGTTGATAGTGGGAGTTCGGTGGATGTTCTGAGCTACGAGGCTTTTGTTCGGATGAATCTGTCGAAGTCTTCCCTCCGACCCGTTGTCGCGCCTCTAATAGGCTTCACTGGAGACTCGGTGAGAGTTGAGGGGGAGATTGCCCTCCCAGTCATGGCTGGAACCCCTCCATGTCAAAGCATCGTGGTTATAAATTTCTTGGTGGTCCGGGTCCCATTGGCTTATAACGCTATATTGGGGAGACCAGGATTGAATTTACTAGATGTCGTGATCTCCACTAAGAGATTATTGGTAAGGTTCCCCACTGATGAAAGAGTCGAAGAGATGAAAGGGGAGTAAAGCCCGCCATCGCTTTGCTATCATTTGTCTCCCAGCCCACTGGAAGCGGCGTCGGCAATAGCCTCTGAGCCGCTCGATCCCCGGGAGCTGCGAAGGAGGGGAGAGCCAGCCGAACACCTTCTGACCCTTCCCTTGGGGGATGACCCGGCAAGGACTGTTCAGGTGGGGGCGTTGCTTCCAGAAGAGGCATGTGATCGACTTCTTACTTTCCTGCGTGCCAACACCGATGTCTTTGCATGGTCGTCCTCAGACATACCGGGCGTCCCCGAAGAAGTGATCACCCATCGGCTCAACCTTAGGCCAGAGTGTCGGCCGGTCCGACAGAAAAAAAGAAACTTCGCTCCAGATAGATAGAAAGCTATCGACGAGGAAGTTCGCAAGTTAACGACTGCAGGCTATATTTGGGAGGTTCATTACCCCGAATGGTTGGCCAACGTGGTGCTGGTCCGTAAGACCAATGGGAGCTGGAGAATGTGCGTGGATTTCACCGATCTCAACAAAGCATGCCCTAAGGACAGCTTTCCCCTGCCCCGGATCGATCAACTGGTGGATGCTACATTCGGGCATGAGGTCCTTAGCTGCATGGATGCTTTCTCTGGATACAACCAGATCAGGATGAATCCGGAGGATGAAGAAGCTACCTCCTTCATAACTAAGAAGGGGTTGTACTGCTATAGGGTAATGCCTTTGGGCTAAAGAACGCGGGAGCTACCTACCAAAGGCTGATGAACAAAGTCTTCAAAGGCCAGATAGGACGTAATATGGAAGTGTATGTGGATGACATGTTGACAAAGAGCGTCCACGCCATCGACCATATCGCGGACTTAATGGAGACTTTTGACAACCTTCGTCGGTACCAGATGAAGCTGAACCCACGCAAGTGTGCATTTGGGGTGACAGCCGGAAAGTTCTTGGGTTTTATGGTAACCCGGCGGGGATCGAGGCAAACCCGGACAAAGTTCAAGCCATTTGGACATGAGGCCTCCCGCCAACAAGAAGGAAATACAGCGCCTGACGGGAAGGGTGGCCGCCTTAAGTCGCTTCCTGTCCAAGTCCGCTGAAAGATGTCTACCTTTCTTCAAGGCGCTCCGCAAGGTCAATGAATTCGAATGGACGAAAGAATGTCAAGAGGCGTTCGAGGGGTTAAATGAATTCTTATCTACCCCGCCGCTGCTAGCCAAGCCAACAGGTGGAGAAGAACTCCTATACCTCGCGGCCTCTCCTGAAGCCGTTAGTTCTATGCTGGTCCGCGTGGACACCAATGGCATGCAAAGGCCAGTATACTACACAAGCAAGGTGCTCCACGATGCAGAGACCAGGTACTCAAAGATGGAAAAGATTATCTTCGCGTTGATCGTGTCTGCCCACCGTCTGCGGCCATACTTCCAAGCCCACCCAATCACGGTGATCACAGACCAACCTCTGAAGACAGTTCTCGCTCGCCCGGATACTTCCGGTCGGCTGGCAAGGTGGGCCCTTAAGTTGGGGGAATTCGATCTGTCTTTTCGCCCCCGGTCGGCCATGAAGTCTCAAGTCTTGGCGGATTTTTTGGTCGAATGCACTTGAGGAGAGGAGCAACCTGAAGAACCTCTTATAGACACTCAGCCCTTCGGAACCAGTGATGATGAATGGGTCCTTCATGTAGACGGGGCATCGAATTCTCAAGGGAGTAGAGCAAGCTTCATCTTGGCCAACTCGAATGGAGTTGTAACCGAGTGTGCACTCCGCTTCCTCTTTCCAGCCACTAATAATCAGGCAGAATATGAAGCTTTGCTGTCCGGGATGAGATTAGCTCAAGAGCTTGGGGTGAAATGCCTTAGGGCGTTCACCGACTCCCAACTGGTCGCTGGCCAAATCGTAAGGGAATATGAAGCAAGGGATCCCATCATGTCTTGCTACTTGAGTATGGTGCAATCTCTAGCTTCTCCCTTGGCTTACGTTAGCGTCAACTACATCCCTCGACAGGAGAATGCTAGAGCCAACGCCTTATCCCATCTTGCCACCTCAGCTGATGGGATGCTGGGAAGAGCTTATGTAGAGCACTTAGAAGCCCCGAGTATTGACGCATCAAGAGAAACTCTACCAGTTGAGCAGGAGCCTTCCTGGATGGATACCTATGTTCGGTACTTTACCGAGGGTACCCTCCTAGAAGACCCTGCCGAAGCCAGGAAACTTAAAAGACGGGCCCCGAAATTTTTCATAATGAAGGGAAAGCTCTATCGGAGGTCGTTCTCATACCCGTTCTCAAGTGTGTTGGTCCCACCGAAGCTAATTATATTCTATGAGAGATACATGAAGGTATATGTGGAAGCCATCTCGGGGGCAGAGCTCTTGCATATAAAGCCCTACGGCAGGGGTATTACTGGCTGACAATGAAGGAGGACGCCTCCGAACTTGTTTAAAGGTATGACAGCTGCCAGCGCTATGCCAACATTCAACATCAACCGGCGTCCCAGCTGACCCTCCTGGCCGCACCCTGGCCCTTCGCACAGTGGGGCATGGACATCCTGGGACCGTTGCTTCCAGCCTCCGGACAACGCAAGTTCCTAGTAGTGGCAGTCGACCATTTTACCAAGTGGATCGAGGCGGAGGCTCTCGCCAAGATCACGGAGGGCAAAATAAGGACTTTCTTCTGGAAGTCTGTCGTATGCCGGTTCGGGTTACCGCACACCCTCGTTACTGACAACGGTCGACAGTTTGACAACGCGGCCTTCCGGGAATTCTACGTTGGCCTGGGCATCCATCATCGATTTACCTCTGTGGGGCACCCCCAGACCAACGGCGCAGCCGAGGTGACCAATCGCATCATCCTCCAAGGGCTCAGGGCACGTATAGATGGCTGCAAAGGGCGCTGGGTTGAGGAATTCCCCAGTGTACTGTGGGCCTACCACACGACGCCGTGAGCCCCTACTGGAGAAACTCCTTTCAGCCTGGTCTTTGGGACCGAAGCGGTCATTCCGGTGAAGATAGGAGTTCCCAGTCCCCGGACAGAATTATACCACGAAGAAAGCAACTCAAACCAGCTGCGAGCCGATCTAGATTTGGTGGAAGAATTGTGAGACCAAGCACAGCTTCGCATGGCGGCTTTCTGTCAGCGAGCGGCCAAGTACTATAATGCTCGAGTGCGATCCAAGACGTTCCGTTCCGGAGATCTCATTCTGCGAAGAGCTGAAGTATCAAAGCCAACAGAGGGGGCAAGCTGGCACCGAAATGGGAAGGACCATACCGTGTCAAGGAGGTACTTCACCACGGGGCATACAAAGTTGAAGAGCTAGACGGGAAACCGCTTCCTCGCACCTGGAACGCTGACAATTTACGCCGGTATTATCAGGAAGGTGCTATCTTCATTAATTTGAATCTATTTGATAGATTGATGTTCGAAATGTTTGAATTATTTTTGAATGAGTATGCTCGGCAATTAAAGACCAGCTCCGCGTCGGCAACAAAAGACCGGCTTCGCGTCGGCAATTAAAGACCGGCTCTCCGCGTTGGCAACTAAAGACCGACTCCACGTCGGCAATTAAAGACCGGCTCCGCATCGGCACTAAAGACCGGCTTTCCGCATCGGCATTAAAGACCGGCTCCGCGTCGGCACTAAAGACCGGCTCTCCGCGTCGGCAACTGAAGACCGGCTCCGCGTCGGCAATTAAAGACCGGCTCTCCGCGTCGGCAACTAAAGACCGGCTCCGCGTCGGTAACAAAAGATCGGCTCTCCGCGTCGGCACTAAAGACTGGCTCCGTGTCGGCACTAAAGACCGGCTCTCTGCGTCGGCACTAAAGATCGGCTCTCCGCGTCGGCACTAAAGACCGGCTCCGCGTCGGCACTAAAGACCGGCTCTCCTCGTCGGCACTAAAGACCGGCTCCGCGTCGGCACTAAAGACCGGTTCTCTGCATTGGCACTAAAGACCGGCTCCGCGTCGGCACTAAAGACTGGCTCTCGCATCGGCACTAAAGACCGGTCCTTCGCGTCGGTGCCAAAAATCGGCTCCCTACGCCGGTAATTCGGGACAATGTTTGGGCGCACAGTCACATTTCGCGCGACCTATCTAATGAGGCACCATTGGTTGGAGATTCGCGACAACTCACACAGCTAAAGCTGATTATAACCAAAGGCACGCGATGAGGGTTAAAATATTTATTAATGGCTAAAAGTTTACAAAATTGCCGACCTGAGTCGGACTTAGAGCAATACAAAAAAAAAACTGCTAAGGGTCATTTGGGGCCGGGTCATCGTCTTCAGGGACGTCATCTAGCTTCAGCCCTTCAATATCCTCGAGGTCGTAGAGTTCTTGGATTTTTTCCTTGCAGTCTTGGAAGCTGGCATTGTAAGCAAACGCCGCTGATTCGGCAAGCTCCTTATCAAAGGCTTTAGACTTCCTGAAATCCTCTACAGCCCCTGCAGCTCTTTTCTCCGCCTCGAGGGCTTTCCGCTCGGACTCGTCGGCCTCCCTCTTGGCCTTAGTCACCGCCGCCTCCAAGTCGGCAATCTTGGCGTCGGACTGGCGGGCGACCTCTTTGGCTGCGTCTATTTCAATGGAGGCGGAATCCAATCGAGTCTTCAAGACGCACATTTCTGATTCCACCACCTCCAGCCTTTCCTCGGCTATCCTTTGCTTTTCCTCGGCCGCCTGAGCGTTATCCAGCTTATTGGCTGCACGACGCTGGGCAACTTCCAGCGCGTACTTGGCCTTCTCGGCTCTCAGTCGGATGGCTTCGACTTCGCCCTTTATGGTGGCCCGGGTATCCTCAAAAGCCATCTCTGCCTTTTCTGCCCTGGCCTGAAGTGATAGCATCTCCTCTCGCGACTGGTCGAGAGCAGCATCACTCAGGGTCCAAAGTTCCCTCATGGCGATCAGAGAGTTCAGTGCCTGGATGGAATGTCAATGTTAAAAAGCAAAATAAAACAAACGAAACAAAGAGGAAAAATGATAATGGAGCAAAGGCTCACCCAGAGATGTGCCACCGACGCCTCGCGGAAGAAGGTGGCTCTCCTTTGATACCGGAGAAACTCCTGCACATCTACCACAGATGCTTCATCTAGGGCCCGCTCGGCCCAGCGGCTGTGGTTCGCTAACAGTGATTGGAAGGAAGGGTCGACGCCCCTCCTTTCCCTCGGCACGGGGGCCACGGAGGAAGATTCCGTCTCCGACTCTGCTGCCTCCGGCCCCTTGGCTGGTGGAGGCACTTCGGTTGTTGCCCCTACGGGAGGCAGGATAGCTGCGGGAGTTGGCTCTATTGGTGCGGGGACCTGCTCCGTCTCCACGGCTTCAGGCGGGGGTGACGGTGCTTTTGCAACCTGCTCTGGAGAAGGATCAAGCAGGATGATAGGAGGAGCTGGAACTGAGGGAGATCTTTCTCTTATTTGGCTCCGCCCGTCTTCCTCGCCGGCCTCGGCCTTTACCATGTCTCTCTTGGCAGGCTCGTCGATTTGGGCTCTGGCTGCCTCGCACACGTGCGGGGATTCTACAATTTTGGCCCTTTTGGCATCGGCCTCCCCCGCATCGGCCCTTCTAGTGTCGGCGTTCTTCAAAATCTTAGCGCGCAGGGGCTTCACAACTCTAGCCCCTCCGGCGTCGGCCCTCCCCGCGTCGGCCCCTCCAGCGTCGGCCCTTCCCGCGTCGGCCCTCCCCGCGTCGGCCCTTCTTGGGACTTTGGCAACGGCCCTCCTCTCGGCAAGGGACTCATTCCCTGTTGCCTTCCTCTTCTTAGTGGCCACCTGCCTGAGCTCGCGAAGCGATGGCGCAATCCCTATAAAGACGGGAGATGAATAAATAAATAAATAATGAATAGATAAATTTAAAAAAAGGGAAATAAAAAGAAAAGAAGGAAAAGGTGGGTAATCAAGTGCTCACCACCAGAAGGGATTAGCCGGCGAGACGAAGGTTTTCATCAACCAAAAGCTTATTGCATCGAGGGACATCGGCAGTCAGAAGCTGCCCAAATGACATTCGATCTCTTGGAAGGATAGAAGAATCCCTATTGGCATCAATGTTGGGTGTCCCCCAGCTTCCACTCACCCCACCAATATCAGCAAAAAAGAACTTATCCTTCCACCCTTTAACAGAGGTGGGAATGTACAACTTGAGGATCCTATTGGACCTAGGAGTAAAGGATCACCAACCTGATTGCTTGCGGAGAGTATAAAAACTGCGGAATAAGGAGATGCTGGCCTCTATGCCTTGCAGGTGACAGAGAACCAGAAAGCCGACAATGGTTCGGATCGAGTTAGGAACTAACTGGGAAGGTGTTAGAGAGTATCGGTCCAGAAGATTGAGGATGAAAGGATGGATAGGTAGCCAAGTCCGGCCTTAAAGAATGCTCCATACAAGGCAACTCTTCCGGGACGGGAAGAGGTTACCCTGTCATCAGGAGCAGGGTAGAACAGACGAAGGTTTGGCGGAAAGCTATACCTAGCTTTCAGATTTACTATGTCTTGAGCAGACATAGTGGAAGCAGTCCCTTCGGGGGACTCCTTGGCAGCGCTGGAAGGACCAGCAGCCATCGGACGGCTCCGGGCGGAAGTCCGCCCGTCGGTCAGACGACTCCCGGCTACGGGGGCATCTGACCGGCTGCCGTTCTGGCAGGGAGTGATTGGAGGAGGGGGTAGACCACTGGCTTGGTAAGGAAGCGGAAGTTTGAGGAGTGGGGGAACGATCCCCGGAATCAAAAATAGAGCAAGAAGGCGAGGAAGTCATGGAGACTAACCTGGAAAACTCGAGCTAGGATCGAAGGAGCACGAAGAGAGAATAAAACATGGGAGGCGGACGGACGCTTGCGGACTCAAGAGGAAGCAGTAGCGTAAGAGAAGGGAAGATCGGAGGATAAGGACGATTTTTCCTCTTATAGCCCCATTTCAAATCATCCCATGGCCGTCCGTTCTGGCCATATGTCCACCTTCAAATGGAAGGCGCTTCGGCGGCCTACTGGCGCGAAAAACACGAAAAGCTCCACCAATAGAGAAATGGCGGTGGCCTTATCGCAATGATGACGCTCGCCTTTTACGACTCACTACTCGAGGGAAATCCTCCCCAATCCCAACAGCCCGGACAGACGAAATGATGGCGCAAGAATCGGCCATCCAGAGGATATTAACACCCCTTTCGCTGGTGATTGTGCGCTCACCCATCTCAGGGGCGGAGGGGCATCTGATACGGCTGACCGTCTCCTCTGGGTGGTATTATCTTTTGCATGATTTCCGGAGATAATGATGTGACAGCAAAACCCAGAAAAGGAACTTTGGCTCCGGCTTTTGGCTCCGGCCTCCCGCAACGGCCTTCGGCTCCGGCCTTAGGCTCCGGCCTCCAGCGACGGCCTTTGGCTCCGGCCTTCCGCTCCGGCCTCCGGCTCCGGCCTTCGGCTCCGGCCTCCAGCGACGGCCTTCGGCTCCGGCCTCCAGCGACGGCCTTTGGCTCCGGCCTCCAGCGACGGCCTTTGGCTTCGGCCTCCAGCAATGGCTCCGGTCCTAACTTGGTGCCTTTTTCACATACACAATGACCCGCCTCAGGCAACGGATCCCGAGATTTGAGGTCTATTGCCGTGTACCTCGCTCACTGAAATCACGAGCAAGTGCTGCCACGATCGGCAGTTACCGCTACAAGCGGCCCTCATCCAGCAACGGCTTAACTACTCGCCGTTCAAAGAAACTTATCTCAACAAGGAAGATTCGATGGTTCCAATAGAACGAGGTAAACGGGATCCCCCAAACAGGTATAAGAGGAGGACCCGAGCTCAATGCAAGGGGACCTCTCTCTCCCTTCTATCGCTCTCTATCTCACAAGTTTACTAACTTGAGCATCGGAGGGTCCTCGCCAGGAGCACCGACTGGGGACTTCTTGCAGGGTTTCGAAGAAAGGAGACGACCCCTCCATCCCACTTGGAAGCCCACGACAAACCTCAGCATGCCCGTCGCTCAATACGGTTGATTTGTCCGCATCAATAGGGATTCTCTAGAACCTAATAATTCAAAATAATAATTTCATGAAATTATTGCCACATCAATAATTTAGAAGATTTTCTAAAAATTCCTACAAGCGCCAATTTCTAAAGGATAGGCGATCATAACTAATAATTTTGCTATTCTAAATACAACTAACCTTTTCTATTTCCTTTACAAGTAATAGTGTAGAATGATTTAAGGAAGAAGAGAGAGAAGGCATGAAATGGAAAGAGAGAAGAGAAGTGCGGTTTAAATAATGAAGGCTGTGGGTTTTTGTTTCAAACAAGGTAGGGCGAATCGTATAGGTACGGTTCACCATTTCGAAATGGAACGGAACATGTGCCACCTCGTATTGCCCCGAACCATCCTGTACTAACCTTGTATTGTATCAAACTATCCCATACCATGTTGAACCATTTATTTTAGCTTGGTACAAGGCAAGTTCATGGATTGAGGCCTCTGGATTCATTTGACTGTTTGCTGCTAATTTAATATGGTACATCTATTATTGGTTGGGAACTGATGTGGTATTGAAACAGTATTGGTTTCCAATAAGGTAAACTTTGGTTTTAGATAACAAAAAAGGACACTGCCTCAGTTGAGGTGGTTCCCAATCTTAGAAAAGTTACCACTTTAATTGAGATGGTTTTTCCCTGAGAAGGCTAGGCCCATGTGGCCATTCCATCATAGCAATCCTCAAAACTTATTTATTCTTATAAAATAAATTTAATTAAATCATTTACAAAATATCTTTTTAAATTTAATTTGAAAGTCGACATTCAAATTACAAATAGTTATATCTTTTTTAATTATAACTAACATGGACAAAATAATTAAAAAAGATATAACTATTTATAATTTTAGCTTCTCTTTTTTTGTATACTTACTTTCTCTTTCTTGCTAGTTTTATTTCTACATGACTCATCTAACATTTTTTATGACATCATAGTGCACCAGATTGCATTTGTTAAATATGATGTTCATCTGTGACAACAATTCTTTATCGACTCTAAGAAAGGAGTAATATAATAAACAGAAGTCCTTGCTAAATATTCTTTATCACTTTTAAAACTGACATTTTTCTAAATCTTCTTGAGAACTCCTACAACCATCATCAACAGGCCTTGTCCCATTTATATGACATCAGATTTGTAGATAATAGATAATATCAGATTCATGTAGCCGACCCCATATAGTTGGGAAAAGGCTTAGATAAGTTGAGTTGAGTTGAGATTTGTAGATATATATAACCATATGGTTTGAAAACATGATATAATTGCCTCCTAAACTGTCGTTAACAATCTCATTGGTGCCACAACCAAGCCAAGTTGGGCTCAAAACAGAAAAAAACAAATCAGATATCAGTGTATCCATATCCATAGTCTTTTTTTGGTGAATATGAATGCAATTACTAATATTAGTCAGATATAAAAATTCATATCTATATTTCTTTTAAACAAATATGGATATTAATCGATTGTTGAAGATATGGATATAATGATGGATATAAATTGGATGGTTAAACTTTATGACTATCAAAAAAAGATATCACAAAGTGAGAGGTAAATTAAGTCAATGCCTTGTTAAGTCACTCATTTTCTTTAAAAGTTTACAAGTGCTATATAGGATTAAGCATGATTACAAGTAGATCTGGATATTCATATGGATTGGATAGTTATCTATCTACATCCATATTTGTTTTTTTTTATGGATATATATATATATCAAGATGCTCAAATTTGTATCCATATCTGGATACATTTGGGTACAAAAATGGATCCGGACAGATTTTCCGATCCACTTTCACCCATGGAGCCAAGATAGCTTGGGACAAGAAGGGGCCTGCCATCAAACCTAGGAAGCTAGCTGGTGGTTTTGCTATGTTATTTGTTATATTGTTTAAGCTTGTTTAATTAGTGAGCTCTGAAAAGTCTCCTATATATGCTGAAAACATATTCTCATGGTGGTTGATTTTTTAGCTTATTTTGTTCTCAACTGGAAACTAACAGACTAGTAGTACTTGTAAATCTAGAGAACTATTTGTTGTTATTGCAATTCTTAGCTGGTTTCAGTATCATTCAATTTTTTCCTTTGAATAAAATGGTCAGCATCATTTTGTTTATTTGTTTATTGTTTTATGCAGGAGAAGATAGAATCTGCAACTGATGTTCTTAAGGCAATCTTAAATCCCGTAGTGGATGAAGTTGAAGAGATATCATGGCCTCCAAAAGATCCTAATGCTCTTATTTTGATGGAGAAGGTAAATCACAAACTGGAAACTATTTGGTCAAGAGGTAAATACTAAAAGAAAATTTCCTTCTAGTTCAAAACTCAATATTTGAACTTCTGGAGGGCCAGTTGACATTATGATTATTTATGGTTCACAATTCGAAGAGAGGATTTTTTCTGATTAGTTCATTTATTGCATCTATGCATCATTGATTGAGTCATTGAATATTGTAGGCATTGAGTAATCATCAAAGCAACCTGTATGGTATTGTGTGCACCATATTTGTCTTGAGCTAATAATGATTCTGGCCTATTTTTCTTGCATAAAATATGAAGGCCTTATACTTGCAGGCTTTCCAACATGTTACCTCTCTCTTGGAAATTACTTTTAGATTTTAGCATATACAATTATGTGAAGAGTTTATGCTATAGGTGAGGCTCTTATTTCACTTTGGAAGACTGATGTCACCCTAATGTTAGGATTACATCCTGGTGGTCCAGAGATCCTTTGGAAGGTTTTATTTAAAGTAGGGTTTCGAGAGAACTTTTGGGTACTGTCTAGAAATTCCAGCACGCTAATCATTAAACTAACAGTCAATCAGAGAAAAATAAATATGCAAAAGGTGAAGAAAATAGAAAGAAGATGAAAGAGGAGAAATGAGGAAGGGGAGAGAAGGAAGAAACCCTAAATCCTTTATTTTTTTCATACTCCAAAAAATCCAAAAATAAATTTCATAAACCCCTTTATAGAAACAATAAAACATGTTTGCCAGTCTCCTAAACCACCCTCCAGCAACTCCACTTAATATTCACGGTACTTTCCATGCTACAATAACTGTGACATCAATACTAGGTTGTGCCACTACTCAATAAAGAGCTGATGTGGCTTGTTAACTTGAGCTCATCTACATCCAAACAGCTCAAAGATATTTTAATCTCAGCTTTAGACTCACTAAGACTCATTAAAACTAAAAAATAAACAGAAATAAAAGAGAATGCCAAAAGACTCAACTAAATCAGGGCTTGATGTTGACAGCCTCCAGCTTTCAGTGCATCAGAAATATTCTGTACATTGGGGAAGGAATTGGAACATCGTTATTTGGAGAATAAGGTTATTCAAAAGCATGAAATGCATCAATCATTTAATGTGCATTATGGTTAATTTGTGTATAGTGGTCTTACATAATGCTCTTAGGTTTTGTTTGGTTCCCTATCAGTTTTTCTGGAACAGAAAGCACTGAAATATGGCTTCTGTAATACATCTTTTATGAACAACAGAGGGGAACTTGCTTTTCATGAAACTCATTTTTTAGGTTTTATGACTTAACCAGTTTTGGTAAAATGGGTTTTATGAAAAACAGACAAACAATTATTGTTTTAAAAGCTCATTCATTTTAAATTTTATATAAATTTATTTTAATAAGAGTTGCCAAACAAACAGCCTCTTAATATCTTTGGAGGTGTTTTATAGTTAATGATGACCACTGACGTAATGCTGTGGTTGGCCTGTAGCGTCAGTGGCTTCTTTGGTGGTTTTGCAACCACAGTTACCATAGACTGCATTCATAACATGGTTGTTTGACACAAAAGTACTTTCTGTGGATTGGATACTTCTTCATATGACATATTGATGTGTGAAACAACCAAGATTTTAAATCTCATAAGATTGAGGTATCTCGATTTCTCCATGGACCATTGGGATGCCTCATTATTCTGCCCTGCCCTGATGGCTGTCTTGGTAGATGCCTTCTCTTCTCTTCTTCTTTTCTTATTTTTTTCTTACTTTGTTTACCTTTTTTTTCTTCTTTCATTTTTCTTTTCTTTTCTTTTCCTTTAATTCCCTTCATCCTTCTTTCCTTTTCTTGTTCCCTCTTCTTCTTCACTGCATGAATGGGTTTCATGTCCTGCTCCCATTGTAGTGCTGTTTTCCTACTAAAACTGGATGGGATGGATGGGATGTCCCTTGTCTTGCCGGGACTTAAAACCTTGGAAACAACATCCTGAAAAGCTTCTCTTTTTTATGCTTGGCTTGCATAGTCTGCTTGAATCCAGATGGATAATCTTGAAAAGGTTAGATTGAATTTTCCAGGAGATATAGCAACATTAAAAATTATCATTAAGGCACTTGCCTGCCTCAGTCAAGTGAGTAGTACTTATTAGTCTGAGAGGATTAAGAATGTTGAACAAGCATTATAAATTTGTGATTTACATCTTGTTTAGTTCGACCTATTTGTGCAACCTAGTTATGTTCTACTAATGCTGCTCATCTTCTTTTGTTGTGTTAGCATCAATACCTCACATATCAATTTTGGCGCTATTTTTTCTTCTATGCTCATTTTATGCTCATGAAAACATCTGAATATGTGTTTTTGTACCTGTAACCAGAAAAGAGAAAAATTTTTCTTATTTTCAATTAAGAAAATGTACATATATATATATATATATATACAACAACATGGAAACTAAATTAGAAAAATATATCACTACTTCCTACAATCAAGCTATTCCTATAATCAAGCTACTAATATAAATAACTCCTACAATCAAGCTATTTCTACAATCCAGCTACTGATATAATTAACTCCTACAATCAAGGTATTCCTACAAGCTACTGATATAAATAACTCCTACAATTAAGCTATTGATATACCAATTTACAGCCTGTAATCTTGTAACACTCCTCCTAAGCTAGAGCATAGATGTCAATCATGCCCAGCTTGTTACATATGTAAGAAACCCGATTTCCATGGAGAGCTCTTGTAAAAATATCTTCTAACTGTTCTCCAGTCTTCACGTATGCTATAGAAATCAAGTTCTGTTATATTTTTTTCACGAACGAAATGACAATCTATCTCAATATGTTTAGTTCGTTCATGAAAAATTGGATTTAAAGCGATATGAATCGCTGCTTGATTATCGCACCATAGCTTTGCTGGAATCGAGACTTTAAGACCAACCTCAGTTAAGAGTTGAAAAATTCACATAACTTCGTACACAGATTTGGCCATTGCTCTATATTTTGACTATGCACTAGACCAAGACACAATATTTTGCTTCTTACTTTTCCATGAAATCAAGTTGCCAGCAACAAAAACACAATAGCCAGTGGTGGACCTTCGATCAATTTTAGATCTGCCCAATCTGCATATGAAAAACACTCAATATTATTGTGACCATGATTCTGATACAGTATCCCTCATCCAGAGGCTCCCTTCAAATTACACAGGATTTGTTCTAAGGCTGCCCAATGGCGTATTGTTAGAAAGGACATAAATTGACTTATAACACTGACTGAGTAAGCAATATCAGGGCAGGACACTGTAAGATAGTTCAGTTTTTCAATCAGTCTTCTATATCGTTTAGGATCATCAAAAGGCATCTCCTTCTTTCGTGAGTTGCTGGTTAGGAAGCATAGGAGTACTGCATGGTTTAACTCCCAATTTTTTAATCTCCGTTAATAGGTCCAGAATATACTTTCTCTTAGATAAGAAAATGCTCTTTTTACTTCTTGACACCTCAATTCCTAAGGACTTTAGCAGCCTCAAATCTTTAGTATTAAACTGGCTCTGTAAGAAAGATTACAAAGATGAAATTCCTTGAGTATCACTTCCAGTGATGCCGATATCATCTATATACACAACAAGTAGAATAATGCAAGATGCCGATTGCTTATAAAATATTGTATGATCATATTTGCTTTTATTCATTCCAAACCTCTTTACTGCTTGACTGAATTTTTCAAACCAAGCATGGGGACTCTATTTCAATCCATATAGTGATTTTCGAAGGCGATAAACCTTCCTAGACTCCGTCTGAGCAACAAACCCAGGTGGTTTCTCCATATACACTTCTTCCTGAAGATCCCCATGCAAGAAAACATTTTTGATATCAAGTTGATAAAGAGGCCAATCATATGTAGCCGCCATAGAAATAAATAATCATACTGTAGTCAACTTGGCCACAGAGGAAAAAGTATCAGAATAGTCATACCATATGTTTGTGCATAGCCTTTAGCCACTAGGCGAGCTTTTAAACGAGTCACCGAACCATCAAAATTAAATTTGACTGCAAAGACCCACTTGCACCCAACAGCTTTCTTATCAACAGGTAGGTCTACCAGATCCCAAGTACCATTCTCTATTAAAGCATTCATCTCTTCTAGCATGGCATCATGCCAACCGGGATGGGATAAGGCATTGTGAATAGACTTAGGAATCTTGACAGAGTCAAGAGATGCAACAAAAGAACAAAAAGCAGAGGACAGGCGATCATAGTTAACAAAAGAGGAAATAGGATAAGTACACTAACAATTACCTTTTCGGAGAGCAATGGGAAAATTAATGTCACTGGTTATTGGATCTGATGACGAAGAAGAGACTGGTGCCGGACTTGTCGCAGAGGATTAAGTCGTCGAGAATAGACTTGAGTAATAGATGGTTTCGATTAAGGTGGTGGTTGTTAGTGTATTGAAGTAGTGTTGGGTTCTTGATAGATAACAGGATATACTAGTAGACCATCATCCTCTTGGTGACATACAGGAGCACGTGGCAGTAAAGAAAGAAAGGTGTTCAAGGAATGTAACATCGCTGGCATGAGATACCTATTCAGAAGAGGAGAATAGCACCTATACCTATTTTGGAAACGAGAGCATGCCAGGAAAACACATTTTAGTCACTTGGGGTCCAATTTGAAAACCTACGGATGCACATCACGAACAAAGCAAGAACAACCAAAAATTCAAGGTTCAATAGGAAACACAGATTTATTAGGGAACAGAATTTTATAAGGGATCTGATTATGAAGGACAGTAGAAGGCATGCGATTAATCAAAAAACAAGCTGTAGAAACAACATCAGCCCAAAACTGTTTAGGAACATGCATTTGAAATAAAAGAGCCCTTGTTGTTTCAAGGTGTCTATTTTTTCTCTTGGCCATCCCATTTGGAGATGGAGTGTCAATGCAAGATGATTGATAGAGAATCCTATTTTGAGTCATGTAAGTCTGAAAAGAATTAGAAAATATTATTTAGCATTGTCACTTTGCAATGTTTGTACAGACACATTAAATTGAGTTTTTATTTCAGCACAAAAGGATTGAAAATATGAAAGTAATTCAGAACGAGATTTCATTGAATAAAGCCAAGTCATACGAGAAAAATCATCCACAAAAGTCATAAATTATCTAAATTCAGTCTTAGACATAACGGGACATGGTCCCCAAACATATGAATGTACTAACTCAAAAACATGACTGGCTCATTTATTAACTCGAGGACATAAGACAAACAATAATTTTTGCAAATTGACAGGACTCACAATCTAAAAAGGATACATCATGAAACTGAGAACATAATTTATTCAAAAAAGGTAAAGAGGAATGTCCCAACCGATAATGAGCTTCAAAAGGGGATAAAGTACTGAAACAGGCAATGGTCCGGGATACCTGGGCATCCAAAATTAACATACCTCCTGATTCTCGTCCTTTACCAATAATTCTCTTTGTCATAAGATCCTAAACAGACAATGATCAGGAAAAAATGAGACAACAATTAAAAGTACGAGTGAGTTTGCTAACATACATCAAATTAAAAGAAAATTTTGGCAAACTTAATACGGATGATAAAGATAATGTGGGTGTGGGATGGATAGTGCCAGAGCCAAGGACAGAAGAGGTGGAACCATCTGCTAGCGTGATAGAAGAAGGTAAGGTTGTGATTTAAAGGTAGAAAAGAGACTGAGATTATCTATCATATGATCTGTGGCATCAAAATCAATGACCCACTAAGAGGAAAAAGAAAGAAGACATGCGTTAGTTTTACTTGATTCAGCAATGGCAGTGATAGATTGAGAGGAATTCCTTAGTGCTTCTTAGTATTGGGTAAATTTTGCCTACTCATCTGTAGAAATTGTAATAGTCTGATTGGAAGACAGATGAGGAGCGTCACTAGTAGCTGCAACATGGGTAGACTAAGATCCGAAAGAATTTTCTTTTGCAATTTTTGACAAGTTCGTTTAGTGTGACCTGGTTCATGACAATAATAGCAGACTACTTCTTGTGTCCTGAGTGACAGCATGCCGGCCATTGTCATTTCGACCACTGCTACTTCCACCTCTGTTATTATGAGAATAGGGTCGGCTAATTGTTCCATTGTTATGATTGACAAGTGCACTAGAATGCTGTACAGGTGAGACAAGAGCATTAGTATTTGTGCGAAGTATCCTGATAAAGACCTTTTTAAAGAGAATATTAGCACTAGACAAAATCTATGATTTGACACTTTCAAATTAAGGATTATGACCAGGAAGAAAACTCATGCTATTTGGTTACACTGAGTTTGCTGTACTTTGATATCAGTACTAAAAGATAACAAGGCATTCAATTCCTTATAAGTGTGTTTAAAGTCCATGAATAGGCCCGAAGAGATTGATCCTGTTGTTTAACCCGATAAAATCCCTTGCACACATCATAAATACAAGAAATATTCTCTTTACCAGAATATAGAAAAGCTAAATACTCCATCAATTCTTTCACATACTCACAATGAGTGACAAGACCGACTATCTCAGTATCAATAGAATTACGAATTTGCAAAAATAATTGAGCATCAGTTCTTAGCCATTCAATACAAGTATTATCAGCGGGTGGATCCTCAATTAGATGATTATCTTTAGAAATACTTCATAGATAAAGTCGAACAATCTTGTTCCAGTCTATATAATTAGATCCATCTAGCTTCTATTCAGTAATTTTAGACAATATAGGAATTACGCTAGGCATAACCAAGTTCTTTTGTTCAGCCATTATAATCTTGAATGCAAGAAAATACACTCTATAGACAAGAGAGACAACTAGCAAAGCCAATGAAACAGAAGCACCAAACAAAAATGGCAGCAGATCTGAAATATATGTTGCAATACTCCAACAAGAAAAAAGGACTTTCCTGGTGATAGATGAGGATGACCCAAAACAGATAAGAGAAGGTGCAACTCATGGATGTGGAGGCATGTGTGACTCACTCGCCAAGAATCAGATGATCGGACTTTTCTGGCCGGCCAATCGGCAATCTGCACTCTAGATGAGAGGGCAGTGAGAAAGATTGTCACTTAACAAGGTGATCCAAAAACGACAGCCTGCTCACAAGGGCAGAACCTCAAACCACAACGCTTTCTTGGGCAGTGAAAACCAAAGGAAAAATAGAGGGAAAAAAAATCAATATGGAATTTTGATTTCCAGCTTTAATACCATGTAACCAGAGAAGAGAAAATTTCTTCTTATTTTCAATTGAGAAAGAGTACACATATATATATACAACATCATGGAAGCTAAACTAGGAAAATATATCACTAATTTCTGCAATCAAGCTATTCCTACAATCAAGCTACTGATATAAATAACTCCTACAATCAAGCTATTCCTACAATCAAGCTACCGATATACCAATTTACAGCTTGTAATCTTGTAACAGTACCCACATATGGATGCATAACACATAACAAAAATACAAACATATATGCTGTACATTGTTTATGCACATGCATGTACATTCAGCCCTAATTAATAAATAAGGATCATTTTTATGTTTACACCGGAACTTCTATAACTCAATTTTGAAGGCATATTGGATCTAATAACACTGGGTGCGCCATTTTGTTATCTTGTCATCAGCTGAATTGTCTTTTTCAGAATTAAGTTATGATATATTTATATGCAATCACTAATTTTGATAAGATTGGGAGTCAAATTACAGCCATTCGATTGGTCATTAGATGCAAGAACTTTGTGGAATAAACTCACTCATGCACTCTTTAACTCTGGATATCATCTAGTTTTATTTCTTATGTACCACTAATAAGTAATATGATGAATCTTGCCTAATCAGTTTTTAACTGGAGAATTACAAACTCCTCTGTACAAGTACCTATTCTAAGCCTGCATAAAATGATCTTGCTAGCAAGGAACCCCTAAGAAATTTTCGATATTGATTTCTTAAATTTATGGTGATTTATATGTGAACTCTTTAAGATAGGCTATACTCTTAATTTGGACATTATCACTGGAAAAGAAACTGATTTTAGTTTTTCTTCTCATGGCTTTTCTGTTGAGAAGTTTTATTTGTGTCCTGAAGTCCTTTCAGCTTCCACTAACCCTTTTTGTAATATTTGTTATCTACCAGGAATTAGTTAAAAGGGAACAAGAAGGACAACTAGATGAAGGATTTCTTTCGGAGGTCAATGCCCAATTGCGGCAAGTCTGTCTCATTCCTCTGAATTTTGCCACCTTTATCTTATCTTTTCCTTTGATTAATGATCGCCCTATTAACTTTCCTCATACAATGTGAATCACATAGTTTCATGTAATTAATATTTAGTGTGAAAGGACTGACCTCTGTTGTCCTTGTTTGACTAAATTTTTAGCCAGCAGAGTGAGAATCTAAAATTGTTGTACTTCTTTTCTTAACTTTTATTATTGATTTTCGAAACTTGGTGGATTCAACTATCTCTTAGATATATGCAATGATTTGACATCCTTACATAATGAATGCTAATTGATATCATGCTGTGGATTTTTTTTTAAATAACAATAATGTACAAAATAACCTCTTATTGTACAAGAGTTTGGGATGAACACCTTTCTAGAAATTGCAAGAAGAGAATTAGGTCACATAGATAAAGGAGACAAGTAGAAATTAAGTGACAAGACAAAACTTGTGAGGCCAAACATAAATATGAATGAGACATCAATTATTTAATGTAATGATGTGTTTTCTTTCCTAATATTGACGAGGTTCTAGATGGTAAAGATACTAAACCCCTCAAATTGCCCAATACCAAGTTAACATTCATGACTAGGTAGAAAGAAAACAGGGAGGGGAAATAGGCAAGAAAAACAGAAATATCAGAAGGAAAACTTGAGATAGTGGGCCTAGCTATTTTATAGTGTAATCCACTTGCAACAAAAAATATATGACTAGGTGACAAACTCCCTATCCATACCCCAAAACAACATGTAGTGTCTTTGTTCCATACAATCCATATTCAGAACAGTTTTTAACATGACAGCTGATCTAATGAATCTTCCATTATTCAAATATCTTGTTAGATTCCTCTTCTAGTTACGTTTTCTTGAAAATCTAAATGCCGAACTTCAAACTCATTAAATTTAAACACCAAACTCCAAACTTATTACACTAAGTTTTCAGCTCTACTTTAAATTCTCTATACATAATTCAACAAGGGGATATCCTTGGTCAAGTTTAAGCTCTCTTAAACATTGTTCGAGCAGAAATGTGGCAAGGGACTTCATATCCCATTGATAAATGAAATGAGATAGAGTAGCATAAATGAGCAGAAGCAGTAGGAAACTAAAAAAATTGAAAAAGAAAAGTAAACAAATGGAAAAGAAAAAAAGAAAAAAGAGGAGAAGAAGAGGAACTCGCAAGAGAACAAAGCTAGCCCTCCATAGATTGGAAATGGCTCATCCCTCTTCTGGGCTATATGGGTTAGGCTGTCCATATCATCTTGAACAGGTTCCCACTTTGCATAGCTGGTGATGCAAGGTCACTGAAGAAATCCTCCTATCTAGGGAAGAAACAAAGATGGAGGCAAGAAGGAAAAGCAAGGAGAGGAAAGAAGAGGAGAGGAAGGTAAAGAAAAAGGATAAAATAGAGAGGTTGGGTTCCTTGGCTCCATAGGGCTTGAGAACCTTGTCAGAACTGCAGAGCTTCTCTCTAGAAAAGTCTAGTGAGAGAAGCTTCCTCTCCTTAAATAAATTGCTTATAAAGAGTTAACATTCTTGCTTTTCTCATCTCAAATCTGACTAAATTTTTAAGTTGCTTCACATTCAAGACATACATTCATCATAAGCTTTCTAATAGGAAATATTTTCCAACATGATCGATACTCAAGATGATACTACAACAACAATAACAATAAAGCCTTAATTCCAAAAAAGTTGGGATTGGCTACATGAATCCTTTTTCTCCATTCAGTCATATTTTTTATAAGAATGGATACTCATGATGATTTTTCTCAAAAAAGCATGTTATCATTCATCAAACTTGGGTACCACTCTATAATAATAACATATCAACTTGTTTTTTTTTTTTTTAATATCAAAATTGATGATATGTTCTACCTCTCTCTCCCTACCTTTCCTCACAAGTTTTTATATAATTTGTGGTGATGACATGAGATCAGTTTGTTGATGATCAATTATTGAAGCAAAAAACACAAGATCAAGTCATTAATGATTCAATGGAGTATACAGAAGATATAACTGTTGAAGAAGAAATCAGCAGTGCCATCCAACAACTGATTGGAAGTCTCAATATTATCATCCATCAGGGGAGTATCCAGAGGATATAGCTGTTGAAGAAGAGATCAACAATGATCCAACACTTTGAGGATCCCTTCGTTGTTGATTCTTCTGCTCCATCACTGTGCCATCCAACAACTGATCGGGAATCTCGGTATTGTCATCCATGAGGGGAATATCCAGAAGATATAGCTGTTAAGAAGAGATCAACAACGATCCAACACTGTGAGGATCCCTTCGTTGTTGATCATTGTTGATTCTTCTGTTCCATCACCATATGTCATCCAATGACTGACATGCTTCAAATCCACCATTAGATGGTTTGATCGCTAGAATGATATTTGTTGGTCTGCATCATCAAATTCTGTAGATCCAACAGGGGAGTAGAACATGTTAACACTACCAAATATATTGCAAGGAAATGATTTCTAAAGAGGAAGCAGTTAATGCATTTGAGGACTGTTAATCAACAGATTGCCTTTTTATTTCATCATATCCATTAATTTTCTTTATTTCTCTGTTATTTCTTCATGATTTTTAGTTTAGTAGGTCTAGGCCTTTCTTTGAGTCTGTCACAGCCAGAACAATAAAGTAACAATAAACCTCAGTTGGCTGCATGAATTCTTTTGCTCCATTATAATCAATTTAAGTCTATACTTCTTATAAAACTCAGCTAACTCAACTCAACTCATCTAAGCCTTTTTCCAACTCTATACTTTTTATAAGATGTAAAGATATTGTATCTTTTTTTACTACTTGTTCTTATATGATTTTTAGTCTACCTCCGTCCTTTTCTTCTACCGCTCAGTTTAGGTCTTTCCTTGAGTCTGACACAATCGCTGAGATTAAAAATATATCAACCCCAAATTAAAGTCTTGAATGACATGGCATCACTCAAAACAACTGCAGATCAGCTGGCTTGATATGCCAATCTATTGTTTGATTCGTAATTTTTTGAGCACCATTTAAATACTTACGAGTAAAGTTTATAGTTGTGATGTGTCTCCAACACATCATGTTGTACTGTTTAGGTGTCATTGTATGTCTCCTATTTTGAATGTCTAACCTATCCATAGTCATTCAATCTATCAGTTTGTTATTTGATCTAACACCTTCTACATGGTTGCATAGCTCTTTCTGCTATTGCTTGTGCTTCACTAATAGCACAAATCACCCTTTCTGTATGGAAAAGGGGAAATAATCGTTAATTGTCACTTCTTCAGTTTATATATATATATATATATGCAACTTTTGGAGCCATTCTAAAATCTCTTTGTGACCTCACCTTTGAAGACCATATGAACCTTGACTAAATATTTTATGCAGTTGTGTGTAAATAATGAACTTAGTGATTTTGGTAAATCTTATAGTTTTCCACTATGCATTAGGAACATGTCTTTGAAAACGATCATTGTTAGAATTTTTCATCAACAAAATAGCCAACCTGAAATATTAAACTCTTCGCAGTTTTATATATGAATGTCATCTTGCGTATTTTTGGGTTATGAAGTAATCTTTTTAAGCGTTATCTTTCTCAATCTGCACTCAATATTGAATAATATTAACAAAGTGTGTATCATTATTCCTAGGAATGCATTAAGGTTTATGTTTCTCCAACTTTTGATCCACTTTCATATTTTTAGGCAAAAGAAGATGGTGATAAGCCGGGGCTTGAGGCTATGTTGCAAAAAGTTTTGCAAGTATATGCCTCCAAAGTTCTTCGAAAACGTAGTTATGCCTACAAAGGTGAAGAGATATAATATTCTTTGTGTTGTTTTTTAAGTCTAGAATATTTTCTTTTTTCCTAGTGACTTCTTTCTATATAGGGCGATTGCCTTATTTTTGTTATAATGTTGTAAAAGGTAGTTACTTTTTTTTTGGTGCAGTAAAAGGTGGTTTCTTCAATGATATGCAGGAAAACCACCAAAAAGATTCAAATGCATGGCTAGATAATGTTGCATGAAAAGTTTACCGTAGTGTGTTAAGTTACTGTTAGTGCCTTGATTTTATGTGCTGGCTTGTTTGACAATGCTGACATTGTAATAAACATGTAAAATCAAGCTTTAAATTGGATCTCTTGTTGCATTGGGTCTCTTCCATTCTAGAATTAATTTGAAGGATTCCTTCATCTTGGTCATTGAGGTCCATCCTTTCTGACAATCCAACCTTGTTGTTACCCCCTACATGGTAATTTTCTATTGCATATTAGAGAGGATAGGTCAGGTAAAGTAGTGCATATTAGTCTAATACTCAATTTTTGGATTTGTTGTTTGATCAAATGTTTTCTATACCAGCACATATTGCTTGGTAATAGGATTGTATTGATTTGATAAGGTACTAGGAGGCTTGATACAGTCCGGACATATAGTATAGTTGTCATCTCATCACCAACAATTTGCCATGTTGGTACGGGGTGTAATGCACCAATGCTCATACTAATAAGCTACTGGTACAAGTCTAGTATCAAGGCTGAATACCTTGCCTTAATAATCACTTCTTAGTGTCATATTTTGCCTATTCTAACCTTTTTAGGACTTTTTCAATTATAAACTTTATGTCATCTAGGTATCTAGTCCTTAAGATAAAATATGTAGACTAGATGTTGACGGAATAGATTACAAGCTGCTGCATATGATATCTAATAGGTCTCTCCACTACATAATATTCCTTTATAGTCCATGGATCATGGTATGTTGTACTGGTGCGTATGGCCTTGTAATGGGCCTCCCATACCATATTGATACCAAACCAAGACTTCGTATCAATGTGTACTGAGCATGGTATGTCGAACTATCCCAAACTGAGCAATTTGGGATGAACCAAACCGAATTGGCCCAAAACCTAGTTGGTTTGGCCTATTGGATCGGTATAGGAGGAGAACCAATTGTACCAAACTGAATTAAACCGCTCCAAACCCAACCAAGCTGCTTGGTTTGGCCTAATTTGGGTTGATTTATGGCTTTGAGCCTCCTAGTCTACCTGACCGGTATACCATTGATTTGGTATGGTATACCCTATACCGAACTGTACCCCTCTGATACCGTATCGATACTAGTTTCCAATACACTGAAACTTAGTACTAAGTTTCGGTATGCTGAACTGACCCGTGTATCGAGCATGCCGGTACTGTACTAGTGGGTACCGATATAAAGTCTAGTACCGAGATGATGAACATTGTCATGGATTATTATATAACCATATTTTGTTTTTTCTACGTAAATGGAGTCTATAGACAATTTTGAGTTATAAAACAAAAGGTATTGAGGTAGCCCTTTCCTAATACCCCTAACCCTCTCATCTTTGGTGAAGCCAAGGCATAATATATGAAGTCTCGACTCTCTATTACAATTACCAAGAGATTTTAACATTTGTCTTGCTGGCACCTTCAATCTATTAGATTCTTATTCATTTGGTTGTAAATATTTGCACAAGAATATTAATAAAATAATGTTGTCAGCTAGATATATTATGCAATTGAACTAGCTTATATATTGAGAATATTTCGTAAAACAATTTAGAAACCAAATTTGAACTTGATATCGCCAGTATAATTTTCTAATTTTTAATTAATTTTTCAAAATTAGATAATTTACTTCATAATCAATAAATACTGAATTACTTCAGAAAATGTTTCTAATTACCGATAGATAATATTATTTTTCATAATTTTATATTTTAAATATTTTTAAATTAATTTGAAAGAAAATATAAAAAATAACATTTTAATTTATATTGGTGCAAAATGCTACTAGGAGTCCTACATATATTTTTTAGCACATGGATATACACAGCCACCGCTTATTTTGAAATTCACTTGAATTTGGGCTTAGTTTGGGTAGAACTAATCATTCCTAAATTTAAATGGATTATTATCAAATTGCAGTAGCAAGTGGTATGCATATCCTAAACATGCCACCAATTTTACTGAAACTTTTCAAACATTGTTTTTAATATATTTTTAATCTAAAAAAATATTTTTAAAAGAAAAATTAGCATGATGATTGAAAAATTATAATTTCTTATTCAATGTGTGGATTATCTTTAGATCTAAAGTATATCATGAAATCATATCAAAATACAAGATTTCAGTATAATTTTCCCTTATATTCTCCTTTTTTTGCCTATTTTAGGAATGAAAAGAAAAAAGGAGGGAGGAAGAGAGAGAAGGGTGTTTGCCTAATTTACACTTGAAATGTGACTAGAATATGTGGAACTTTGCTGTAAAAATTAACTTTGCTGCAAAAAATTTTAAAAAGGAGGGAGAGACAGAGAGCTCACAGGAGGCTTTCTCTCTCTCCTGCCTGATTATATGGTCAGATGGGCAGCAACCCCAATTAAGCTGAATCATCCTGTTCTGCTCTGTTTAAGTTAGTTCAGGCCAGTTCAATGCCAAACCAACCTGGAATGCCAAGCTATGCCAGTTTCAGATCATTTCAGATCAGTTTTTGCTGGAACCAGCTGCTTTAGCATGGTTCAGCTAATGCTGGTTTTGAGGCTCAAAAAATCAAATGCCTTTAGAATGAAAAGTTGGTTTCTCATTTTTAGTTCAAATTCTAGATTGTTAGTATCAGGTCTCAATTTCAACTTTAAAATATTAAACTATTTTTTTTACATCTTAAAATCTTATCCATTTTGTTATAACTAAACATTGCTAAAACGAAAGTCCAGCTGGAATAGTCTTGTAAACTGGTCTTTAAAGCACACAATCCATTTAGTGTTGTTCAACAGTTAGCACTCTAATAGAAGGCTCATCTTTCAATCCTGCATGCATCTAGCTATATTTGTCTAAATATATGATTGCTATTATATGAAGTTTCATCGTGGAATTCTAAACTTGTCTTTAAAGCACACATTCTATTTTAGTGTTGTTCAACAATTAACACGCTAATAGAACTATGGAAGGTTCATCTTCAATCTTGCATGCATAGACACATTTTTCTATGATGGCTATTATAGAAGTTTCATCATGGAGTTCTATCATATGAAGTTTCATCTGAAATCCAAGATAGAATTCATACTTTTCCATTTTGGTTTGAAACAATCCAAAAGTGGGGTCTATTAAGTTTATGAGGCTAGATTTATTATATATGGTTGTTCATGCATTTTTCCATTTCTTTTTTTGTTGGGAAGCTTTTCTTTTTTTTCCTAGACTAAATTAGATATTGCAAGCATTGTGATGAGTAAAATACATCATGATTTTGTATTATAAAAGTATGTAAAGGGTCTTGAGGCTTTTTTTTACATAATAATATCTCATTGCCGTCAAACATTAAATAATATATTAAACTGCAAAGATGATTTTTTGGTTTACATTGTGCATTTTAAAATATAACATTTTGATTAATTCAGTGCCCAAAAAAAAACCAAAAGGGTACTCCAAATATAATAAAATTTACAATATAATTAAGAAACCTAATTCTTCATCATTTTCTTTTATTTTTCTTTGCTTTTTATTTTTCTATTTTTAATTGATATCATTCCTTTTTTTATTAATTTTATCCAAAGTTGCAAAAACTACGATTAAAACCACTGTCAAAAACCAAATTTTTTATGCGCAAATCACAATCAAACTGAGATTTTGATCCATGTTGGTAAACCTGACAATCTGTTCTCATGACATAAACAATATTTAGAGATGGTTAACCAAACTCCTAACAAGCTAATGGTGATAAATAAGATTTGAAATAACTTTGCCATCGCATGTTGCTTTCGATAAAGCTCAGTGACTGGTCAATGATTTTGGCATCAAGCTAGTGGGTTCTTCTTAAACATACTGGCAAGTTCCCCATGCAGTAAAGGCCAGAGGATTTTCATCCCAAATCAATGTTACATGTGTACCTTGATTAACTTTATTCTGTTGGGAAAATGGAAAATTTTAACCATGTTAAATGTACATCTTTGAGAAGTTGTACAAACAAACATGGTATGATTGCTAAACTTACCTAACATAAAATTTGTTGTTAAAACTTTGCTTAATCTCTAACTAGCATGAGCTTCGTATTGAATGAATTAGAAAAAGGTTACTTGTAGACTTAAAGAAAATCACAATGGAAACATGCACTTTATGTCTAGCTTGTAAAAGGGGCAGTTATGAATCAGGGAAAAACACTTAACCAGCTGAAAGTTGGCCTTCATGGTAAATGGAGTAAAGAGCTTATATTTACACATGCTTTTATGCAAACCCTTGAGACACCATTAGAAATTTATAATGCTTGATTATTTTGTTGGAGTGAGTCTTTACACAGTAGAGCCACTTTACTAAAGAGGATCTTGTTGAACAGGGACTCTTATGCCTGCAGATATAGAAGAGCCATAATAGTATACCATAGTCTGTATTTGGAACCCCTATGCCTGCAAAATAGCCATATTGATGGGGATATGGCTTGGTAGCAGCATCTAATGGAAAAGGATCACTGCACTGAAGTACTGATAACCCTAAGCATTGGTCACAGTGGTAGTCAGGAAAATTGATAAAAAGATGCTGATAATACCACAGCAGGCAGTGTAGGAACACATAAAGGAAGAAATCAAGTAGGTAGGTCCATCTTTCTGAGATCCTCTGAATAGGAACATGTGGCACTTGTGTGGATGCATTAACATGCCAGTACTTTGCCTATAGTTTGAAGATCAGGCAAGAGATGGTCTAAATAAGGGCATCAGGATAGGAGGAAAGCATGAGCATAAGGGGAAGGAGAGAATTCAACCAAAGAATAATGAGGTTGCAGATGGTGTGATGATTGTAGAGACTGTCACAGGATGAGGAGAGGAAGTTCAAAGAAAGGAAGGTGCTTACAAAGTTTGATTTCATAGGACCTCTAAACACCTAATAGGATGATGCCACCAGTGTCAGCTTGCTTGAGATTGTATGCTAAATGGACATGCAACCATGATATGCCATACTGGCGTATAGTGCTTTGTACCAGGCTTATCAATACCGAGCCAAGACTCGGTATGAGGGCTGTATCAAGTCTCTATACGCAGAACTGAAACCAGTAAAAATTATGTTGTAATTTGTGCAATCAGATAAGTATGCTCCATTGTTGCTGCTGTTGCTCTAACTTTAGAAAGAGAAAAAAGTTATGAGAAGTTTCTAATCATTTTGCATTTAAGAATGCTTTTACGCAGAATTTTAAGTCCTAGTGAGATTAGAGGGGTGTCCTAGCCCTCCTGTCTTGTTCTTATGAGAAAACGAGACTTAGTTAAGTGTAGGACTTTGAAATCATGGAGAAAAAGAAGAAGAAAGAGGAAAGAAAAGAAGAAAAAAAAGCAGAAGAAAATGAAAAAAAAAAAGAAAGGAGAAGAAAAAGAAATAAAGAGAAAAAAGTAGTAGTAAAAAGAAAAGAAGAAAAGAAAGAAGGAAAAGCAAGAAAGAAAAGAAAGAAAGAGAATTAAACAGAGTAAGAAAGCAATAAAGGAAAGAAGGGACAGTGATAAAGATATGACTAGGATGGCTAATACAGTGGGACTAACAGGCATTCTTCAAGCCCACAAAACAACTGCAAGTTATACTTCAAGTCTACTTTGCCTTGCCTAATCTTTAGTCATATTCATGGCACTCTTCTTCATTCATATATATAATTTAAAGGGAGGGAATTTTTGGTTCATGCTGAATTATATGAAGCGCAGGACGGTCTTCTACTTATTACTGTAGAACTTGTTTGTTGTTATTAATCACTGGTTTGATTTCTTTCTTTCTTACAACAATTTATAAAATTACTTAACTGTGATATATCTCTAGCTAAATTGAAGCAAAGCTTGCAAATTGTTTTTCTTATGCAGGTGGAAAAGTTGTGGCGGCAGAGAAATTTCTTGAATCTATAATCGAAGGTAACTTATCTGAAAGAAATTATTTGCATTGCAAGGAAAATTCTATAAAACTGCTATTAGGCCACCTGTGCTATATGGAACAGAGTGTTGGGCAATACTGAAACAACATATGAATAAGTTAAGTATAATAGAAATGCCCATTTTAAGATGGATATGGTAAAACTTTAAACGATAGAATTAGAAATAATATATACAGAAATGATAGGAGTAGCCCCAATTGAAGATAAAATGAGAGAAAATCGATTACGGTGGTTTAGACATATACAACGAAGACCTTTAGATGCTTCAGTTAGAAAGAGTGACCTTTTAACAATCCATGGTAATGATAGAAGTAGAGGTAAATTTAAACTAACATGAATGAAATAATTAAAAAAATATAACTATTTATAATTTGAGTGTTGACTTAGTCCTGAATAGAGCAAAGTGGAGGAAGCAGATTCATGTAGCCGACCCCATGTAGTTGGGAAAGGGCTTACATGAGTTGAGTTGAGTTGAGTTGTAGACAGATTAACAATACACAGATATTGTATGTTAATAAAATCAGACTACACAATTCTACCATTTTGCTTTATATGCTTGGAAATACATGTATCAACAAATATTATCATAATTATTTTCCCTTGACATATAATTGATGGTAGCTTATGCAAATTGGTTCCCCAGTGGTTCCAATTCAGCATTGTTCCTCTATTGATGTCAGCTTGTAAATCCTTTTGGAATCTTGTCTCAGTTCTCTGTTGGTACTTGTTTATATACCACTTCTCAATATGGCCAATCTAGCCCTCCAATGCAAGAAAAAAGAATAAGAGTGGTGTGGGGAAGTCTGAAGGTGAACTTGGGAATTAATTTCTTCATATGCAAGGTGATGCAAGTAGTTGGGATAAGGCTTAGATGAGTTGAGTTGTATGCAAGGTGATGCAAGACAGTCCTTCGTGGGAATCTGTAAGGGTCTAGGATAGGTTTTGGAACCTATAGTTTGCTGTAAATTCACATCAAGACTCAAGTATCTAAAAAATTGAACTAGAAAGTTAATAATTTTGAAGGAAAAGAATATTGGATGGCTATTATCTAACCTAGGGTTTAGGATCCTAGGGTTTAAAATGCATTTTTTAAGAATTTATGCTATTGAATATGTGCAAAACAAGTGTTTTCTTAAATCCTAGCTGATTGCATCAAAAGTGTACTTCTAGGATATAAAGTACCCTCAATGAGAGAAGGTAGCCTTAAATCTCAAACATGGTGAAGGGGTCCAAGGTGCTCATCTCAAACTGACACCAAAAATATTGCTTCAAGTGGGCACTCATAGAAGGGTCATCAGCAATTAGGATCATATTATGTTAGCACATAAAGATATATCAAACTAAAGAGATGAGAATTGACTAAAGAGAGCATGTCTTGATGGCTCTTTGTAAAGATAGCCACAAAGAGAGCACATTGGAATTGCTCAAAACTAGGCTTGGGGAAACTGTTTGAACCCAAAAATAGCACAGCAAAGATGGGGAAGTCTACTGTAAGGATAAGAAAGTGCAGACTGCAGATCTTGGATATATATGAAGAATGCATTTTTGATATCTAACCAATACAAAGGTGATGCACTGAGTGCTTCCAACCTTCAGAGTCAAGCCTTGATTTAGTTTAGTCTTTTGAGTTGATGTTTCTTTTCTCTTTGTTCTTATTGAGCTTAACTTTTAGCGAGTCTAGGACATACATGGCTGATATTAAAAGATCTCAAAGCCATAGTAATGATTATGTGCTGCTAACATGTCATAACTTAAGTCACATCAGCGCAAAAACTTGAGTGCTTTCATGATTACTATGGGCATTATGTTCAAGGTTACACTTGCATGAACAGTAACCAGGGCTGATGGAGGGTAGTTTAGGAAAGTGGGAGAATAGGTTTTAAGGTTTTATTGAAAGAAAAGACTTTGTACACCGCATCCAGTGCAACAAGTCCTACGTGAGCTGCACCGCCCCTTCTTATTGGTCCATATGCATACGACATCAATTAAAAAATGTTAAGACAGCTTTATGACATTCTGACAAAAAAATTACGACACTCCGGTTTTAAAATTACGACACCATAGTTATAAAATTATGATACCCGTTCAGAAAGCCAAAAAAAAATTACGATACCCCAGTTGTAAATTTACGACACCATAGTTATAAAATTACGATACCCATTCAGAAAACGTTTTGTACACAAATTCTAAAAAAAAAAAGCTGAACGGGTATTAATGCACGTCATGTCAAAATTTAAGATGACACCCCAGTTGTAAACTTACAACACCGTAGTTATAAAATTAAGACACCCATTAAGAAGTCAAAAAAAATTACGACATCCCAGTTGTAAATTTACGACATCGTAGTTATAAATTTACGACACCCACTCAGAAAATATGTTTGTACACAAATTTCAAAAAAAAGCTGAACGGGTATTAATGTACGTCACGTCAAATTTTAAGATGACACCCAGTTGTAAACTTACGACATCGTAGTTATAAAATTAAGATACCCATTTAGAAGTCAAAAAAAATTACGATATCCAGTTGTAAATTTACAACACCATAGTTATAAAATTACGACACGATTCAGAAAACGTGCACGTAGCTTGTACACAAATTCCAAAAAAAATTGAACAGGTATTAATGTACATCACATCAAAATTTAAGATGGTATCCCTGCCCCAACGTATCAAGCTATGTAGGATTCATATGGACCAATAAGAAGGGACGGTGCAGTCCACGTAGGGCTTGCTGCATCGGAGGCGGTGTACAAAGACTTTTCCTTTATTGAAAGGAGTTGTATTTGGCTTAGTTTTTCAAGGTGGACAAAGGAGAAGGATATTCTTTTTCTTCCTCAGCATCTCAGATGCTGTTTTTCTCTCTCCCTCTTCTCTATCTATGATTCTCTTTTAATCTAATCTCTTTCTTTTGACTATCTTTTTCTCTCTGCCTCTTTTATTTTGTTGAAATCTGCTGGTCTTAGTCTTTCGACTGCTGTTCTGCATCAAATCATTCAATTAGATCACCAAATCTTTGTTCCCTCACCCAAACAATTGCTGCATGCTGTTAGCCTTATGTTTCTAATTTGTATATGTACAAAAAGTTTCTTCTTTTGGTTATATGTTGGAATTTCTGGGTAGCAATGAAGTCTTATTCATCTTGTTTCTATTGTGCCACAAAGCCCTTAGAAACCCAAAATTAGGATTGTTGGTGTTTTCGAGGGGACCTTATTATTCTGCACAACACCCAGAAATCTATTTGAAACCTTAATATTCCTTTACAAAAGGTTTTTGAACCCTCTTTCATGCAGGCCTAACCCTGAGCTGTGTCAAAAGGTCAACAACAAAAGGTGGCAATATCATTTATGGCTCAGATAGAGGTCATCTTTAGCATGAGGCCAAAGGACACTCATAATTGATCTGTTAGCACTTATTTGAACCTTCAAGGGAAGCCTTGGTGTTATAGATTCACTAGTATTTGACAAGGTTTTCCTTAAGAGGGAGACAAATAAAGTCCCATACAAGGTCCGCAAAACCGGTACCATACCAGTACGTTACTAGTTCGATACAGTATGGTTGAAAGGTATGGTACATAGCCCATATTGAGATAGGTTATCAATACATTTTTCACTCTTAACCATAATACCATTATCCTAGATGGTTTGGGTTGGTATCTCTTTATTTAGATTAGTTAAGTTCAAACCGAATCAAATCTTGGTATCATATCGGTACTTTTTCAGTACAATATGGTATGATCCATGTGGATTGGTATGACAATCTTTGGTCTCATATATGAGTGTTTTAAATAGCCAAATACTCTTCCCGCTTGGCCAGCTATTTTAGATATTAAATAATTTTAAAAGTAGGTGAAGGAAATGACTCGATTCAATCATTATGAGTTGAAGTGTGACAAGTCATGAGCTTTGGATAGCATTATGCATATAAGGAGTCTAGGTAAGCCCTTAACCAGTTAAACCCTTTAAAAGTAGAATTGGAAGCTGAAACTAAGGGGGAAACTAGGTAAGAACTATAACTAAAGGCTAAACTAAAAGAAAATCTAAAGCTAGGGATAACTAGAAGGCTTTGCATTTTCCCTTTCTGCTGAACTTTTGGCCTTGCAACTCCAGCTTTTACATGGCCTTGGTCAAAGAACTTGAACCATAGACTCTTGAACTGCATCTCACCATACAAGAAGAATTAAGAATGATCTCAAAGAGTGATTCTATTGATTTCTGTGATAGACTAAACTAGGAGAGCTATGGGTACCTTGGGTGGGGCTCTTAAAGCTTTGTGGAGCTTCCTAATTCCAGTAGGATAAAAAATATTTGAGGAAAGAATAAAAAAGTACTTTCTGAAGTCCACTTAGAATTCTAAATCAACTAACAACTGTTTCTAGAAGAAAGAAATAAAAATTAACCAAAATACCAAACGATCATCTGTAGATCTGAGTTGGCTGTGGAATGACATTTGGTGATCATTTGCAACTTCATCAGTATCATTTTGCATAACAGATCTTCAGTAAAATAGCCATATCTTCCTTATCTAACCTTGAGTTTAGATGAGTCAAGTTTTGAAAAGCTAACTCAATGTTACATGAAATAGAAGTTATTTGATGCTAAAATTATAGGAGTGACTTTATTTGATGCTAAAATTACAACAGTGTCACTCTTAGTAAAGTCATCTTTTGGACTGATCTGCATGAGGCAGTCTTCTTCAGTGGTTAAGCTTGAACATAATGAGTACGATGGTCGTCCAGAGTTTGTTCCATGCCACTAACTTATCTTGGTAGGAGTATCAAAGTTCTGACATCACAATCTTCAAGCATAAGTTCTAATATATCCACATGGTCCTCTTGAGCTTTGATGGTCTTAAATGCATATCTCAAGGTACCTCTTTTCAGATTTGAAATCCTTACGGTTTCAATTTTAGTTTTGACATGTGGCAAGTAGGGGATTCTCGTTTGCATCGTAGTTTTGACTAATAAGACAATACACTATTCATAGAAAGCAGCAGGAGGTACAGTTTAAAATTAAGAGCAACATGGCACCAAGAAGCTTAGAATGTCAAGAGTAAACATAAGTGATAGGATGCTGCACGAGAGTGGAAGGCACCTCAAAGCCAGGTGATGAGGCCTTGAGAAAGAAGAGTGCAGAGAGACAAATAAATGCTCAACAAGAGGCAGAGCATATATGGGAAATGGCTCAAAGGGATAGGTGAAGTAGAGGAATATGTTGTTTAAAATTTGAACTGTGAATCTTTGGCTGAAAAATCAGAATAAGCACAACTCACGTCAGATCACTGGCACATAATGTAAGCCCAAGGAAATTTAGAAAAGCCATCAGTAGTCATACGTAGTAAGGATTCAATACTTAGTGAAGATACTATATATCGAAGTGCATCTAGTTAGTGAAGAGGAATCAATACTTAGCTTCACTAAATTGAAAAGGGGAGGACAAAGTGCTTTTAGTCCACAACCCCTACCTACCTTTTACATCAAAGTGAAATAAAATCTATAAATGAGAACAAGAAATATGGTCTAATCTATGAATTCACAGGTATGTAGAGGACAATATAGTGGCATGCAAAGTGGAAAAGTCAGAAGCAGAACCAAAAACAAGGACATCAAGATGTGTCAGGATTCCCCTAAGCTCCAATTCTCTAGCCTGCATGAGGATCCTACACAAAACAAGAAGTAGAAGAACATAATAACGAATAATAGTAAACAGATGGATATCTAGCTCATAGATAATTTTGGAACATAAAGGAACTTGGAACTCTGGAAAAGTCAAATGACCATTAAGATTGAATTGCAGAGTAATAGTTTGATGCTGCAAGATTTGATGGAGACACATGTGAAGCATGAACCTGGGAAATAACAGAAATAGACAATTAGGCATATAATCAGTAAATGAAGCATCATATATCATATGATGAGTAGTCTGATAGTTCAGAATCCAAGAAGATTGAGATATACCAGATGTAGTAGGCTTGGTGGTGGAAGGATAGTGAAATTACTAGTGTGTCACTGTTGAGCTTTTTGAACTTGCGTTAGCTAGATTTGTATATGGTCTAATCAACAGCTAATCTGGAGGACTTGGTGTCATATTGATGAAGCTGGAAAAAGCATCCCTAGAGTAGCAATGGCAGCAGAAGGCCTCAGAGGGTGATATGTAAATGATAATAGTGGTGATCTTTAAACCTGTTTTTTCAACATCTGGGGCATGCTTTTTTGAGGTGATCTTTTCTGTTAATAGCGAACAGACAATCGAGAACCAAATGAGGGACCTGCAGTACCAAGACAAGGATAGATATAATGGCCAGCACAAATGGGAACCAAAAGAACAAACCTGATAGGACACTAGAGTACAAAGTTGAGTCTCCTTTGCCAACAATAGCTGACTTGAGATGCCACCGTGAATTCTGATGGAGTAGCTGTCCATAAACAGGCTTAAGCTCAGAGTTGTGTTGCATTAGAAACTGAAAAAGCTGCAACAGTCATGAAAGGCCAACCATTAGTGAGTTTATACAGTAGATGCAAGGGGACTAAAATGGAAAATGACATGTAGTAGTACAAAGTAAGTAGTCTAATATATACTATCAATCAAGATTCGTAAAACCAGTACCAAGAGCCATATCGGTACATTACTAGTTCGATATGGTATGGGTTGGTACCGTACACATTATGTAATGGGACAAGGCCAATTCTTTTTTCATTCTTAACTATTTGGTATAGGGCAATATGAGCCGATTCGAACTGATTCAGTTTATATCGAATTAAAACTCAGTACCATACCAGTGCCTTTGCTTGTACGGTATGGGTTGGTACCATTGTATGCCAAGCTATCTTGAACTAGATAATTTGGGGTGAACCAAATCGAATCGGCCCAAAGTTGGGATGGTTCGGCCTCTCAGTTCGTATGGAGGGTGAACCGATCGAATTGACATACCAAATCAAAGCGAACCACTCAAAACCAAACAGAATCGAACCGCCTAGTTTGGACTGATTTGGAGCGGATCATGGATTAAAGACCTGTACTCCATCAATTCGGTACAATATATTCCATATCAAACCATATTGGTATGACAGACCTTTTCAACAATGTAGGCAAGACTAAAGAGAACAATGACCCTGGTAATAGGATCCACCAAATTGATGAACAGTGTCAATTAAGTTTTCAGACTATAAACAACAACAACAACAAAGTCTTATATCAAACTAGTTGGGGTCAGCTATATGAATCTTTTTTTCATTCAGCTCTATATTGAGCCATATTTTTTTTTGTAAGATGTAAAAATTCTAAGTTTTTCTTTATTACTTCCTTCCATATAATTTTCGATCTACCTTTAGCTTTTTTTCTCTTTACATATATCAAGTCATTTTTCTGCACAGGTACATCTCTAAGTCTACGTTACATATGTCCAAATCATCTAAGTCGTCTTTTTTTAATTTATTCTTAATTGGAGCTAGCTTTACCTTTTTACAAACATGAATTCAATTAAATTTTCAGATTAACTAGTAATAATCAGAATAAAAACAAAATTAGATCATGCAATGATATAATCTAGCTAGTAAAAAAATGTTAATGGAAACCTAGGAACATTAGATATTGGAAAGTAGCTAAATTGTTAGAATATCTGTGCTTGTTATCTTATCTGAGCCATTGCATCTCCCTATTATGCAGATTATATGGTCTGATTAACTTAATATTTTGATAAAATGCTCTATCCCCTTATTTTATCATTTTTTTGATCTGCACTGACTTGTGCATTGTCATCAAAATGCAGCCCCTGAAGACAATTGGAATATGTTATTGATCAATGGACTGAGTGTTGGAAAAAGAGAAATTTCACCTGAAGAATTTTATGCTGTTATTAAGAAACGAATAGAACGGGTCTTAATTCGCACAGTAAAATTCATATCCTTTACTTTTGACTCTCTGGCACTTTTCAAATGCTTATTTCCTGTTGGATTCTAACAATCTTGTTTACAGGAAGGTGGTTCCTATCAACAGCGTATCCTAGTTGAGTATCTTAAGGGCATCCAGTCAAGAACCGAGGAGATTGTCCAAGCAGTTAAAGGGCCACAACAATGAAATTTGGGGCATCTGATTAAATGCCCACCTACAAATGTAGTAAGTGCAGATCTAATCCAACTTTCACTTGCTAATTTCTTGATGAATCTGACTAGTCACTAACAAAAAAATGATCATCTCTCTGGTTATATGTGAATTCCTAGTTATAAACCATAAATATTTAAAATTAATTAAGGTTCATTTTTTTATGCTTCCATTCATTTTATTCTATTCACTTGCATTAACCTACAAAACTTGGTGATGATATCATTTTAACAATCTTTGGTTTGAATGGCAGTACATTGACTATCAGTTTAGAGTTTGTTTCATATGCCAAACGAAGTGCAAGTTTGAAAAGGTTAGGAAACCTGAGAATGTTCAAGTTTGTGTGCCTTTACTACAAACAATTCAAAATATATATACGTACGGATGGATGGATGGAAGCCCCTTTCCTCAGATTCTTTTTGCTGGGTGTTGTCTTTTGTAGATCTTCATTGAAACTCCATTTGTGAGTTGAGACTCTCGAAGTGGCAAATGTTTGTAACCAGGAAGTCAGACACCTACTGAGGGCCGCAGCAAGATATGACAAGTACAGGCGAGGAAAAGGAGGAAAAGGCCCATTGCCATTTTGATCGTGCTTGAAACATGTCACATTAAGGACCTCAGCTTAGAAAATAGTTTTGCCACCACTTTTTTTATCTGACTGTTACCTGAACTAATTAAGAGCAGCCTTTGTTTATCAAAATATAATGTTTAATTGTTAACAAAATCAAATGTCCCGTAGTTTAAATGTTTAATTTTCAGCATGGCTCTTCTCTGATAAATAGCTTCTGAAAAA